>CM042539.1:10356254-10741254 GCA_023630585.1 Cranoglanis bouderius
TGTGCATTAAAAAAAAAAAGGTGTTGCTTTAACTGCTTTCTGGACAATACCAATGCAGCCAGGAATGGAGGGGGGATGCTGTACTTATAACACTGCAGCTGTGAGGAGATGAGAGTCGGTGTAAGTTCAGGAGCCAGCAAAACGCTGACACTTCATCCCGACATGGCTTGAGCTCTAGATGCGCTGAACCACCGCGCTTTTTTTTTTCTTTGGTGTAAAATTCCGAGTGGAGTCTCTGCTGCTTTCTGCATCGGTGAGCACCAGAAGGAACTGTACGCGTGTTTGTGTGTGTGTGTGTGTGTGTGTGGGAGTGTGTGTGAGTGTGAGAGAGAGAGAGAGAGAGAGAGAGAGAGAGAGAGAGAGAGAGAGAGAGAGAGAGAGAGAGAGAGAGCAGGGTTGTAGGAGTGTGTTGGAGGATGGAGAGGCAGATCAGGATGGTGCACTCGGGATGCACCCGGTTCCTCTGGATCTTCAGCATCAGCATCAGCATCAGTGCTCAAGCTGCTTCTCTATCCACCCGTAAGTCAATGCCTTTAGGGCTTGTTTCAGTGAGAGTGCTTCTTCATGTCCAGTGCATGAGAAGATGCTGTGAATGCAATTTTTTACTACTGGGTGCCAGTGGGGAAAATAATCTTTTGTCTTTTTTTTTTTAAACATATTAGCCTATTTGATTTGTTTTTGCTGTTTGCTTATTATCTTATTAAACAATGCACATTTTATTCCAATTCTCTATTGCAAAGCTATATCACTGAAACTATACACACTCACCTGAAACTACACACTCTCAGCAAAATGTTGGATTACAAATACACTGTGTCAGGGTCTGAAGAGCATCCTGGGCTCCTGAACTTGCACCTGGGATGCAGATTTATACATCTTATAATGCTTTTTTCAGCAGGTAGAGGATGCAGATGAAGCCAATGACACTGCAAAGTATATCTTTCAATCGGTTGTATGGTAAAAACAGTGGTTAATGAAAGTGGCTGACATTTACTGTAGAATTGACTTTGGAACTGCTTGCTGACAATCACCGACTTAACATCTGTAACACATGTAGTGCTGTGTTAGAGTCGCATGAAGGAAATAGAAATAGTTCTTTTCTGAACATTAGTCTGATCCTAAAAGTTACATTTAATGAGTGGTGACCGAAGCTGGTTTTAGACTGTGCAATTACAGCTGTCTTTTAAGAGCATTTCTTACTTGTAACACTGTACAAATTGTATAATAGACTAGCGATAACGTTATTAAATTCTGACTATATGATGATGATCCTCTAACAAAAGACTTGCAATCGAAGGAAATTACTTCGTTCTGCTTTTGTCATCAATCAGCCTGACCTGGACTCATAATAAAAAAGGTTTTATAAACAGAAACATTCTTCAAAGTCAGCTTGAGGTAAAAAGGATATTTTTTTCTATCCACTAGTATGTTTTGGTCACGTTTTGCCATTGCTGCTACTATATTGTTAGCTGTCCAATGAGTTTTGCGTGAATAGATTCCAGTGACCAGATTCTTAGCACCTCCAAGGCTGGGGGTTCGAATCCCACCTCCGCTCTATTTGCATGGAGTATGCATGGAGTATGCATGCTTCGGGGATTTCCTCCCCCGATTCAGCCTCCCAAAGGTTTCCTTCCCCAGTCCAGAGACATGCGTTGTAGGCTGATTGGCATTCCCAGATTGTCTGTGATTTCTGAATGTGTGTGCAAATGTGCCCTGCGATGGGCTGGCACCCTGTTCAGGGTGTTCCCCGTCTTGTGCTCCGAATTCCCTGGGACAGGCTCCAGGCTCCCCCACACCCCTGTGTAGGATAAGTGGCATGGAAAATGGATGGATGGATATTCTGGCAGATTATTTCAAAAGTTTTCCAATTACTGCGTGCCAGTGTCATTAAACTTGACAGGATAATTGGTTTGAATTTCAATGAGAAACCTCTCTGAATTTTTTTTTTTAAGTCCTTGCTTTAGGTCTAAACCACTCAGAGAAATTTAGCTAATCATATGGAGTAAATTGGGTATTCAGCAGGTTTAACAAAACAAATTGAATGCATGAACAGAATGAAATAACAGCATTTGTCTTAGTCGGGTTATGCAGCGACCGTTACAGTACTTCTCCTTGATTCTTGCCAGGAGAGCCATATGAGCAGATTGAATTGAATTCCAGTTGAACTTGTGAACACAGGACATGTGATTTTTCTACACTAAACTGATTTTTCTACACCACATGATCAACTCACTTTGGATTATCAACCAAGCACGTAATATCCTGTATACATTTTATTCATTGTCTATGTTTTATTTTTGAGTATGCTTATCCTGAATTTTCGGAAATACTCTACAATTCCAGAGCAGGTTTAATCGTACTGCTTTGACATGATGGTCTGGAAAAAAAAAGGAGGACAATCTGCTAATCCCTCTGCACCCACTGAACAATTCAGTCACTTCAGAGCAGAAGGAGATTTTGGCTCATCAGAGACACTGTGATTTATTCGAAGCAAATTCATAATCCTGTGATGGACAACCTGAAACATCATCATTTAGTCTTCATTTGTCCTGTAACATATTTTTACCCTCCTATATGTTCTTGCAGGAAAAATCCTTGGACATGTTGATAGCTTTCAGTGTATTATCGACATTTCCAAATATGGTTATATCTGAATGTCTTTACTTTATTTTATTTTCTGAATGTCTTTTATTGTTTGGTCAGAAGGTGTTGATTAAATTCTAAGATTAGATCTGAATGTAGTTCTGGCTGCAAGGTTTATATTCTAATACACTTGTTCTAATACGTTATAGTTTCTATAGTAACAACTTAAATAAAGACGGTTTGTATGGTGAAGTCTTCTGTGATTTCTATCTATTTAGCATTTTTGGAAGGAGTCTCAAGTGTCAGTGCTTTGTAACAATCAGGGGTAAAGCAGGACATGGGAAAGTCTTCAGGACAGAGGGCTTTGGGGTTTCTCAGTTCTGCAACATTAAACATAACTATACAGTGGGGGAAAAAAGTATTTGATCCCCTGCTGATTTTGTACGTTTGCCCACTGACAAAGAAATTATCAGTCTATGATTTTAATGGTAGGTGTATTTTAACAGTGAGAGACAGAATAACAACAAAAAAATCCAGAAAAACGCATTTCAAAAAAGTTATAAATTGATTTGCATTTTAATGAGGGAAATAAGTATTTGATCCCCTATCAATTAGCAAGATTTCTGGCTCCCAGGTGTATTTTACACAGGTAATGAGTTGAGATTAGGAGCACTCTCTTAAAGGGAGTGCTCCTAATCTCAGTTTGTTACCTGTAAAAAGACATCTGTCCACAGAAGCAATCAATCAATCAGATTCCAAACTCTCCACCATGGCCAAGACCAAAGAGCTGTCCAAGGATGTCAGGGACAAGATTGTAGACCTACACAAGGCTGGTATGGGCTACAAGACCATCGCCAAGCAGCTTGGTGAGAAGGTGACAACAGTTGGTGCAATTATTCACAAATGGAAGAAACTGTCAGTCTCCCTTGGTCTGGGGCAAGATCTCACCTCGTGGAGTTTCAATGATCATGAGAACGGTGAGTAATCAGCCCAGAACTACATGGGAGGATCTTGTTAATGATCTCAAGGCAGCTGGGACCATAGTCACCAAGAAAACAATTGGTAACACACTACGCCATGAAGGACTGAAATCCTGCAGCGCCCGCAAGGTCCCCCTGCTCAAGAAAGCACATGTACAGGCCCGTCTGAAGTTTGCCTGAATGATTTAGAGGAGAACTGGGTGAAAGTGTTGTGGTCAGGTGTGGTCAGATCTCTTTGGCATCAACTCAACTCGCCGTGTTTGGAGGAGGAGGAATGCTGCCTATGACCCCAAGTCATAACACCAGCCCCACCGTCAAACATGGAGGTGGGAACATTATGCTTTGGGGGTGTTTTTCTGCTAAGGGGACAGGACAACTGCACCGCATCAAAGGGACGATGGACGGGGCCATGTACCGTCAAATCTTGGGTGAGAACCTCCTTCCCTCAGGCAGAGCATTGAAAATGACCTTAATGACTTGGAGAGGATCTGCAAAGAGGAGTGGGACAAAATCCCTCCTGAGATGTGTGCAAACCTGGTGGCCAACTACAAGAAACGTCTGACCTCTGTGATTGCCAACAAGGGTTTTGCCACCAAGTACTAAGTCGAAGGGGTCAAATACTTATTTCCCTCATTAAAATTCAAATCAATTTATAACTTTTTTGAAATACGTTTTTCTGGATTTTTTTGTTGTTATTATGTCTCTCACTGTTAAAATACACCTACCATTAAAATCATAGACTGATAATTTCTTTGTCAGTGGGCAAATGTACAAAATCAGCAGGGGATCAAATACTTTTTTCCCCCACTGTATATGGGTAAAACATATGACATGTTGTTCATTAATTAATACAGATAGTTAACTTGGATAAATACCTGTGGTATCCCACCTCCGCCCTGTGTGCATGGAGTTTGCATGTTCTCCCTGTGCTTCAGGGGATTCCTCCATCTACTACAGTTTCCTCCCCCAGTCCAAAGATGTGCGTCGTAGGCTGATTGGCATTTCCAAATTGTCTGTAGTGTGTGAATGGGTGTGTGAATGTGTTTGCAATTGTGCCCTGTGATGGGTTGGCACTCCGTCCGCGGTGTCCCCCACCTTGTGCCCTGAGTTCCCTGGGATAGGCTCCAATGGATGGATGGGTGGATGGATGGAAATACCTGTGGTATAAAAGAAATAAAACATTTCAACACATGCCGTTTTTGGAAAAGAACCACCCAGTCATTGATTGTTTTCCAAAAACAGCCCTGTTGTTTGTTATTTCTTACATAATGAAAATTATCGTTCAACAAAATGTGTATATGATTGAAGACTTCAGTTAGGAGGGTCCTCTATCAGGTACTGTATATAATTTATTGCAACAAAGGAAAGTATACTGATGTAACTGTTCTGTTTTCCTTACAGTGCTGCTTTATGATTATCATCTGTATTTATAAAGATACAGTCACATTAATCATGGCCAAACATGGTTAAATGCTATTAGACAGAACAAACCTACAGTCATTACTGTAGTAAATTTTCTACAACTGTACTATACTGTACTACAATATGTGTGACAACCATCACAGCACAGGTGAATGTTGTAAACCTTTGTAGTACATTATAATGAAAACACTGTATTATCCCATAGTGTTCTATAGTAACTATCTAATATTTAATATACTACAGTATAACACAATCTACTACAGTTTACCATAGTAAATATTAAAATATACTACAGTTTTTATTCATGCAGGTAAAAATTATACAATGGTACAATAGCTCTTCATTTGCTGTTCTGTTTTAATAAAAATGTACTGGCTGGATTTCTTCTAAAATTGTTCCAATCTGTGGAAAGCGAGTGAGAAATTACAAGTCGTTAAAACCACATATGAAACATTAGTTGCAGCAGTTTTAGGCTTTTTAGCCCTGTTAATTGGACTTCCAGGCATGCATTACATGGGATTGGGCAAGCTTATTGGAGCTTTGATGTGCCTGGTGGGACAGCTAATGAATTGATTAGATTTAATTCATGCTTAATTTAATTCTTAATTTTTTGTTATAAAACAAGATATCTGCAGTGGCGGAGTACTTTTAAACTGGACCATTTTAGCTTAAAAAATGTAACTTAAAAAGCTGTTGCTCCTCCTCCACTGAAAAAGTTTATAGATTGTGCATGGGGCAGCATGATTCCTGTCCCAGTGGGCCTCTGTTAGCGCTTATGGAAATTCCCATTTTTGACCACAAGGCTCCATAATAACTCTATAAAGGTAATGGAACAATGGCCTATATCTGACAAATAGCAAAATCTTTTTAAAAATAATTGGTACTCAAACTAGGTAATTAATATTTCAGTTGAATTTAAAATGCATGGAGATGTAAATGAGGTCTTAATGTAGATTAACGTTTGTTTAATGGCTGTGTAACCTGTGAACGTATCAAACTGATTTCTGAATTAGCCTGGACTTAGCAAAGAAGTTTCTCTGTTTCTTTGAGCTGTGAATCCATATCAGTAACCTCTTCAACCAGATGCCATCGGAATGCTACAGGGGGCATGACACCCCTCTTCAGACACACACACACACACACACACACACACACACACACACACACACACACACAAACACACACACACAAAGCTTACCTACACGCGCAGGCGCGCGCACACACGCGCACACACAAAGCTTACATACACGCGCACACGCGCGCGCACACGTGCACACACACAATGGAAGAATCTCTTTTGAATGTAACATGTAATTATATGTAATTATTTGATGTCCAAATACTGTGATGTTTTCTTATTTGCATATATTGTGAGTTTATGTAAACTAATGATTTTAGATAGTTTAATTTAGGATATCATTTTAAATGTCTGTAACCATGTTTCACCTTTTAATATTTTCATAAGTCCATCGAATTTGGTATGTAATTAATCGTCTCACGATACCCCGATCGATTATGCATATCACATTACAATGGGATACATTATTTCATGCTTTTTCTTAATCGCATACATAATACGGTTTAAACCAGCTCCTCCCAAGACATGCAAATTCAGGTCTGAGGCCCGACAAAGAGAGTTCATCCCACCAACAAATCCAACTTCCTGATTGGCCAATAGCCCAAAGAGGCGTGTGCGTTGGTGTTGTCTTTAAAACAACACCATGCTTTGAAATCACAACTTCTATGTTCTCTTATCAACACAGACTCTCTCTTCACACTCTTCACTCTCTACACTCTTTCCGGTTTCCCTCCCCTGGGGCCACATGCCCCGGGAAGAGGAAGCCACTCTCTCTCTCTCTCTCTCTCTCCGGACAAGGGATGCAACCGCCTCACGGCCCACGCCTTTTCAAACGGCATGACGAACCAGCGAACTCGACACGACCTCGCGCGAACTTTCAAACCGACAACACCCAAGCCATACAAGTATAGTTAATGGATCTATACATGCGTTAAGATTGTACCCCTGTTTACAGGAGATTTAAGTTCTTGCTGGTTTTTGAAAAAGGCTAATTAAGTGTTGTTTTTGTCTGTTACCCTCTTCCTTTCATTACTTTCTCTCTAATCTCTCTCTTCTTGTATATACAGGTGCATCTCAATAAATTAGAATGTCGTGGAAAAGTTCATTTATTTCAGTAATTCAACTCAAATTGTGAAACTCGTGTATTAAATAAATTCAGTGCACACAGACTGAAGTAGTTTAAGTCTTTGGTTCTTATAATTGTGATGATTTTGGCTCACATTTAACAAAAACCCACCAATTCACTATCTCAACAAATTAGAATACTTCATAAGACCAATAAAAAAAACATTTTTAGTGAATTGTTGGCCTTCTGGAAAGTATGTTCATTTACTGTACATGTACTCAATACTTGGTAGGGGCTCCTTTTGCTTTAATTACTGCCTCAATTCGGCGTGGCATGGAGGTGATCACTTTGTGGCACTGCTGAGGTGGTATGGAAGCCCAGGTTTCTTTGACAGTGGCCTTCAGCTCATCTGCATTTTTTGGTCTCTTGTTTCTCATTTTCCTCTTGACAATACCCCATAGATTCTCTATGGGGTTCAGGTGTGGTGAGTTTGCTGGCCAGTCAAGCACACCAACACCATGGTCATTTAACCAACTTTTGGAGCTTTTGGCAGTGTGGGCAGATGCCAAATCCTGCTGGAAAATGAAATCAGGATCTTCAAAAAGCTGGTCAGCAGAAGGAAGCATGAAGTGCTCCAAAATTTCTTGGTAAACAGGTGCAGTGACTTTGGTTTTCAAAAAACACAATGGACCAACACCAGCAGATGACATTGCACCCCAAATCATCACAGACTATGGAAACTTAACACTGGACTTCAAGCAACTTGGGCTATGAGCTTCTCCACCCTTCCTCCAGACTCTAGGACCTTGGTTTCCAAATGAAATACAAAACTTGCTCTCATCTGAAAAGAGGACTTTGGACCACTGGGCAACAGTCCAGTTCTTCTTCTCCTTAGCCCAGGTAAGACGCCTCTGACGTTGTTTATGGTTCAGGAGTGGCTTAACAAGAGGAATACGACAACTGTAGCCAAATTCCTTGACACGTCTGTGTGTGGTGGCTCTTGATGCCTTGACCCCAGCCTCAGTCTATTCCTTGTGAAGTTCACTCAAATTCTTGAATCGATTTTGCTTGACAATCCTCATAAGGCTGCGGTTCTCTCGGTTGGTTGTGCATCTTTTTCTTCCACACTTTTTCCTTCCATTCAACTTTCTGTTAACATGCTTGGATACAGCACTCTGTGAACAGCCAGCTTCTTTGGCAATAATGTTTGTGGCTTACCTAGTGAACCAAACTGAGAGACCATTTTGAAGGCTCAGGAAACCTTTGCAGGTGTTTTGAGTTGATTAGCTGATTGGCATGTCACCATATTCCAATTTGTTGAGATAGTGAATTGGTGGGTTTTTGTTAAATGTGAGCCAAAATCATCACAATTAAAAGAACCAAAGACTTAAACTACTTCAGTCTGTGTGCACTGAATTTATTTAATACACGAGTTTCTCAATTTGAGTTGAATTACTGAAATAAATGAACTTTTCCACGACATTCTAATTTATTGAGATGCACCTGTAGATGTACATACGTATTGTTTGCTTAGAGTTAGTTGTGTGTATCCGTAGTCACACGTAGTTATTAAAATCTATTATCACCACGCTTGATGGTCTCTGTTTTGGTCACGTGATGAGTCACTTCTACACTGCAAGACCTCGCTTCCCATTCTATTTTTAATAACAAAACGGGAAATCCTTCCTGGCCAGAAGGATAAACTCCCTCTTTAGAGTTCATAATTCTAAACTAGACTACAGCTAATCCCAACAGCTGATCTAGACCACATACATAGTCATAATTAATTATAATCCATTGTAGTTAATTATCTATATGTATATGTGCACATACATGAATTCCCTTTCATGGCTGATGTATATTTATAACTGGTCACAACACACGATTAGATATATAGATATATTTCACGCCATTCCAGCTAATTCCTTACATAAATTGGAGAATACATTTAAATGTGTTAAACATCTTTTAATTTGTTACATAAATTGTAACTGGTGGAGAATATATTCAAACATTTCATTTTTACATCTGATTTGCTACCTATTCTGGTAGATAATGCGGGCACACTTTAAAACTCTTGTCTCCTTTAAAAAGGTGCTTTGAATCCAAGTGTGCACTTCTGTTTCGTTTCATTTTTAAAGCTGATTCCTTACAGCTGGGATTGCACCACCTGCCCCTATGTCTCAGCCACCACTTGTAATAAAATAAAAGCATGTACTGTTTATTTAAAGGACGATTTCTTGTCTCTGTTAGTGGCTTTAACGCATACTTTTTCATATCACGTAATATCATCTGAAGTGTGGCCCCTCAGCAGAGACAAGCCCAAGACTTTTCTATGTGTTGTTCTGCTCTTTGAATGTCAGTCCCCATGTTTAACTCCACCATGCTGAATGTCAGCCAGCGTTTCTTTCTTGAGCTGAGAAGGAAACGATTTTTATCTCAGAAAGACTCTCACTATCTATAGCCTGAGGAAAAACTTGTTCTGTCTTAAAATGGCAAATGTTTCCGCAGGGCATTCTGTGCACTGATATCAGATATACTGCTAATACCAGAGCATTGTCCTTTTGCTACGTCATGGCAATACAAGAGCAAGAAATAAGCCATTTCTCATGATGTAGTCCTCAAGAAGTCATGCTGAATGATATTAACTTCAATCCATATAAGCTAGCTCTCAGATCATAGCGATGATACTCACTTAGACTTCACTACGTTATTTAAAAATGCCGGTGTGGTTGTGGAAGATGAGCGACTCGCATAGTAGAGCACTCTCACACACTACTTTTATCCATTGAAAGCCTGTCTAAGAGCTACTAATGGATTTGGATCACTTACTGGGGTGGCTAGAGGGCTAGCTGTCCATTAGCCTTCTGGCTAATTTGCAAAGTATACAGTGCTTTCCCGCTTGTCCCCTCCTTGGAGTAATGCATGTTTTCAAAGAGAACTCATTGACCTGTTTTTGTGTCCCTGGCTGTTGTCCACTTCTGGGTATTTTTAGAAAGAGTACTGCGTGGTTGAGAGGCTCTTAGGGGAGTGCAGGTGTGTCAGATATGACCAAAAATGGAGGATATAGCCTACACAACCAGGCTAAATTGTGTCATTTTAACAAGGTGTCAATGAAACCCAAAAAAATCCAATTTGTCAGAAACACCGACTTTTTTTAATAGTGAACATATAAATTAAATATGAAACAATATTTCATATACCATATTTCAGTTATCTATGAACCTTTTTATAGTTCAAATGGATGTGATTTGCGAACAGCAAACATCTACATCAAACACACTTTTCTTATGATGGATTCTAACTATGGTAGAATATAACTATGGTTAACTCAGGAGTCTCTCTTTCGATTCCGTACAAAACAATCACTATCAACGCACATTTAACTGGAATTCCTATTTATGATCAATGCACATATACCACTGACAGGTGAAGTGAATAACACTGATTATATTAGGCAGCAAGTGAACAGTCCGTTCTTGAAGGAAAAATGGGCAAGTGTAAGGATCTGAGCGACTTCGACAAGGGCAAAATTGTGATGCTTAGATGACTGGATCAGAGCATTTCCAAAATGGCAGGTCTTGTGATGTGTTCCCGGTCTGCAGTGGTTAGTACCTACCAGGCCTCCAATCGAGCATCTGTGGGATGTGCTCGACAAACAAGTTCGATCCATTTGGGGCCCCCCCTTGTAACTTACAGTACTTAAAGGATCTGCTGCTAATGTTTTGGTGCCAGACACCACAACACACCTTCAGAAGTCTTGCCAGCCTAGCTATGTTATTTTTGCAACATCTTATTGCAATAAGCTCTGCTATGGCTTTGGCCTGGTCCACCCCAGACAGTGGTTTATGGTTCATTATGGTTCACTATCACATAGTATTGGATATAAGTAACATTGTCATTTAGCCATTGTTTGGCGATATGGATATGTTAGTAGCTATTGTATGGGGCATTTTCCTCAGACCATAATAATTTGCAATTTGTCAAGCATTTACCGTTTGGATATTGGCTTTTATTTTTGTTTTAGAGTAGGGATTGTGGGAGAGGAGGATATGGACATAGCATGTGGACATGGCATGTGCGTAAACAAGACAAAAACAATGCTAAAGTAACAATTTATCCATGAAACACATTGCAAGACCTCTTCCTCACAGCACTGTCTTGATTGGATTTGGAAAGAAAATAGGGCTCTTTCTGATAAATTCATACAGACATGGACCATTGACTGACACATGTTCCCCTTGTTTCCTGTATCCATGTGTGATATTTGGCAGCCTTCCTCTTCCTCATCATTTTGCTGTCCTTCAGTCCTCTTTTCACCTTCTGTTCTCTGTTCTCTCCTTATCTAATCCACACACTCTCTCTCCAGTGTGTCATTCAAGGTCTGAGCCACATGTCTCTCTCTCTCATCCTGTGTAACAAACAAACCTTAGACTAGTTTTTGATTTTATTGCCTTATCATTCAATTATATAGCTTATGCTTGATGAATAATCCTGAATAGGAATTGGCACAATTCAGTTAGTAGAAAACAGAGTCCAGAGCTAAAAAACCTGAATTGACAGCAATAACAACTTCATTGCTTATTTAGGCTACAAATCAGTGCAAAAATGTGCAAAATAATACATCTGTATATGATATTACACTATTTAAGAGCATATCATTTTTATTTATTTATTTATCAGCTCAGCGGGCAGCATGGCACAGAAGCTCCTCATAGCTTAATGATGAATGGATAGTGCAAATGTAGAGGTTTTTCCACCATGTTCAACTCTTCCAAAAACAATCATCCACACACTGCTGATCTGATCTAGCTGAGTGGAATTGGATATGTGCAACCCACGACTCTGAAAGCTCTCTTTCACACAGCGCTGATCACATTGGAATTCACTATCCCATATGTTGGCTTCATCTAGTCTGAAATATTTTCCATCACTATTTTTTCCATCTCTATGACTACTCGACATCCTCAGAGGCAAGAAGTGAATGCATTAATCAACAAGTCTATGCAACCCCTAATATGAATATGCAACAATATGCAACAATATGATTTTTAATTGTCAATTCAACCACACATGGCACTTATTACTTCTTAAAATTTTACTTTTCTGAAATCAGAAAGGGAAAGGTTTAGGACACAGCTGTCAGTCAAATTCTCATCATTGTCAGCAGTGTTGACATCATTGTCAAGTGTCAGGTGTATGTGTGTAACGAGTTTTGCTGGTCGTGACAATCTTACTATCAGCAGGCTGCACCAGGTTAACTCATGTGTGTGTTCTATGTTGTAATAATAAGGAATTGTGGACTCACAGGGACAAAATCCCCATTTGGTCTAATTTGGACCACCTGTGTTAATTTACAAATTGCATACACATGACTGATATAGTTAGTCTATTGTATCAGCAAATGTGCATACTAGCATGTATAGAGGAGCTACTATAAGTAATGTTAGTCATAGTGGTATAGACCTGTACAAATCAAATATAAGAAAATGAAAAGCTCTGTCGTAAACATGTCACGGTTTCTCATTTGCATGGCTATTCCTATAGCAATGAATGAATGGTATGTGGTCATGTTTTGGTTTGCTTTGTTACCTGATTGTGCGCACCTGTTCTGTGTTATTCCTTGATTAGTTTGTTTATGTATAAAGAAACTAATCAAAACTTGTTGTATTTGTTGTTACAACTTATTATGCTTTGCATCATTGCATCATCAAGTCCAAGCCCTCTTTTATTTATTTATTTTTTCTAGTTGCAGTTCCATGTTCAGTGTATAGTTTTTCCTGTTTTAATCTTTGTCTGTTTATGATTATGGACAAAAATGGACAAAATCTGGCTCCATTCTGATAAGTGGCCCATTGTACATATATTCAGTTAATAATAATAATAAACGCATATGTCTCTGTACACTTATCTACAAACATTAAAGCTTTCTGACCTCTCTAGCTCTCTCTGGCCCTGCTACAGAAACCGAGCTGGGTTTTATATATATATATATATATTTTAAAAAGGTTGAACTATGGCCTGATTTTTTTCATATGCTACATTGTGTGACTCTGCTACAAAGGCTTCTCTCTAAAATCCAGTGGCAGTGCTTTAACTTTCTTCCAGTGAGAATTTTGTAACTGTTTACTAATGCATAGCATACTGGGGTTTGTAATGAAGTTATATTTCACAGGCAGTAACTGCTGTCTCAGGTTTTTATTCCTGAAAACTTTTTGACAGCAATGACAGGATGAAAAATGTAAACGCTTCTAATGGCTTGTCTTTGACTCATCTTTAATCACAGGAACATCACACTGGGAATATAAAAATGCTTTTCCCCGATCTCATTTATTTTTTGAAACTCATTATGTATATGTCATTACATATTTAGTTTCTAAAGACAGCAGGAACAGATGACTGCCCAAATTTATTTATTTCATGTTGCAGTTTATATAATGACTCTGTATTTATTACACAGTTTCATTGAGTTTGGTTAGAAATGTTTGTTCAAATCATATTTTATGTCTTCTACTGACATAAATGCATAATCAGACTTTAATTAAAGACTTTAAACTTTTAATTACAGACTTTCAAATCAAAAACAGATACAAGACATCACTATTTTTAGGTTGTATTATTAGTGCAGTTAAATGCTGATGACAGCAATGAATGCATCAAACTGCACTTCAATGGTTCCGTGATGAAAGGGGCACTAATTTACCATCAGTAAGGTTCATGAGAATTTTGGGTTCTTAACATGAGGTTGATTATCCTTACTGTAGCTAAAGGAACTATTTCTAAGTTCTTTGTTTGACATTTTTGAAGTTTTTTTTTTCTTTTAACCTTTAGCAAAACATAAAAAAGCACAGAAAAAAACATTTCTGAGATGTGTCTAATACATAGCTCACATTCTTGCATTTGAGTCTTGCCTGATGGTGGTTTCAGTTGATTGATTGAATAGCTGAATAACATTAAACCTCAGCCTCTCACCTCCACGCTGGTTAAAACACACTGGAATTTCATTGCCACAAGCTAGTGCAATTAATCAGAAGTAGAAGCGGGTGAACATAATCCACAGTCTCAGAGGATGCGCAAGAATGCTCACTGAGAAGTACATGAGATTGGCATTTTAAGTGGTTTCACTCTATTTGGTTTATTGAATTGACTATAATTGAACATTCTAAAAAAATTGGACCTTCATAGATGATTAGTCATACTGCAGCACAGTACTGAATTTTCAATTCTATCTATATTCAATAATCATTGATATAGTGATGCTTTCTGTAAGGATATTATTTAACATTTATAGAAGGAGTCTCCAGTGTCAGTCCTCTGTAAGTCTCACTGGATATATTTTAATCCGACCACGAATTTCTCAAATCTTTTGCAGGAAAACCAGGAGATGCATAAAAACATATAACGCAATTGTATTTCACTGAATATCCACTAGAGAACACAAAACCCCTGCTAAAGACTATACAACACGTTATAGGCGATCTCAGTTGCATAGATAATGAAATGAGAGCCCACCAGATGTGCACATCAAATATGATACAGACAGCTTCTTAGGGTTGGTTTCAGGCCTTTTACGGTCACCTATTATCTTTCAAACTGGATTCTAGTTTAAATTGCATGTGATAGCACTCTGCCCAGAAGTTCATATAGTAACAAGTCATTCACAAGAAAAGCATATAATTATTGATATACTGTAGTGAACCTTTCTCTAAGGATATTATTTAACATTTATGGAGAGAGTCTCCAGTGTCGGTGCTTTGTAACTTTCAGCAAGTTTTCTGGATAGATTTTAATCCGACCACAAATTTTTCAAATCTTTTGCAGGAAAACCAGGAGATGCATAAAAACACATAGCGCAATCGTATTTCACTGAATATGCACTAGAGGACACAAAAAATTGCTAATGACTATATGACACGTTATAGGCGATCTCAGTTGCATAGATAATGAAATGAGAGCCCACCAGATGTGCACATCAAATATGATACAGGCAGCTTTGTAGGGTTAATTCGTTTCAGGCTTTTTACGGTCACCTAATATCTTTCAAATTGCATTCTAGTTTAAATTGCATGTGATAACTCTCTGCCCAGACATTTAATCATTCTGATATATCTGGATGTTTTTTTTATTCTTAGGGAAAAACTAGTAACTAGCTTCAGTTGTGTGTAAACTCTGGCTGACTCCTCTCCTGTTGATCTGAGAGCACAATTGGTCAGCTTATAGCATTGTCACGTTAGACTTGCTTACTGTGTGTGGTGCATTAGTGCTGGCGAGGTTAATTGTCAGCTCTAGAGTGCAGCACTTAAGTGAGTGGTGTAAAACCAAGGAGTCTTGGCATGTTTGCCGCGGTTTTCCCTGCCTGGGCTTTAGTGTACATGTAGATAAATGGAGTCTTACTGTTAAACACACTTGTGCTGTTGTTTTGCTGTCTGTGGGTCATCTGGGGATTTGGATGTGTGGCATGGTACAACTGAAACAAAGCTGGACTTGTGTAGTGCTCATTAGGCTTCCATTATTAGCTTTATTTTAACAGTGTTTGAAACATATGTGTTAGCAACTCAACAGAGCTGAGTAAAAGAGTTAAGTAAGGAATAAAACATGATGTGGAAAGCGCTTACTGATACAATCACTGTATTGTTCATAATAACAGCACACAATGAAGGGTTGTATTCTTCTACAACCTGCTGTGGTATAAAAGCAATAAAACACTTAGCAAACTGTTACATATTATTATTTATTAAAGAAAGATGTGGTGCCTTTATTCTATTTATAGATCAATTTAATGTCTGCTAAACAAGTTTCCATTGTCACATATTATAATAACTGTAAACATTTATTCCCTAACTAACTTTTCTGTTAAAAATCACTGACACTGGAGACTCCTTCCAAAAATGTTAAATAAAAACCCCTAACAGAAAGATTCACCAAAACTATTCATTGAAACTGCAAATGGCCAAATCTGATTGTAAATTACACACCGCATATAACAAAATTTTCATGAACTGTTCATGATTTGTTCATACATTTTCCAAGGAACTGCTGGGCCAGCTTGGGTCCTGTTTAGCATGTTTCTTCCTAAAGCACTCCTCGTAGAGTCAACTTACCTCTCCTCATGTTCCTAAAATCCCTGCAGTGCTGCATGTTACAGTATAGAGCTCTCCATCTTCACGCAACCCCATTCATCATGTCATGACAAAGCAGATCACACATCCCACCACCATCGCTCTCTCTGTCTCTCCTGTAGCTGACAGGCAGCAGCATCACTCAGGTGTGGTTCCCTGCTGACGGAGCTGTTTGAAAAAGCAGAGCTTAGATGACTCAGTGGGGCGAAATCTTGGATGCTGAAAAGCGGTTGTTTATCTTCGAGATGCACTACATGGACTGTAAAAAGAGCTGTTAAGAGGTGCATGGTGATTCTTTCTTTATAATAGATTTTAAATCTGAATTTGAACTCAAAAATAACTTTTGGGAGCTGACTCATGTTTTTTTTTTATTTTCAACATCAGCTTACAGGTACAAGAACTTGGTCCATCACCCAGCCCATCATTGTGGTTTCATTATGAGATGGCATTAGACAAAGGACAAAAACAAAATTTAAAAAAGGCAACTAAAATGAAGAAACCAAAAGGAAGAAAATCACAAAATGGCAATAGAGTCACAGAGTCTCGTCAAGGCAGAAATCCTGTTTGATTTAATTTTGGACTGTCAGCCAACTAGTTGAAGTAAAGGCTTGGTTTTCAGTCTCGAGCTTGACTCAGCCTTACTTTCATTTGCACATAATTTTGACTTGGCCTCAATCCTTTTAAGGGTGTTTTCACACCTGGCTTGTTCGGACCGTTTGTTTCGGAACCGGGTGCATTTTAATTGGGTCGGTTTGTTTAGACATATATAAACATGCCAATTGTGCTTGGATCCGCACCAAAAAAATTGGGTGGAGACCATTCTCTGGAGCGGTTTGCTTGTGATGAGAAAGCAATTCGACCCTTCAGACCAACGAACCATCCTGCATTGCAATGCATGATGGGAACTGCGGTACGTAAAAAGCGTGTTTGTTTTGCTAATGCCTCGCAAAATGAATCACCGTTTAACTTGGACCAAAGACGAGGTAAAATGCCTCATTGTAATTTTTGGACTGACAAACATTTCTGAACAACTTTCAAAAATGCATAGAAACATAGGTTTACAAAGTGTTTAGTTAGGGTCTCAATGAGATGGGCTTTAATCGCTCCATGGAACATATAAATTAGGTAAATTATAATAACTACAGCTAAAAAGCAAGCCACAATAAGCTCGAGGAGCTGCTGTATGTCCATCTTGATGGAGGACCACTATGAGCGGAATTCCGGGACATAAACAGGTGCACTCTGTCCAATGAGAGGACAGTTAACTCACATGTGACTTGCATAAACACATTTTGGTACACTTTGAAATGCTGCCTTGTGAAAGTGAACTGAGCCAAAGAGAAAATGCAACACTGTAACAATGTTAGTCCCCGTTTCGGAAAAGAAAACACAAACTACAGGTCTGAAAACGCCCTAAGACCTGATATTGACTCAATCTCAGCTAGTCCTGGTCTTGTTCTTGGACAATGGTGGTCTTGATAAATGCCCTGTTTGCTCTTATAGCAGATTTAGTATTAAAGAAGTGTGCAGAGGGTCAAATCTAACTACTGTAACCAAGGGACCAAGTCGTGCTAGAGTTTCACACCTTTCATTGACATTTACCACAAAAAAACATTTATCCACTCTTTATTTTTATTGTCAACTTCCACCTTTATTTATAAGGTGGAAGTTGACAATTTATACTCAATCAGTTTGTGCTCTTATAAAGACATACCTCTTATTGGCAAATGCTTCAATTGTGAGCTGTTTCATTATGAAGGCGGTAAAGAGGCTGAAATAAATGCGTGATTCCGAAAGTCTGAAAAAGTTTAACCACTGATTCTACATGTTTCCATAAACACTTATTTAACTTATTATGCTTTGAGTTGCATTATGGCTTTGACTGGAAGATCTGTTAATAACTCCATTGCCACATTGTGTTAATAGTTCTTTGTTGTGGTCACAGAAAACAAACAGAGCTATGAAGTGTTCTCCAACAGGGTGTATGATTTTGTATCACTTATGGCATTGTTGTAAAATGAACTAATAAATGGTGTATGAATTGGGTGACATTTAAATTTTAAATATTAAGGATGAAAGCCTTTGTAGGCTTGCTTGATTTACAAAAATAATGAGGTTATTTCCGGTAAGGCACATTTTCATTTCAAAGATGCAAAGAGGTGTTTTGCAGAAGGCTTGCATGAATGTTCTAAATCTTTTTTTATTCTTATTCTTAATATTCTTATCTGTCATGCTTTTCTTTTTTCTTTTTTTTGTTTTGGCAAAGCCCAGATGTCAGAGATTCCTGAGTTCACTGCTGCATGATGTTGGTCTGAACGCTGCGTGCATTAATCTGCCAGAGCGTGTTATATGATCCTAATAAAACTGCTCCGCATCTCCTTGCACTCTTCCCACTCTCTCTGGACAGAAGAAATGCTTTAGTGGTTATCTAGGATCTGTCCCAAATCAGGTACAGTACAGAGATTGTTATAAAAGAGGCCTCAAATGGTCCTTAATTCCATATTTATGCCCACCAGTATGCAAATTTTTAAAAATGTATTTATTTATTGATTGATTTTTACTGCACACACTGTTATAGTGGCAGGTCCATGGCTTGTAGTTTCATACTTCTACTTGAACAGAGTGCACAGAGGTTCTCAGCTGTTAAAATTCAGAAGGGGTTTCATGCATAAATATCAGACAAAAAACACAGAAGCATGGAGAACTTATCTCAGCCATCAGTGAGAACACCTTGAGTGTGAGAAAGGCACCAGAGGAATAAACGGAATTATGTTAGGTATTCAGAGTTAATGGAACAATATGTCAGAAAGAGGCAGTGAACTTCGAATGCATTTAAGGAGACTTTGTTGTTGCCTTGGGTGCTCTTGCATGCAGAACTGACAAAAAAAAAATCTTTATTGTCATTCCTCTCATCTCAGACGGATGTAATGAACACGAAACAATGTCAGACAAAGCAACACAGTGACAGGCATTACAAAGTCAATAAATATTATAAATGCATATTATGGACTATACAGTAAACTACAGGCAATACGGAAAGCAGAAACTCTATTGCACTGCAGTAAATTTTGAATATGTAAACTCATATACATGAACATGTAAAGTGATTTGTGTGCATGATTGATAATTATACAGCAGTTATTTTCTGTCCACTAATTGGACAAGTGACATTCCAAGAGTGCTGATATTTAGTATAACAGCACTGGTACTTTTCACTGTTTGTGTCACTCTGCTTATCTATGTTCGCTACATAAAACATAAAATTCCAAATCTAGCAAGAGTTTGTTACATTGAAACTAGGGATGCACCAATTGCAAGCAATTATCCACACTGTTGGATCAGCCGAATGTTTAAAAACAACCGATGATCAGGGCCGATTATATCCTGTCAATCAAAAGGCGCGGAAAAATGCATCGGACAATGAGCAAGTGCGAAATTCAAAGTCTCCAGAAGAACTGTGGCTGGTTCTGCAAGATGCTCAATAAAACTTACCAGCTCATTTCCTTATAAAACTGCACAAATTGTAGTCTAATATTTTTATTTTTATTTTTTTGTCACAACAAATCTTTACTTTGTTTCATTTACTACTGCTCTTTTCGGTATTTTTTTTAAAATATAGAAACATTTATTTTCATTATTTTTGAAGGTATCTTTGCTCTACAGCATTTCTTTGCATGTGCCTAAAACTTTTGCACAGTACAGTAGATACAAAGAGAATACAGTTATTATTTACATTTCTTTCACAGTTGTGTAATTAATTATCAGTAATTTGAAACAAGGTATAAAAAAAAAAAAAAAAAACAGATTCACCAAACTATTGGAATCGGTATCGGCAGATGTCATTTTTAAATCATTGGATATCAGTAACGATGCAGAAATTTTGCATCTCGAATTGAAACCATTACTACACTTACTATAAGCTGTAGTCAGAATGTGCATTGGCATGGCGACATGCAACGCTCTATCCAGCTGTGACTGCTTTGGGAAGTTGACGGAGCAAAAATATACCAAATATTTCACTATATTGTGTCTGAAATATCAGTTAATTAATATTTATTTCTTATTAATAGAACTTTTGTATAAAAGCAATATCACACTGTTATGTTAAATATCGGCACAGCTGTCATAATCACAACAATATTCAGTATAACATCACTCTTGTTTAAATAGTATTTCTCTTGTGTAAAGGGACTGAGTGTAGTGGGAAGAGTACAGCAGCAGAGTAAAATGAGATAAATGAGGCTTGTGTGATATAAATTCTTCCTTTTTCGTTATTTACCATTAAAAAAAAAACATAATTAAAAAAAGACAGGACAACGAGTATTTCCTCCACACTCTAACACACTATTTACACTGCAACACACTAAAATAATAGTAATTTCATACAACCTTTATTTTCTGTCTCTACGGCTGAATGTTTAGAATGAAGCACATTAAAGGATTGGCAAAGCAAGTGGATGAGCCAACTTTCCTTTTTACCTTGTTAGTGTTAGCCCTTTTGCCTGAAACATGCCGCTGGCATGGCGTCAGGCTGACTGTGTGTCTGCGAATAATAATGGAGCCAGATGAAAAGGCTAATCAATAAGTCAAAAGGCCCCTGGTTATTCAATTTTGAACCCTGCTGGGAGAAGCAGTGAGTGACAGGGAGTGTGTGCTCTTGGACTAGCAGACATGTCCATAGTAGGATTGAAGGAATGGCCCTGAACAGTGGGTAATTGATTTTAAAGGTCTTTGGTTTAATTTCACCTGGCCTGCAGGTGATTATAACCATGTGGACAGAGATTCGGGATATCTATGTAGTGCTGTTAAATTGTGCAAGGTTGTGTGTATGAGAAGAGCAGGTTCCACTGGGTTTCAGCTCACCACTAGTATGGAGAGTTTTGTTCATCGTTGCTTATGCCTGGCTCAGCCACAGGTGGATGCTGTTCATATCTTTCTTGAGCAGCAATAACTGTATAGCATACAGTGAAAAAAAATAAGGCAAGCAGGTTAGTTTTAGTTTCATATTGGGGAAAAATGTTCTGTTTTCTATATCATGTCCTAGGTATTACTACTAGAGCTGTTTTCAGATCTGGAACATTAGTTTTGACATTGCAGCTAGCAAAACTTGAAATTTAAATTTACAGCTCAACACGACCTACATTTCAAATTTACATGATCAATTCTAAGACATAGAATGTGGATTTTAAACAAAGGCCAAAAATTTACATAGCTTGGTTCAATCTATCCTTTTCTCACATAGTGATCTATTAATCTCATTGAATAACTAATAAATAGTAGTCCACTCAGTGGAGAAAGACATTTTAAGCCTATTAAGACCACCATATTAAGACCACCAAAAAGTAAGTGCTTTTTATTTTTTCTCAATGTCTTCTCTAAGATCTAAAATACTGAAGATTTCCATTTTTAAAACCGGGGTTTGTTCCTAAACAAGATATTTTATCTGGATTAAAATATTATAATATTAAAATACTGTTTTTGTGCAACCAAGTCTGCTAGCTGACCTTCAGTCCAAAGTTATGGAAAATTCATTTTATTAAGCTAATTGAGTCAATGTCAGTCATGTTTAACTCTAATGTTAGCCACAATATTAGCTTTTATGCTACTTTTTATGCTACTTTCCAATGTGCCAGAACATTTATATATTGTAAAACCAGAGAGTACAGTAGAACAGTACTTTTCCTATTACTCTCCTCTGTTGCGTTCATTGGCTGTTGGGTTTGGCGAAAAATTTCCCCAAGCCCCCTGTGAAGAAGTATATGTGGTTAAGTCATTTTTGTCCACAATATTCTGTTTGTTTGCTTGTTTTTAATATGTACATGTCTAGTTGGTTGGCTTATACAATTTTTTAATGAGTGAAAACCTGATTTGCATCCTACAGTACTTGTCAAAATGTTCGGTGACTCATGCAAAATCAATGGTGATGGTTTGGTAAAAAAAAAACTAAATGCAATCATTTCTAGTGTACAAAAATATCTAAAAATAAGTTCAAACTTACATCAAACATAGTTGTCTCATAATAAGCAACTTGAGTAATTTAACAGCACAGTTAAACATGTCTAATTAATCAAAACGGAATAGGCTGTTATGTTTTAATGACTCACGCAAATGTTGTTACAGCTATATGAATTTTTTAAAAGCTCTCACTCCCCGTGTTTGGGTTTCAGCAGCACTTTAAGCTGTGGTGAGCTGAGAGGTACTGTTTGGTCTGCCAGAGGCATTTGTGCAATATATCTGTGATTAATCCTCATAGTTCAGTGTTTTCCCCAGCAGGGGCTGATGCAGGAGTCATATCTGACCCCTTGGTGCTAAAATTTATGACCCGTGAGCTGTTGCATTGCAAAGTTGGCTGCATTGTATTTCCCCTCTGTCTCGCTCCTTATTAATGGCGTCCAAACCGTTTTTATGAGCAGTGAAATGGATCTCGTGTGACAATTTTGAGACACACACAGTTGGAGGCAAGGAGGCAACTGCGGTACAGTGCTAGTACAGGGAAATGTGTGTCTGTATGTGGAATAAGGGATATTTGGCAATTTCTCTTACAGCATTTAATGCAGTGAGGAAAGTAGAAATTTAGATTGATACAAGTATAAGATGAAGTGCGGCAAAAACCATTTGAAACTTGTTCTTTAGTTAATGTTCAACCGCAGCAGAAGATCACACTGGGTTCCAGTCCTTTCAGCCAAGAACAGGAATCTGATTGGGCTCACTGAAAATGGACAACTGTCCAACTGTAGCCTCAGATTCCTGTTCTTGGCTGACAGGAGTGAAACCCAATGTGATCTTCTGCTTTTATATCCAATCCACCTCAAGGTTTGACGTGTTGTGTGTTCTGAGATGCTTTTCTGCTCACCACAGTTGTAAAGAGTGCCTATTTGAGTTACCATATCCTTCCTGTCAGCTCGAACCAGTCTGAACATTCTCCTCTAACCTCTTTCATCAACAATGTATTGTCCACCTGCATGTTTTTTTTGTTGTTTTGTTTTGTTTTCTGCACCATTTTCTGTGTGGGAAAATCCCAGAAGATCAGCAGTTTCTGAAAACCAGCTCATCTTGCATCAACAACCATTCCACAGTCACTGAGATCACACTTTTTCCTTATTATAATGTTGGATGTGAGCAATAACTGAAGCTCCTGACCTGAATCTTCTGAGTATATGGGCCATTATAGAGAATGCGTGCCATTTCTGCTGATTCTAAAGTATGAGTGTGTGTTTAAGAGAAAAAGTGCTTGACTACGGATGTTCGTTCTCGCAAATGGCTTTAGTTCACGTGTTAAGGTTGCTTGTGTAAATAAATATTTTTTAATATTTATTGTTAGTTTAATGTTAGTTTAGTATTTTGTTGTATGTTTTTCTCATCAATTTCAGCATCACTACTCTAGTCATTAATTGGGAATATTTATCAATTTGTGTTATACTGTACGCTGCCTCACAGATTTACTCAATGCAAGAGAGCCATGTATTAATCAGCAACAGTCACAACCCACTTATATACACAAGAGAAAATCTGGTCTCACTCCAAAGCTGAGCCAGAGCCTTTGACACTGAACTGCCAAGTGACTGTTTGAACCTGATAAGAGACACGCAATGAAGAGCGGAAGAAACAAGACAGTCAGTGGTAAAGCTGTTCTTTTAAATTTTCCAACATGGAGTCTTCAGAAGGGTGGGGTCTGTGGTTTCTTGGTAACACAACAATCTGCATTTATTCACTTTGAAAGAGAGGCTGGTGAGGGAAATGACTCTCGATTCTGATTGGCTTACAAACGTTCTGAGGTGTGCAATTATTTTTCAGTAAATGCACAGCTAAAGTAGTTCCAGTCAGGTCTTGACCGCATTACAGTTCCATATCACTTTGCCAAGTTAACTGAAATAACAGAAAAGTTAGCCTACTGTCCACCACAGCACACAGAGCTAACAACAAACAAAATGACAGAAAATTTCATCATTTGGAAGATTTTCCATAAATATGTAAGTAATAACTGATGATGGGCCATTGAATTATTAGAAACATAATTCGCACCCGAGGTGGTAATGTGGCCACGAGGAGAAGCGGAGGCTTGAGCCATTGAGATGCAGTTATTGGAAAGAGAGAGAGAGCAAGAAAAAAGAAAGAGAGAGCATGAGAGAGCACATGTGAATGCAGTAATGAGACAGAAAATCCAGTGAACAAGTATCAATATTTATTTATTCATTCTTTGTACAACCCCAATTCCAAAAAAGTTGGAACGAAAAATATGACAAAGACGACCCAGGACTGTTGAGCAGCTAGAATCCTGTATCAGACATGAATGGGACAACTTTGCTCTCCCAAACCTCCAGCAACCGGTCTCCTCAGTTCCCAGAGGTATACGGACCGTTGTTAAAAGAAGAGGGGATGCTACACAGTGGTAAACATGGCCGTGTCCCAACTTTTTTGAGGGTTGTATTTTCTGCAGTAATAAAAAACGAAAAACCCTGTGAACAGGTCTATCAATATTTATTTATATATTTGTTCTGTTTTTATATTATCAACATGAAATGAAAAATAAAAAAAACTGTGAACTCTCTCTCTCTCTCTCTCTCTCTCTCTCTCTCTCTCTCTCGCTCTCTCTCTAATATCTGCATATTAGCTTGAGATGGGATGCGTAATAAATTTGTTCCACACACAAGAGCATTTTAAAGACAAAAATCTGACAAATGTCCTGAAATAAAACATCTGAACAATGTCTTGAGGTGTGTTAACTTTAGTATAAGTGGAATAATTGACTCCGGTCTGTTGAATTATTAGAAAATAATGCACACCCGAGGTGTAACGGCTACCTCGGGTGTGCATTATTTTCTAATAGTTAAACAGCCCGTTGTCAGTTATTCCTTACTTATTATTGGCAAATTTTAAGGAGATGTTTGTTGAAGGAAGCATTATGAAATAGGAAAGAAAGTGAGGCTGGTGAGAGAAGACTGTAACATAAATTATAACTAAATCGTCTCGTGGACATCCAACAACATTAAATGTAACTATAAATGGATAAAACGTACAACGTATTGTTCAGTAATAGATTTAAAATGGTAAGCGATGACAAATTGATGTGGTATAAGCTGAATAAAACACTCTGAGATGTGCTGTTATTATAAAAGAATTAACTTTAGGGTGCCAACAGTAACTCTGCTTCACTTCGTCCACATCACTGATTAGTTTCCGGATTTTCTAAAGGGACAAAACATGTGTGCCGTTCCTTTAAGACTGTGTGTAATCATGCTTTATGACTTGAACAAAAGGGAACACCTTTAGTCATTAGAGGTGAAATGAGACACAACCTTCGTGGTTATAGAAAGGCTCATAATTTATGTGTTGCCAGAGAAATGCGAGTTTAATTCCTGTGACCTAATGAGCTATAAATCAGACGTGAGGGTGTGTCAGGGTTTTATCTGCACTCTATCTGTCAGCTTTCTCCATCTCTTTTCTGCAGATCGCTCTTCCAGTCTCTCACACACTCCCTCTGTTACACTACCATCACTCCTTTCTATTCATATTCATACGAACAGGAAAAGGAGGACACACACACACACACACACACACACACACACACACACACACACACACACACACACACATGCACGCACACAAGCTCCACTTCCCTTCCCATCCTCTCTTCATTGACCCACAACAGGTGCAGGGTCTCATGAGGCAGGAACTGGGCAGGCAACTGATTACATGTTTAAACTCTCAACTGAAAGCTATTTATCATCTCTTCCTGATCATACCTGCGCTAGCCAAGGTGTAAGAAAAAAGCAGATTATTGCAGCATTTCACACCTCAACCCTACACCCTACACATCCCTCACGGACCACGATGCACCTGTCCTTCTGTCCTGTCTTTTTCAGACTCTATTCCTAACCGTCTGAGCCAGAAGAGATTTCTCTTTTTTGTAGTTCAGCCAATGACAACTCTTGGGGTGAAACTGTGAGCCTTCATAGAAGGGGATGGAGTGTAAATAGGTTTGGTCTGGCACTGTTGCTGCTGCTGCTGAGCGAGTACGAATACTTGGATTGATAGACATGGCTGACATAGAAAGAAGAGAAGCATGCTGCTGCTGCAAAGGGTACAGAAGGAGGAGCCCCCAGACGGTGGTAATGGCTAGGAGGAGGGTAGAATGGTCGGGATTATAAAGGCTTACGTGGGCAGCAAAGCGTGGCTGATAGGCTATCGCGTGGTGTCGAGGGAGCCAATCAGCACTGTGCATTTCTGCAAGTGGATTTTGGTCACCTTTACAGAAAAATCACACTTTTACACACATTAAATTTTTTTTTTAAAAATTCCATGTGATTTTTTCATTTTACACTTTATTTTCATACATTTATTTTCACAGTTTCACAGTAGCACCTTCACATGTTACTCATATATTCAAAACATAGCACATGTGAAATGTATGTTATTTTCTCTAAAGATAGATTGAGACATTGTCTACTCTTCCGAGATTTTGTTAACTCATACTTTCTGCTGAGGTCACAATTACTGAAGCCGCATGCTGCCACACAAGACAAGAATCTTGTTATTTCTCATCTATTGTGTTATTATGAGAAAACATTGATAAACATATTACATTATTATGAGTTATTATTACATGAAAATATTTCATGTTTTCAATTGTATATTGCAAAGGATTCTAAAATTCCAATGTTTATCTCATGGTCAGTAAACTCTGTATTGAGAATGCTTTGTAATGTGTGTGTCCTAATGACAATACTGCCTACACTGATAACATCTCACTGTGATTTAATCCAAGCATGAAGTAAAATCTGAGTAATTCTGTCAACTGCACAAATTGTCATTTTCTCATTATAATGTTTTTCTCATAATGATGTGATTTTTTTCTTCTTAATAACACTGTTTCTCTTGTAATAACACAATGTTTTCTTGTAACAACGAGACAACATATTTTTGTAATAATGTGATATTTTCACATAATAAAGTAATGGGTTGTTTTTGTTCCATATTAACAATCTTTTCAGTGGCATTATAATCTCAGTCTCATTTCGGTGACATTAAAATCTCATTGTGCTTTAAGCCATACATGAAGTGCACCATTTGTCATTTTCTTGTTAAAACATTATGTTTTTCATTGTGTTACTTTAAATTTCTATATTTTTATTATGACAACATTTTCTCATAATCACATGATATTTTCTTGCAATAATACAATTTTTCTCATATTAAATGTGATATTTGTTATGTCAAAAAACAATATTTATTCATTATAATGCAATATTTTCTAATAATAGCATCATATTTTCTTATATTATGTCTCTCATAATAACAATATTTTCTTTTATTAACAATTTTTTTTTCTTGTAACCACACAATTTTTACTTGCAATTATGAGATATTTTCTCATAATAATAGGATGTTTTCCTTGATAACACAATATTGATTGATTGATTTAAAATTATATTACAGAGGCTACTTGTTCTAAAGTAATAAGGTGAAATAACAGTATTGAAATAAATATCATTTATAAATCTGAAACAATAATGTTAGTGTCTCTCCCATTCTTCCTGTGCCTTTATTTACACCACATTCTGGAGCATGGGAGGAGACTTTGCGTCTCTATTTCCATTTTTACTAAAACCTGAGATACTGTAGGTATTTTTTAGCAATTGTATAGATATTAAATATAAATATTCATGGGAAATCAGCACTGAGTGCAGGATAAATTCTTCCTGAAAGCATTTACCAACTGCAGAGGTTTAGCAAACCCATCTGTCACCACAGACAGTCATGAGTGAGGAGTGCAGATTTAATTTTAAGCTTGAATACCCTTCTTAAACCACACAAGGAATTACTCCTGAAGGTCTCTGCAGTGTGTCGCCTAAATAAATATAGCAGCAGTTAGGAGTTCGGTTTGGCAAGAAAAAAAAATCTTCACAAAAAAATTGCTTAGTAAAAAATGAGAAAAGGGAGACATGCTGTAAGTGTAATCATGTTTACCAGAACCACAGACTCTGTGGTGTTTGAAATTTCAGACATGCAGACTTTCGTGTTTGCTTGGACAGAGAAGAAAGTATTTTTTGTTTGTTTGTTTGTTTTAAGGAGCTTAGCAAAGAACAAGATGATAGCTCTCAAAAAATAATAGGATTTTTATTCTTTCCTGAGGAAAATATCAAGCAGAGCAAAATGTTGAAGATAGTTATGCTAATAGACAGTGTTTTGTTAATTTAATCTTTTTTTCCCCAAGTAATGTTTGTTTGTTTGGTACAATTAACCAAAACATTTTATAAGTTTATAAGATTATAAGATTTATAATATTGTATAAGAAAGGAATAAAACACCTTAAGCGTGTTGTAATAAGAAAATATTCAATGAAGGGGTGGTGTAATGAAACGGAGTTAGTTACCATCCTGAAGTTGATTAGATTCCAATAACAGTACATCACACCTTTTTTTTAATTTGTTTCAGAACAATGCATCATACTTTTTACCCGTTCATAATTACAGTTTGGTTAATGTTATTGAATGTCCATGAAACAAGCTATCCTGTCATCACTTTATAGCAGCTCTTTCCTCACCAGCCTCTCTTTTCTATGGAGTGTCCACCATACAAGTCAACAATATGCGAGTTGTCACCAGACATGGCAACAAGCTTGTTTTGTTTTGCAAGTCACAAGTAAGTCTCAAGTCTTGGCATTCAAGTCCCAAGTCAAGAGAGACAAGTCCCAAGTCAGGTCCTAAGTCAAGACATACAAGTCCCAAGTCAAGACATACAAGTCCCAAGTCAAGACAGGCAGGTCCCAAGTCAAGACAGGCAAGTCCCAAGTCAAGTCACAAGTCAAGACAGTCAAGTCCCAAGTCAAGTCCCAAGTCTAGACAAGTAAGTCCTAAGTGAAGACAGGCAAGTCCCTAGTCAAGTACCAAGTCAAGACAGTTATGTCCCAAGTCAAGTCTCAAGTCAAGACTGATAAGTCCAAGTCAAATTACAAGTCCTTAACTTTAAGTTTTGAGTCCTAAACAAGACATAATATGCTCTGTATCAAATTTAAGGCCAGAGTAAAAATTAGTATAGTAAATTTACACAAATCATGCAGGCATTTGGTGTTCAAATCTTTCTAGACATACTTTATAACTCAACTTTATAACTCAATGGAAATGTTTAGCTATTTGAAATTTCACTGTGTGAACCTATTTATATCAGTTCAATATGGCTTTGCCTTTGTGCAAAAGTCATTGCTTTTGCCTTTTGATATTCTTGAACCACAGATTCTACATATTGCAACCCTTTTGCTGTTGCAACAACATGACCTTTGTAGGTGAAGGCTACTATCTTTGGGAGCGTGGCTACTACGAAGGCTGTGTAGCGAATCAGATGAATCTGAAACATTTAAATTATATTCTCCACCAGTTACAATTCATGTAACGAATTAGCTCAAATGTCGTGAAATATATGTATATATCTAATCAAAGCGTGTTGTGACCAGTTATAAACATACGTCAGCCATGAAAGGGAATTAATGTACGTGCACATATACATATAGATAATCAATTACAACGGATTATAATTAATTATGACTATATATGTGGTCTAGAGCAGCTTGTAGGATTAGCTGTAGTCTAGTTTTAGAATTATGAACTCTAAAGAGGGAGTTTATCCTTCTGGCCAGGAAGGATTCTCCGTTTTGCTATTAAACTAGAGCATGTAACAGGAGTCGCAGCGATTAAGGGACTCTATCGCATGAGCAAATCAGAGACAATCAAGCGTGGTGATAATAGATTTTAATAACTAAGTGTAACTATGGATACACACAACTAACTCTAAGCAAACAATACATATGTACATCTATATACAAGAAAAGAAAAGGTATAGAAAGGAAGTAATGAAATAAAAAGGAGGTAGCAGACAAAAACACAAACAATTAACCTTTTTCAAAACCAGCAAGAACTTAAATCTCCTGTAAACAGGGGTACAATCTTAACACCTATATAGATCACTTAAACTATACTTGCATGGCTTAGGTGTTGTTGGTTTCAAAGTTTTGCGTGCGGTCCCGTAGGAGTTCGCGTTGAGTTCGGTGGCTCGTTGTTTGAAAAGGCGTGGGCGGTGAGGCGGTTGCATCTTTTGTCCGGGAGAGAGAGTGGTTGTAGTCGGCCTCGTGCCCTGCCCGAAGGTAGAGCACGAGCCGGAAACCGAAGGCAAGGGCGCCGGAAACGGTAAAAACAGGAAGAGAAGAGCTGAAGAGAGAGAAGAAGAAAAAGTTTCAATGCGTGTTGTTGTTTTAAAGACAACACCAACGCACACGCCTCTCTGGGCTATTGGCCAATCAGGAAGTTGGATTTATCGGCGGGATGAACTCTCTTTGTCTGGTCTCAGACCTGAATTTGCATGTCCTGGGAGGAGCCAGTTCAAACTGTATTATATATGCGATTAAGAAAAAGCATGAAATAATGTATCCCATTGTAATATGATATGCATAATCAATCAGAGCATCAAGAGAAGATTAACTAGATACCAAATTCAATGGACTTATAAAAAATATTACAGGTAAAACATGGTTACAGACATGTAAAATGATATCCTAGCTTGGTTACATATGCACACAATACATGCAAATGAGAAAACATCAAACAATTTGGGCATCGAATAATTACATATAATTACACTTTACATTCAAGAGAGAGTTTTCATTGTGTGCGTAAGGTAAGCTCGTGTGTGTGCATGAGTATGTGTGTGTGTGTGTGTGTGTGTGTGTATGTCTGTGTACGAAGGGGGGAAGGTTGGTTGTTAGCATTCCAAAGGTATCTGGTCATTAAACAGATATGGATTTAAAGCTCAAAGAACAAAAGAAACTTCTTTGCTAAGTCCAGGCTGATTCAGAAATCAGTTTGATACAGTCAGACGTTACAGCTGTCTGATTGACTTTCGGGCTGGTTGAACCTTGGAAACGAAGATTGATGCTGATTTGCCAAAATAAATTGTTTGTTTGGAAAAAAGAGTAGTTGATTCACTACACACTGTTAAATGTAACATTTTTAATTTTTTGAAAATGTATCACGTTTTTCCAAGTCTAAGAGCTCGAGTCCAAGTGAAGTCACAAGACACTGTGTCAATGTCATGTCTCAAGGCTTCTTTGATTACGACAAATCAAGATGAAAGTCAGCAAATTTGGGACACGAGTCCACTGATTGTTACTATAGCATTAATAACAAGTGCATTAATGTAAACCTGTGATTTGCCTTGTAGATGGTACATTTGTTAGAGCTACCTCTATAAAAAAATTCATCAACATCTTCTGACCAATCCAAATCAGGAATTCAACAGTGCAGTGGTATAATGGAGTATATCAAGTCCGGCCATAGCTGGACCAAAAAACTTATCTTATAGTAACTAAATCTAAAACCTGATTTGCTCTGAAACTGACTTGTGTACTCTCAGTCTCACTACTCTTCTGTGATGTTCCTCATATTTCCATTTAATATTTAACTAGATTACTTGCAGATTTAATTATGAACAAATCTTGAACATCCTCTCAAACAGGATTAGGAGGCATCAGTGGGTAGAGAAACACCTTCCTTCATCTGACTGATTAGCTCTGATTATACAAATAAGAGGAAAATTTGGTAATTGAGGGTTGTGTTTAATTGGTGGATAAATTCAGGTGTGCAATAGAAATTTAGGTTTTATTTTTATGCTTTGGGAGTCATATGAATTTCAGTCATGCTTGTGGAATTTGAGAGACATTATAGCTGCTGCGATTAGATGTTCTGTATTTCAGATTCTTTTCAGCATTACTGTTAAAAAAAATAAAAAGCTCCTTTTACCTGTTGTCCTGCTTCAGAAAACTGGGCAGGATGAGTGGGGAGATGCATTGAGTGGTCCATTTGTGCTGGAAAATCAGTCCATCTAAGCAGCTGGGGTTTCTTGGCAACTTGGCATCAGCTACAGACACACTACAACCTGACTTGAATTCTAAACACACTGGCACTCAGACAGAAAGAAAAAGAAAATTCCTTATAAACATCATGAAAGCATATACCATAATTGTCAAAAATGCCCAGATGTTTTAGTGCTCTCTGAAATATGTGATGTATACAAGCTATATAGGGGAATGACAATAAAAACCCATTTGACTTGAAAAAAATATGTCTGTCTCATCTGCACCTAAAGCACCTATTCTTGTGACCACCTGTTGTCTTGTGCCTGCACTGCATTATGATCCACAGGACATTACAGGGTGAGATCTGAATAGAAGGTTTAAAATGGCATATGTATTTATTTAGAGATAGTTTACTAGTTAAACCACTGACTCAGTGGAGTTGGATTGGGGCGGTAGAATGTTTGCGCTGGGATAACATCACTCATATTGCTCAGTTTGGGTGTTGGCATTAGTTAAAGGCTGAAGAAAATTCTAATTTTGATGGGAATTTAGGAATTCTATATAGGAAATATAACTAACAGTTCCTTCTTGGGTAAATGTGATAACACGAACCAACTTGTTTCACAGACATTCCACAACATTAAATGTAACTCTAAACCTATAAAACATATGAAATTTGGGTATTATATATTATAGATATACTGAACACGAATAAATTATTGAGAATGAACAAATAATGTGTTCTAAACAGATACAATGGTTAGGTAGGTTTGACATTTGAACGATTCCCATGTTCACAGAGCTCCACCACCAGGATCTACGGATTCCTGTAGAGTGTCTATAAAATGACTGACAGGAGGTGCATCAAGCATTCCAGACCAGAAAACAGTTTTCCAAATGGGTTTTCTCAGCAAATGAACACACTTTTGCTAAGGCCATGGCTTAACGCATTGGTTTTTGGTTGTAAATCTTCCAGATTATTTGTACCAGTAAGGAATTTAAAAAGCCCACTATTGCACCTATTCTATCAGAGGTAAAATTCACTCACCAGGCTGACAGTGCTGGCATTTGTACCTTTTCAGGTGTGTTCCATTGTTTCCGGGGGCAGAGTGGTAGGGTTCATACTTTTTAATAAAAAAAATTTCCAATCTTCAACAGCCTGTTACCAATTGTAGCCTCAGATTCCTGTTTTAGGCTGCCAGGACTGGAAAAGATGTGGTCTTCTGCAGTTGTACTCCATCCTCCTCAAAGTTTAATGTGTTGTGCATTCTGAGATGCTTTTCTGCTCACCATGGTTGTACAGAGTAGCTATTTGAGTTTCCGTAGCCTTCCTGTCAGTTCAAACCAGTCTGGCTATTCTCCTCTGAGCTCTCCCATGAATAAGGCATTTCCACCCACAAAACCTCTGCTAACTGAGGATGTTTATTGTTTTTCATACCATTCTGTGTCAACTCTAGAGCGTTAACTGACCTTTATCTGTGTGGCTGTATGCAGTGGTTTGCCATAACATAATTGGGTGATTGGATAACCATAAGGATGAGCTGGGGTAAAGGTGTTCACCTCTAAGTGAAAATGTCCAAATTGGGCCCAAAGTGTCAATATTTTGTGTGGCCACCATTATTTTCCAGCACTGCCGTAACCCTGTTGGGCATGGAGTTCACCAGAGCTTCACAAGTTGCCACTGGAGTCCTCTTCCACTCCTCCATGACGACATCACAGAGCTGGTAGATGTTAGAGACCTTGCGCTCCTCCACCTTCCGTTTGAGGATGCCCTACAGATGCTCAATAGGGTTTAGGTCTGGAGACATGCTTGGCCAGTCCATCACCTTTACCCTCAGCTTCTTTAGCAAGGCAGTGGTCGCCTTGGAGGTGTGTTTGGGGTCGTTATCATGTTGGAATACTGCCCTGCGACCTAGTTTCCGAAGGAAGGGGATCATTCTCTGCTTCAGTATGTCACAGTACATGTCACAGTACACTCCCCAGTGCTGGCAGCCCTCATGCAGCCCCAGACCATGACACTCCCACCACCATGCTTGACTGTAGGAAGACACACTTGTCTCTGTACTCCTCACCTGGTTGCCGCCACACACGCTTGACACCATCTGAACCAAATAAGTTTATCTTGGTCTCATCAGACCACAGGACATGGTTCCAGTAATCCATGTCCTTAGTCTGCTTGTCTTCAGCAAACTGTTTGCGGGCTTTCTTGTGCATCATCTTTAGAAGAGGCTTCCTTCTGGGATGACAGCCATGCAGACCAATTTGATGCAGTGTGCGGCGTATGGTCTGAACACTGACAGGCTGACCCCCCACCCCTTCAACCTCTACAGCAATGCTGGCAGCACTCATACATCTATTCTGCAAAGCCAACCTCTGGATATAATGCTGAGCATGTGCACTCAACTTCTTTGGTCGACCATGGCCTGTTCTGAGTGGAATCTGTCCTATTAAACCGCTGTATGGTCTTGGCCACCGTGCTGCAGCTCAGTTTCAGGGTGTTGGCAATCTTCTTATAGCCTAGGCCATATTTATGTAGAGCACCAATTCTTTTTTTCAGATCCTCAGAGAGTTCTTTGCCATGAGGTGCCATGTTGAACTTCCAGTGACCAGTATGAGAGAATGTGAGAGCGATAACACCAAACTTAACACACCTGCTACGCAATCGCACATGCAACCTTATAACACTAACGAGTCACATGACACCTGTTAGGTTCTCTCTTTCTCCCGCTCTCGCTACGCTGCAAAATAAAGCGTAGACTACTTCCGCATTCCAAGGAGCGCATTCCGCCTCCTGTACAGAAGGGCTCTCGTTTTGTTTACCCTGGCCATGTGCTTGTGTTATTGTGTTCACGTCATGTCTCTGTCCCCGCCTCCTTTTTCTCTCATTGGTTCTGGTTCATATGATGTGATTATGATTTTCAGGAGTCTGTGATTTCGTGTATGATTTCCATGTGTTTAAATACCCCGCGCAATTTCCGCTTCCTCGCAGTGCATTAGCATAGCTTTGTAATAGCTTAGATTAGATGTGCATTAGTTTAGATTCCGTAGCGTTTTTGATCCGTAGTCTTTGTTCTTATGTCCGTAGTTCCGAGTTTGTGGTTCACAGACCACTTCCGCGTTTCGAGTTTTTTCCCTGTCTTTTTGGATAACTGCTTTTTCTCAGGTTCTGTGCATTTGTGGATTACTGCTCTTTTTCGTTTATGAAAATAAACTCTACTGCATTAACTGATGTCTCCCCAGCGCATGCATCCTGACTACTCTCCCCTGACTCTTCAGCCTGCACCGGCATTACATAACAACACTGGGGAGGGAAAATGGCTAATTGGGCCCAATTTGGACATTTTCACTTAGGGGTGTACTCACTTTTGCTGCCAGCGGTTTAGAAATTAATGGCTGTGTGTTGAGATATTTTGAGGGGACAGAAAATTTACACTGTTATACAAGCTGTACACTCACTACTTTACATTGTAGCAAAGTGTCATTTTGTCAATATTTACAAAAATGTTGTGAGGGGTGTACTTACTTTTGTGAGATACTGTATATATATATATATATTGTAACGTCTGAACGTATCAAACTGATTCAACTGGATCAGCCTGGCTTAGTACAGAAGTTTCTTTTGTTTCTTTTGAGCTGTAAATCCCTATCTGTTTAATGACCACTCTGGCCCCAGTTTGACCAGATATCTTTGGAATGCATATATATATGGAATGAATATATATATATATATATGAACTATAACTAACAATTCCTCTTTGGTTCTTAGAATGTGATACTATTAAACAGTAACACCTACAGAGATCTGTTACTTTTACGCTAATTGCCTTATAAATCTGTAAACCAAAAGTTTAGTTGCACTTTGACCTTTTTCTCAGTCATTAAAAGTAGCCTTAGACTGTCCGTCTCAGAAGCTGCAGTCATACACAGTCTTTTTATGTCTTTTATGCCTTTGAAAAGTAAAAAACAGAGTTTGTGGGAATCTGGAGCTTAGTGTATGTGAAGGACGTAAGCAAGACGTCAAAGTGTGTATAAGCTGTGCACTCTGATCAAAGGCTTTGAAGTCCTGAAAGAAGGGTGTAATTTTCTATTCTTGCTTCCTCCACTTAGGTACAGGTTTAAAAGTCTGCAGCTTGTATTGTCATCTAATCCCTTCAGTCATTACATCTCTTTAAGTTGCACTGTAATGATTTCAGCACAGCTTAGTACATTGGACTGCGAGCTTTGTTGTGTGATGAAATTAAATAATAATAGGGATCCAAAGTAACTGGTTAAGTTTGATCCAAGTTCACAGTGCTGGGTTTGAAGCACAAATCATTTCTGATTGGTCTCACTTTACTAAAAGCTTTATGAAGGCGCCAAACATCAATGTTACCATGTCTCCATATCTGCACCCTTTATTTATATTAAGTAACAAATAAACTATATGGCCAAAAGTATGTGGACACCTGACCAATCACCCTCACATTATAGATTCAGCCCCCCTTCGCTGTTATAATAACATCCACTCTTCTGCGAAGGCTTTCCACTAGATTTTTTAATGTTGCTTGGGGATTTGTTCTCATTTGGTCACAAGAGCTTTAGTGATGTTGGCCAAAGGAAGCCTGGCATGCAGTTGGTGTTCAAATTCATACCAAAGGCATTCATTGGGGTTAAGGTTAGTGCACTATGCAGGTCATTTGAGTGCTTCCAACCAACCTTGCCAAACCATGTCTTCATGGACCTCACTTTCTGATCAAGGAGCATTGTCATGCTTAAACAGTTATTTCCAGTGAAGGGAAATTATGTTGCTACAGCATACAAAGACATTCTAGACCAGGGGTGCCCAATCTTATCCTGTAAGCAATCTTACAGGTGCATCTCAATAAATTAGAATGTCGTGGAAAAGTTCATTTATTTCAGTAATTCAACTCAAATTGTGAAACACATGTATTAAATAAATTCAGTGCACACAGACTGAAGTAGTTTAAGTCTTTGGTTCTTATAATTGTGATGATTTTGGCTCACATTTAACAAAAACCCACCAATTCACTATCTCAACAAATTAGAATACTTCATAAGACCAATAAAAAAAAACATTTTAGTGAATTGTTGGCCTTCTGGAAAGTATGTTCATTTACTGTACATGTACTCAATACTTGGTAGGGGCTCCTTTTGCTTTAATTACTGCCTCAATTTGGCGTGGCATGGGGGTGATCAGTTTGTAGCACTGTTGAGGTGGTATGGAAGCCCAGGTTTCTTTGACAGTGGCCTTCAGCTCATCTGCATTTTTTTGGTCTCTTGTTTCTCATTTTCCTCTTGACAATACCCCATAGATTCTCTATGGGGTTCAGGTGTGGTGAGTTTGCTGGCCAGTCAAGCACACCAACACCATGGTCATTTAACCAACTTTTGGTGCTTTTGGCAGTGTGGGCAGGTGCCAAATCCTGCTGGAAAATGAAATCAGCATCTTCAAAAAGCTGGTCAGCAGAAGGAAGCATGAAGTGCTCCAAAATTTCTTGGTAAACGGGTGCAGTGACTTTGGTTTTCAAAAAACACAATGGACCAAAACCAGCAGATGACATTGCACCCCAAATCATCACAGACTATGGAAACTGAACACTGGACTTCAAGCAACTTGGGCTATGAGCTTCTCCACCCTTCCTCCAGACTCTAGGACCTTGGTTTCCAAATGAAATACAAAACTTGCTCTCATCTGAAAAGAGGACTTTGGACCACTGGGCAACAGTCCAGTTCTTCTTCTCCTTAGCCCAGGTAAGATGCCTCTGACATTGTCTGTGGTTCAGGAGTGGCTTAACAAGAGGAATACGACAACTGTAGCCAAATTCCTTGACACGTCTGTGTGTGGTGGCTCTTGATGCCTTGACCCCAGCCTCAGTCCATTCCTTGTGAAGTTCACTCAAATTCTTGAATCGATTTTGCTTGACAATCCTCATAAGACTGCGGTTCTCTCGGTTGGTTGTGCATCTTTTTCTTCCACCTTCCACTCAACTTTCTGTTAACATGCTTGGATACAGCACTCTGTGAACAGCCAGCTTCTTTGGCAATGAATGTTTGTGGCTTACCTAGTGAACCAAACTGAGAGACCATTTTGAAGGCTCAGGAAACCTTTGCAAGTGTTTTGAGTTGATTAGCTGATTGGCATGTCACCATATTCTAATTTGTTGAGATAGTGAATTTGTGGGTTTTTGTTAAATGTGAGCCAAAATCATCACAATTAAAAGAACCAAAGACTTAAACTACTTCAGTCTGTGTGCACTGAATTTATTTAATACACGAGTTTCACAATTTGAGTTGAATTACTGAAATAAATGAACTTTTCCACGACATTCTAATTTATTGAGATGCACCTGTATGGCTGCAGGTTTTAATTTTTCATCAAGCTGGAGCCACCCCTGACATGCTGGCCCTTTCTGGATGAGATTGGACACCGTTATTCTAGATAATCCTGTGCCTGCGACTTTGTGGCAAAGGTTTGGGGGTCACTATGCACAGCCCTCTTTAAGTCATTCCATGGGATTTAAAAAGGATTTAGATCTGGGCTCTGACTGGGCCATTTCAAAACATTGAGCTTCCTCTTTTGAATCCTTTCCTTTGTTGACTTGGATTTTGTGCTTTGGGTCATTATTGTGCTGAAAGGGTTTTTCTTCATCTTCAGCTGTCTGACAGAGGCATGCAGGGTTTGTGCCATGATTCCCTCTATCTTGACTAGAGCCCCAGTACCAGCTGAAGAGAAGCAGTCCTGTAGCATGATGCTGCCACCACCATGATTCCTTGTGGATATGGTGTTCTTTGAGTTATAAGCTGCCTTGTTTTTGCACCAAACATATCTTTTAGAATTGTCTCAAAAAACATTCTACCTTGGTCTCATCAGACGATAACACATTTTGACACATGGTTTAGGGTGATTTAGGCAGTTGTATTTTTTTAATGAGAAAGGGCTTCCAGCTAGCCACCCTTCCCCATAGCCCAAACATATGAAGAGTACAAGAGATTGTATATGCCATAGGTCTCTTTGCAGCCTCCCTGAAGTTTTCTTGTCTTTTTGTCAATTTTGAAGGGACGTCCTGTTCTTTGTAATGTCATTGTGGTGCCCAATTTTCTCCACTTGTTGATGATGGTCTTCATGGTGTTGCATGGTACATCTAATTTTTTAGAATTTTTTTTGTACCCCTCTCCTGATCGATACCTTTCAGCAATGAGCTCTTTGTGGACCATGGCTTCAGTTGGATGAAACTGAAAAGAAGTTGGCAAGAAAATTCTATAAATACAGCCAAACTTCCTTTAGGGTTAATCAGAATCACTTCAGAGATGACAGCTGTATAATTTTTTTTCCCCCTACAACATTTTATTTGTTTTTCACTGCATTTTGTTGGCTGCTATATTACATTAAAGGTGGGAAACTATCTGACACGACAAAATTTATCTTCTATTCATTTATCTTATTGTTTTTATATTATTACATTACAAAAACCTGCACTTTTAACAGAGCTGTGTAGAATTTTTATACAGTATATACTGTACTTTGGGGCATGCTGTTAGGAAAAGAATGAACAACAGGGCGATTTGATACAGCCGGACACAAAGGAGAGTTACTGTTACCATTGTTAATTGTTGATAGTGAAGTGTTGAAGTGTTTTATTCCTCTTATACCACAGCAATTTACCAATGATTGCAATTTTTTTTTTTTACAGTTACAAAGCATTGTCACTGGAGACTAAGTAACTGTCTCCTCACAGAAAATGCCACCATCTCAACAATGACTTTTTAAATTGATGTATGCAGAGCTGCTGTTATAGAAAATTAAGCAACAAATTCTGACCAATTAGAATCGAGCATTCTAGAGCGTTGTGTTATGAAAAGAATTTATGTGTCAAAGTATTGCCTTTGGTAGTGTATGTTTAAGTTGTGAGGCTTTTCTTTGTGGTGTATTTCTTTCTTTTCTACCTTGTGGTGTATTAGACCCTTGTTTTGTTTTTGGATTACCCTTTGGCCTTATTTCTCGCTGTTGACTGTATTCAACCATTGTCTGTATAGCTGATCCCTAACTTATGGAAATTTTTATTTAAATGTGTTTGCTAAATTGGCTTCTTACCCAACATTATATTTCCAGGAGGATAGCCTAGGTAAGGTTAGAAAGTACATAAAAAAACAGTTTAGGTGGAATGTATTTATGGTTTCTTAAAGTTTTGCACAAAACCAGATTTGACATCTTTGGCTGTTTGAATTCAGAATTCAGCCATATTATTATTATTATTATTATTATTATTATTATTATTATTATTATTATTATTATTATTATTGATAATAATAATAATAATAATAATAATAATAATAATAATAATAATAATAATAACAAACATTATTAACAAACATGTAGAGAAGACAGAGTTACAATAATAGAAGACCCAATGGACAAATTGACATTGGCCCAAAGGAATGGCTGATGTCAGGTCAGGTGACCCAACATTGGCCCCATAGACAAAATGTTGTTGGCTTAATATTAGCACCCAACGTTGGCCCAGTGGAATGACTGATGTTAATGCCAGTTTGCAACCGGGGCAGACAATCCTTACGTATGTATGAAAAAGTGAGCACTTCCTAATATTTCCTCATAGCCAGCTCTTGTTGCAGTACACCATTTTGGATGAAGGTGAATGAGTGTAGGAGGCAGCAGAAAAAAGATGAAAGGGAGCTCATTTGAAATTATTTCCCACTGATGCGGTGGACTAAAGGGACAACTGCTTACCCTGCAGCATTTGTCCTGGGAAGGGCAGAACATTTCCTATGACACTTCATCTGCCACAGAGCAGAAACCTGCCTGAATTGATAAATCAGCTGAGAGAGAGAGAGAGAGAGCTCCCAGCTCTATTGATCATGTGTCTTCCCTGATTGAATGTGAATGAGTTCCTCAGTGTGACTCTGCATAATCCGTTTGCTAAAACCTGAGTGCTCGCCCAACCTCTTTATCCCTCTTTCTTCCTCCACTATAAAGTTAATCAACACCTTTAAAATGTCAAACCCGCCTTCGCCTGAAGATTATGACAAAGATGATGTACAATTTGACCTCACCATCTTAGTACTGCAATGTTATCTGTGACGGCTCCTGTGCCACGAAATTTCATGTCTTACATATTGCTTATGAGCACTGTACTGTATATGAGACAATTCTTATATTAAAATAAGAATTATTTGGTGTAGAGATTTAGACTTTGAAAGTAAAACCATGCTTGTTCAACTTTTTCGGTTACATCCTGCAAGAGCCCAGTCCCGATGCACACCTTTAACCTAGTCTCAACCAGATGCTCTGTGAACATTTCAAAGCAAAGCTGACTGTACTTCTTGTTCTTTGTCCTCTTCTGATGCTCTTTTGATGTGGGTGTTGAATTTCATCTGCTCCTCTCATTCCATAACTTTTTTTTTAAAAAAAGAAAGAAAAAAAAAACACCCTCACTGTTCTCTAGAACCCCAACACTGGGATTTAGAGTTAAACTTGATAAAAGAAAATGAGCTTAGCACTTTAGCAACATATACACAAATACATTTCATACATGAGGTTTCCGTTCAACTCATTCTCAGTTGAAGATTGGAAAACTGTCACCTGGTCTTTTTTCCAATCTTCAACTGTCCAGTTTTGGTGAGTCTGTGCCCACTGTAGCCTCATATTCCTGTTCTTGGCTGACAGGAGTGGAACCCAGTGTGGTCTTCTGCTGTTGTAGCCCATTCACTTCAAAGTTTGACATGCTGTGCATTCTGAGATGCTTTTCTGCTCACCACAGTTGTAAAGAGTGGTTATTTGAGTTACTGTAGACTTCCTGTCAGTTCGAACCAGCCTAGCTATTCTCCTTTGACTTTCATTGACAAGGTGTTTCCGCCAGAAGAACTAAGATTGGATGTTTTTTTTTCTTTTGTTTGTTTTTCGCATTGTTTTCTGTGAACCTGAGAGACTGTTGTGCGTGAAATTTTCTGTAATACTTGTAACGTCTGAACGTATCAAACTGATTTCTGAATCAGCCTGGACTTAGCAAAGAAGTTTCTCTGTTTCTTTGGGCTGTGAATCCATATCAGTAACCTCTTCAACCAGATACCATCGGAATGCTACAGGGGGCATGACCCCCCCCCCCCCCCTCTTCAGACACACACACACACAAACAAACACACACACACAAAGCTTATCTATACGCACACACGTGTGCACACACACGCGCACACACACAAAGCTTACCTACACGCGCACGTGCACACACACACACACACACTCTCTTTATGCCAGTGAGCTGGAAAGCCACTATTTTGGTTAAAACTTTTATTTTAGGTTTCTCCTGTGCAAACACACCAAGAGATATGGGGGAAAAGACCAATACAAGTGCAAAACTTCCCTTGGGTCTGCTGTTTCTCAGAGTGCTCTTCACTGGTCCATGAAACAATGGAAGAAGGTGGCCCGGTCTGACAAATTATGATTTCTTTTACATCATGTGGATGGCCAGGTGTGTGTGTGTGTCTTACCTGGTGAAGAGATTACACCAGGATGCACTATGGTAAGAAGGCAAGGCAGCAGAGGCAGTGTGATTCTGCTGGGAAACCTTGGGTCCTGGCATTCATGTAGATGTTACTTTGACATGTACCACCTACTTAAACATTGTTGCAGACCAAGTACACCCCTTAATGGCAACGGTATACGCTAAAGGCAGTGGCCTCTTTCAGCAGTATAATGTACCCTGCCACACTGCAGAAATTGTTCAGGAATGGTTTGAGGAACATTAAAAGTGTTGACTTGGCCTCCAAATTCCCAAGATCTTAATCTGATTGAGCATCTGTGGGATGTACTAGACATCTTGGTGCCAGATACCACAGCACACCATCAGTGGTCTTGTGGAGTCCATGCATTGATGGCTCAGAGCTGTGTTTGCAACACAAGGGTGACCTACACAATATTAGGCATTTGGTATTTGGTTTTAATGTTATGGCTGATCAGTGTACACTCATTACACTTGGTGCCAAAACCCAGAAACTTGCTGAGAGAACATAGCAGGTTTAGTTGGGCCTTCTACCCAAACAGTAGCATCTGCCTGACCTGCCTCTGCTCAACATGGGTCTTTGTCTAACCAACTTTTTCTAAGTAAAGGCTTCTGCCCATCATGGGGCTGTTGCTCAACTAGTGGCTTCTCCCCTTAGGAAGCTTTTGCCCAACGAGGAGGTTCTGCCCAGCATGTGGCTTTATCCAGTCAGTAGGTTCTGCCCAGCATGGGGCTTTATCCAGTCAGAAGGTTCTGCCCAATGTCAAACCTTGACTGTCAAAAGACTACTGCCCAAAGTGGGGATTCTGCCCAACAAGTGGCTTTTGCCCAGACTAGGCCTAAACCCAACCAGGGATTTTGCTTAACCAAGAGCTTCTACCCAAAATAGAGCTTCACCCATCAGGAAGCAAATGTAGGGTTTGAACTCAATATGGAGATTCTTCTCAACATTACACTTTGCTAATCCAGGAGATGAAAAACAACTTATTTCATTGTGAAAGTCCAAAATGTTTTTTTTTTTTTCTGTGTGAACTGTAAATGTGAAACTATAGATTCATGCAATTGGTATCAGTGCTTATTCTATGCAGTAGATTCTTAATAATAGGTGTTTATTTCTGGTTACTGTAGTGAATCAGCTTTAAAAATGAAAGAAAAGTGCACACTTGGATTCAAAGCACCTTTTTAAAGGAGACAAGAGTTTTAAAGCGTGCCCGCCTTATCTACCAGAATATGTAGTGAAAATTACCCGCATCTCTCCACCAAACTATGTAGTGGAAATTAGCTATTTGGGTTAATTTGATATATTCTCCACTATTTTACGTAAGTAAAAATTAGTTGTTAAATTCAGCTATCTTTATTCTCCTCCAAAGATGTCAGAGAGAATAACAGATCAGCTCGAAAAGGGAAATTTGACCAATTTAGTATTTACTGATCAACTATTCGTCCAGCGATAAGTTGAAACTAGTGTATTCATTAATTATGCATTAGATATTACCTCCGTGGCCACCGGCAATAATATCCTAAACATAGTGAAATATTATTTAAAGAGCATGTAGCAGAATCGCAATTCAAGGCAATAGACACTTGTAATCAATAAGAACACGTATATTTAAGAACAGATGAGACTTTATTGAACTACTCTGAGTAGTTCAATAAAGTCTCGTCTGTTCTTAAATATGTGTGTGTGTGTGTGTGTGTGTGTGTGTGTGTGTGTTTTATATGTTAGATTAGTTTCTGTGACACAGAAACTAATCTAACATATAAAACACACACACACACACACACACACACACACACACACGCACACACACACACACACACAAACGGGTGATGATGAAGAGTGAATGAAGTTCCGAGTCTCTAGCGTTGCATGCTATTTCACAGACCATGATCTGAACGAACCATCAACTTATTAAGTTATCTTCACTTCCTTTAGAAGGGCTCAATTTATTATAGACATCAGATTAGCTAGATTCTGGGGTATTGCGCTTGCCTTAGCTGTGTTGAAGGGATTTCCTCGTTACGTCGTGGTGTCGTCAGCGATCTGGTCGGTGAGAGGCGTCTCGGAAGACCAATCGGAATGCTGAGTGGAATGAAGGCGGGAGGCTTGAAAAGCAGGTGGCGGCTCTTGCTGGGTCCCCAGGCCGAGGTAAATGTGATCTGATCTCCCCAACGTTGATTGGCTCTGGAGACCCTCCGCCGGCCCCGTCCTTCAAAGCGGGCCAAGAAGCAAGAGACACGAGAGAGAGAGCGAAGCAAGCGACGACCGCAAAACTTGTGTTCTTAGGATTTTAACACTTCCTGGGCTAGTCCAGCCCATAGTGCTTCCTCCAATCAATATTGTCTTTGGGTGGGGTGTTAGCCAGATTCTCCACCTATTATGCTAATCAGCCCCTTGTCCATGTGGATGAGTGGATTATTAAACTGTGTCCTGAAACTTTGCATGTACATATCAGAACAATCTACACAAATTTCCTTACTCTCATGATTTAGGAAATCACTCAGTAAACACATACATACCAAACAAGACATGTTTGACTATACTTAAAGTACATTACTAATATTTAAAACACAATGATCCTCCTAGGGCTACTACACTAATACATGATTAAATGGAATAATTAGTGGCAACTTAAAGGTGATACACATGAATAAAATAGAACAACACATGGTAGGAAATAGGTGATTGCAGTTGTTCAAAGATGTATTAATTCCCACAGTCGTTGCTCCTGGTAGGCGCCGATCGTGAAATGTGTGAGTCCTTGTGTGGAATTGTGGAATTGTGGAATGTGTAATCTTTGTGACTGAGCGAATAGGTCTCTCCTCTCTTCCAGAATTTATTGGCCTTACTGGTCTGGCCCAAAAGGCCTAAATCACTGCATTTGAGAGCAGTTTCTGTGGTCGAGAGGGTTCAGCCCTGGGTCAGGGAGGCCTTTAACGCTTGCCGTGTTGGTTGAGATAAGGCAGATGCACACGCTGGATTTAAGTGGCTCCTGGGTGTCTGGGTGTGGATTCCTGGTTTTATGGCTCCCTGAGTGGAGACATTTTGGTCCAGAGTTTCTTGTGGGTTCTCTGGCTGAGAAGGCCCATTGTTTTATTTCTTCTGGTTATAATTGTGTGAATTATATGATGCTGCTTGTGCTGAGGCATTACATTACATTTATAAAGATCATTGTAAAGCTCTATAAAGTTATACACATAGCTTCTCTTGCATGAACTTAGTGTTAAAAAGCAACAGCTTGATCCTGTAGCCATTTTCAGTTGCATGGGTCAGTCTAGGAAATATTATTCCATCATTAATGTCTAAACAGCAGCTGCCTATTTGTTTGATGACATTGCTGAAATCTCATACAATTAATACAAACTTCAAATTCTGCACATATAAATTCAGTCACAGTAAAGATGCACTGGGGAAAACTCCAGGCTGCTGAACACTCCTGCTGACATCCTCAGAGCCAAGTGGTGCATTGTGGGAAAGAACTACTGACAGGGGATCTCCATCATGTTGGGCATCAATCAGTTTTTGCCTGAGGAGTGCAGGAGCTGAAAGAGCTGGCAGATGGTGGTGAGGAACATGAGAAGTAATTAAGCCCTCAAACTGAAAAGTCTCTAATTGATCATCTGACGTTTCTGCTCCTGAGATCCAGTTGTGGAAATAAAGACAGATATGCAATAGTGTCCTCTGAGTGCAGTGATGTGTCAGTTGCAGTTGATATATTGAATTGTCTGAACTGATCATAATGTATGTGTGTGTGTGTGTGTGTGTGTGTGTGTGTGTGTGTGTGTGTGTGATGGATGATGTCATTACTTCTTCCACTGTTCTCAGTTCAGTCAGCAGCTGCATAGATATAATATTTCTCAAGACTGGTTTGGTGAGACACATCATTACTGCTATGAATGAATGCTTCATCCTTCTGAAGAACATCCAGAGCTAAAGTAAATATCCAATAAATTATACCAAAACACACATACTAACTAGCTAGCTTTTTTGTCATGAAACTATTCTTTTTCTTATTTATAAGATTGAATTTCTGAAATCGTGCTACTAGTGGGGTTCCCATTTAGCTTAATTTTACCTATTGCAAAATTCACCTTATTGGCAGGAAGCCATTTCATCAATAGACCCCACATGCTCTGTTCCTGTATTATGGCTATTTTAATGAGGCTATTTGCTTGTTATTGCTTTTTTTCCCCTCCTTGCATCATCCAGCAGTCCAAAACGGTGTAAATTTTGTATGCTGAGAAATGAAATTTTCTACAATTTTGTCTTCAACCTGAACGTTAAAAGTTTTGGACATTCATACATCATACAGAATTCATACATCATGCAATTTTAATGGGAAAAAATAGACAATATAAACTAATCTGGATATGCATATAAATAATTTATGCGTGAAAGGGTTAACTTGTCATTATATAGCATTAGGGTCACAACTTTTGAAACAAACCCTGTAACATAACTGATTAAACAGAGTACGATCAATTACTTAATTAATGTCTCAGGTGGAATGGTTCTCAAAGTAGAGTCTAGAGATCTCCAGGGGTATCTGAAGCATTTTTGTTTTAATAACAATGTGTTTTGTGAGAAGAAGTTTCAAGAATAAAAAAATTATGGCTTTAATAACTAGCCAAAATTATTATTATTATTATTATTATTATATATTGTACACTTAAATAGTGAGACTTAATGTTTGATTATTTTGGATTATGTCCATGAAATAAATCTGTGCTGAGTGGGTCTTTGGTTTCTACACATAAATATACAGTATATGCATCAACTGCATGCATGAGACATAATTTGAATTTGTCATTGCGAATGTCAGTCAGCACAGTTTCTGTTTTGGTGAAGTGATTGATAACAAAATGACTATACATCTCATATGTTGTAAATGTTTTATCAGAAATCAATGTCTAGGGATTAATACAGTTATTTAGCCAGGGCAGCTCACTAACCTAAAGTAACCTTACATACTGTGGGTCAGTGTGTGGCGAATGTAATATGTGTGTAGTGAGAATAGCGTCTCAACAAATCCAATTTCCTTTACTGTGTGTAGAGAGTCCAAGCAGTTTTATTCAATTACTTGCAAAATAATACTCTCTTCAAACTACTTGTCTATTTAAACACAGCACACCTTCTACTGCATTCACAATATGATTATTTTTCTGTTTAGCTTCTGCATCCTGTTGAAAGGCTCTAGTTGTGTTTGGCCCCCTCAGTACGCAAGAAAAATTCATTCACATTTGCTGAAAATTACTGTTTACAATGCAGCTGTAAATGTCAATACATTCATTAGGGTTTAAACTCCACAATGGGCTGCCTCTTGATATTTCAAATCATAATGACCACCCAGAATACGATTTTAAATTAGACCCTGTAACAGTGCATGCCTTTTTTTAAATTCTCGATCACTGTAACCTAGCAGATAACCTCTCTATAAAAATAATAACTAATAGACAAGAATACTAAACAACGCAATGTGGGAAATCAAAATGTGCAAAAGACAAGCTATATGCCTCTCGGTTGCTTCTCTTACTAATTCCCTCTTTTCACTGACTGTTGGTGGATGACTTCCTGTTACGGTTAGTGCCATATTCATGACATAAAATCCCAATTACAGTTACATTTCAGTTCCTGATGTTAGTGCTAAAAAATGTGGAAAAATTAAGGGGGGGTGGGGGGGAATACTAATGCAAGCCACTGTAAATCTAGAAGTCCATCTGTGAGAGATGTACTGTATACTTCTAACCCAAGAAGATCATAAAATATTCATATAAATGTAAATTCCTAGGAACAAAGCTATTTATTAAAGCAAGTGTTGATCCTGGCGCATCCTCTAACCTTATGCATACATAACTTTACATAAATCCTGTTTCATGCATATTTCTGTTCAGGAAAGCCTGTTCTTTTCAGAAATATATATACTGTAGTATAAAAAATATAAACATTTCACCATTGAAAAGGTTTTAGCAAAGCACATACCAGCTTTATTTCCTAATAAATATATATATATATATATATATATATATATATATATATATATATATATATATATATATATATATATATATATATATACTGCTATATTTGAAATAGCATCTATTAATTGTTAATATTAATCATACAGCTTTTTTGTCCTTGATCCACGCACTTCTAATCTTTTGAGAAAGTTGTTTACAATCACATTTATGGCTGTGATTGCTGCCAAAAAATAATGAGCTGAAATAAACTTTGTTTTTTTTTAAAATAGTTAATTAAGTCAAGAGTTGCATTAGGCACAGCCATTATTTTTCACTTTTTAATCACCAATTGGCTCATGCCAAGTGAACCAAATAAGATATTCTTTCAAAATGACAACTGTTACCCTAACACGCAAACGCCTAATTATGCAATTAACTCAAGCTGAATGTGAATTAAAATATTCCACCAAATGACTTTTCACTTTAATCTTACAATCTGCACATGAGAGGATGGTCATTCTTATTTAACATTAAGGAATCAGATATGTACAGGTATATCATGTTAAACTTTTAGTCTTAGAAAGCAATGTGTGGCATTAAAGGGCAGGATTACTGTAACAGTCATTAGTGTAGCCTGTAATGCTAGTGGAACACACAGCCTCAAAGAAGACAGCACAGCTAGTAGAAAACTAATTATGATATAAAATCACACCTCCATCCTGCTGTGAGCGAGTGAGGAACATCAAAAAAGACGAGTAGTGACCAGTGGAAATGAGGGGATGAAAAAAAGCACAGTTCTTACTGCGACCAAAATGGAGGTCCGTCACTCATTAATAATAACACATAAGTATTAGATTACAGAAGAAGTTCTTAAATGTTGTTAAATGGTTACATTTGGTCTCCGAATTCATAGCAACCTTAACAGTACCTGGAAATACAGTACATTTGTTGGATTTCTAGTAAATGTGCTGTTTCAGAATTGGCATAAAAGTTACTCCATTAAGCGCCATTAGAGTCTGCTGTTTCTATTAAGATATAATACCGAGTTTGTAAGTGTCTTTGTTGAGTTTGTAAGAATGTCTTTCATAATTAGTGTTCAGCGCATTAGGGAAATTCATTTTCTGCACAAAATGAGCGTAATTGGATTTTTCAAAGCATCAGGGTTGGCAGAATGTAAAATGGCAGTGAATATTAGAGGAGAATTGAATAAACACGGGCAAGGTGAAGGACAAAAGCATGTTAATGTGACAACTAGACATTAAATATAACAAGATGGAGAGGGAGAGAGAGAGAGTGAGAGAGAGAGAACTCATGGTACCACAAGTGCCAAATGTAATTAACTTCTTTTTCTTCACAAAATGCTCCACACCACAGAGATGCACCTGCACCCTTCAGACTGGTGTACGATAACGAGTTGATCTTTGCACCTCGAAAAACATTGATTTATGTGAATAACTTTAATCTTTACTGCAGGTAGCCAGCTGCATTTGTGATTTCTATTTTTTTTAGGCTATACTGGCTTCATGATAATAATAATAATAATAATAATAATAATAATAATAATAATAATAATAATAATAATAATAACAATAATAATAATAATAATTATTATAAATTAATTAATAAATACATAAATAATTTGCCTCGCATCTCCAGGGTTGGGGGTTCAAATCCCGCCTCCGCACTGTGTATGTGGAGTTTGCATTTTCTCCCCGTGCTTTAGGGGTTTCCTCTGGGTACTCTGGTTTCCTCCCCCAGTCCAAAGACATACGTTGTAGGCTGACTGGTATTCCCAAATTGTCCACAGTGTGTGAATGTGTGTGCGATTGTGCCCTGCGATGGGTTGCCACCCAGTCCAGGGTGTTCCCCGCCTTGTGCCCCGAGTTCCCTGGGATAGGTTCCAGGCTCCCCCATGACCCTGTGTAGGATAAGCAATATTGAAAAATGGATGGATGGGTGGATGGATGGACAATATGGCTCATGTTTGATGTTTGATGCTGCGTTCATGACAGTTGGAAACTCTGGAACCTCCAACTCAGAACCTCTTACTTCCCACAATAGAGCGTTCACGCAAATAAAATGAATACTCACTGTAAGCTGTCTACAAAAACTGGAATTAAAGAGTTGTTTGTTGAGTGCTTAAATAAATTTTTAAAGTGGATGTGATAATTCACTGTTAATCATACCGAAAATTACATGAAAGAGTAGTTTGTTCAAAAATCTTACAGAAATCAAATTAACATTTTAATGATCAACGTGTAAACCTTAAACCTTAAATCATGCTGTTAATTCTTGCTCTTACTTTTCACTGTGAGAGCTGCCATGTTGAAGTGATATCACGGAATCGCAACTCTGAGAAGTCAGAGCTCTCAAAAAACTTTCTGAGTAGGGTTTTGAGTTGGAAAACCATTCAAACGGGAAGTTCCTATTGGGAATTCGGACATTTCCCAGTTCCCACTTGGTAATGAACGTAGCATAAGCTCTTGATTAACACAGCTGAATTTGCAAGATGCTAAATATTTCTGAATGAGAGAATGATTTGCCTTAGAACTGGTACAGACTAAACACAATCATACTGGAACATGACAGATACTCATTAGGAACCAGTGTAATCTTCTTTGGCAGGTCAACTCTCCCCCTCTCTCTCTCTCTCTCTCTCTCTCTCTCTCTCTCTCTCACTCTCTCCCTATGTCTCTATTTCTATCTGTTTGCCTCCTTGTCTCCCTCTCCCACCCTTCTTCCCGCCCTCTGATAAGAAATGTACAGTATGTCCTGCATCTACAGCGAGCTGATGTAGTAGAAGATTTAGAGATGTTTTAATGGTGAACCCATTAAAGGCGCTGAATATATTTCCTCCTGAGGTTTTCATGCTGTCTCTGCACTTAGAGCTGCATTAACATATGCCAACTTTCTGCACTGCTGTTTAAACTCTGAATTTGTGTATTATCAGGGTTTTTTTCTTTTTCCACCAAATATATTGTCAAGTTAGCTTATAAACCATCTAACTAGATATTATAAACAAAAACCCTGTCCAGTTTCTGTCCAGAAAATCTGTCCAATTTTCTTATCTTGTCTTATCTTAGCTAGATGGCTAGAATTAACAATTAAACATTTAACAATATGACTTTTAAAAGAAACCCTGTCAGATTAGCTCATAATAGCTAGCTGACTAGAATTAGCAATGACGGTTGTAAACATGTGTGACTTTAAAATCCTTTCGGAAATTTTTACAAATTAGCTCATGTTCGCTAGCTTTAGCCAAGAAGAGTATAAACACTTATAAATATGACATCAAAATCCTCTAAAAACAAACAAAAAAACAAACAAACAAACAAAAAAAACCTGTCCAGTTAGCTTTTCTTAGCTAGCAATGAAGATTTGAAATATTTATGAATATATCTTTAAGTGCTGGTGTGTGTGTGTGTGTGTGTGTGTGTGTGTGTGTGTGTGTGCTATCAAGTAAGGCTTTATCCATGTCCACGTTAGCCAAGATTTAGCCATTTAAGGTATTTAGCTGTTTGTGTAGTAATTTGTGGCTTATATATATATATATATATATATATATATATATATATATATATATATATATATATATATATATATATATATATATATATATATATATATATATATATATATATATATATATATATATATATATATATTTTATTATGTAGCATTTTTAAAATTATGTCTCATTTAAATGTTCTGCATCCTCACTGCAATATTACAGTATTTGGTGATGCAGGAATGTTTCAGTATAGCTTAAGGGCAAAGCTGAGGCTAATCTGTTGTTTTGCTACTAAAATGTGTATGACTGTAACTTCTACTTTTTTATTTTTGTTTTCTTTAGAGAAATGTGATGAAGCACTGGCCACGCCCCTTTCCCATAGTGCCTTCAGCAGCTCGTCTGTGTTCACCATCGGCTACGCTCCTGAATACGCCAAACTAAACAGGAGAGGAGGTGAGGCAACTTAAACACACACACACACACACACACACACACACACACACACACACACACACACACACACATATTTTGGATTCTGTCTTTGCGGGGTATTTAACTGACTTACATATTACCTTAATCTTAACCTTGACCGCAACCTCCCTGCTGAAAGAAAAAAACAATAGAAACCCTCATCAGATTTGTAATGGTTTTAATGGTTATAATGGGAATTGCATTGGTTTTAATGAAAACTGTAATGGTCCCTGTGGGTCTCTAGTGGTAATTTGTTGCCTTCTATTGGTGACATGTTATGTCTAGTGGATACAATGAAGGACCATTAATGGTAATGGTTTTAATGGTTAGCAGATGGTTTGTAATGGTATTTGAAGTGGAAACCATTAGAAGTTCTGTAATGGTTTCTATTGATTTTTTGGGGGGGGGGTTTCAGCCAGACTCAGTAAGCAAAAGGAAAGCTGGGGAAAATGGGCCAGCCAAATGTCCCCACAAGATCAAAATTGACACCGTCATTATGGGGACATTTGATGTGTATATAGACAAACCACACAGCACACTGTCTAACACCTCAACGAAAGGCTACAGTGATGATTATTTGGCTTTGGACAACTTGGAAAGTCCGGAACATTTAATTGAATATTGGTCTATGAATAGAATTTGATTCATTTTTCATAAGTAATTAAATAAAAAAACAGATTTCAGTGTTGGTATCTATAACACAGTTAATGTAAGGCACATTCTCATATTTAACCCTATCTTAGAGCAGGTCAGTGGACTTTGCATGAATAATCAATGAGACATGGCCTGAGGCTCTGCCTCCATCAGCAGGATCTCACTGGCACAGTGCACACCATCACACTGCTGTAGACACACTTCTGGACCAAGAGCATCTTCATCAGCCTTCCATGGGGTCTAAATTTTGTAATAGGACATGATTGCTTTCCTCACTGTGACATCTTCCTTCTTCCTACACATGTCATGGTGCCAGAGACTTTTTTTTACCCCTCCATCTTATCAGACTTTGGATTCTCATTACTGTGGTGAAAATAGTCTTGATGGTAGCCTCCTAGCAGCTGTTTCACACTCTCAGTCACACATTATCATCTGTGCTCTGGGTATTTATAATGGCACCCTGGCAGATCCAGAGCAGATGACATCACTATTAGCGACAATAAGGAAAGCAGACGCATAAAAGACCGTCATGGCTAATGAAGGCATCCAGATGCCTGTTAGTCAGCTACAAGTTTCTAATATCTGTATATTGCTGGTTTCTTCTGGTTTATTACTAGGGCAAGGTGAGTCAAGGCAAAGTTAGTTATATAGCTCATTTCTTAAACAAGGCAATTCAAGGTGCTATACAAATAAAAAACAAATGGGTATAAAACAAATGAACAAATATAAAAATGAGAGAAAAAAATTAAAACACAATATGAAATAGATATACAAAGTAAGTTAAAGTGTAGTTCAAAAGAAGGAAGCAGAAAATAAGATTAAAGGGGGAAAAAGATAGAAATGCAGTGCAATAAAAGTGCAGCACAAAAACCCCGGGCTTAACTGTAAGCCTGTTGGAAGAGGAAGGTTTTCGTATAATTATTTATTAATGTTCAGCTCTAAGTCAAAAAATCTGCACCTTGCTATTTGTTCTGTTTTCTGTATTGTGTTTGTATGAGGACCAGAATGATCCCAAGGCTTTTGACAGCCCTCGCAAGGGCACCAAAGTATTTCCAGTGTGTGCAAAAGTATGTTGGAATTTTGGCTATACACTTTGAATACTTTTGAAGTTTGGAAAAAAAAAATTAACAAATGATTAAAGATTATAGGATTTTAATGAATCCCCCCACCCGCACACACCCACACAGACACACACGATTATCTTTCGTTTTTGCTGTTTTACATCAATGACTCTCTACAGAAATAAAAAATTAAATAAAATGTTTAGATATCTTCAGAATTATTTGAAAAAAAAATCTAAAAGAAACAAAAACCAAAACAAAACAAACAAACAAACAAACAAACAACAACAACAAAAAAAAAACAGTTTAATGAATAAGTATTCACCCCCTCAGTGTGAAATGTCCCTTTTTCCCTTTTCAGCAATTCCAGATTTCAGTCTTGGATGTGTCTCTTTGAGCTTTGCACATTTTGATTTTGCTATTTTCTTCCATTCTTCAATGCAAATACTGTATTCTCCAAAAAAGGCAATCCAAGGCACACTTCCAATTGAAATTACTTAAAAGCCTTTATTTAAATGGCTATTTCATAGTAGAAATATTAAAATTAGGGGAAACAGTGGTCTGCAGCCTTTTTCCTTTTCTTCTTCTTTTTTATTTTTTTTACCTTTTTTATTATATTTTTCCCCCAACAAACAGCACCTTCAAACATACTCCATACAACTTCTGAGCATGCCAGATCTGTTTTTTGAATACTGTATTCTCCAACTCTGCCAAATTAGCTGGAGAACATTGGTAGGGAGCAATTCTATAGAAGAAGAAGCCTTTATTTATTACATATACATTACAGCACAGTGAAATCCTTTTTCACATATCCCAGCTTGTTAGGGAGTAGGGGTCAGAGCATGGGATCAGCCATGATATGGCACCCCTGGAGCAGAGAGGGTACAGGGCCTTGCTCAAGGGCCCAACAGTGGCAGCTTGGGGGTGCTGAGGCCTGAACTCCGGACCTACTACTGGGTCAGTAACCCAGTGCCTTAACCATTGAGCCACCACTGAGCAATTTTCAGGTCATGCCACAGCTTCTCAAAGGGATTTAAGTCTGGGCTTTGACTTGGCCATTCCAAAACACCAACCTTCTGTTTTTTCAAGGCATTCCTTTGTATTTTTTCCCCTGTGCTTTGGCTCATTGTCCTGTTGGAACATATATTTTTCTCACTAAATGCGTACAGTATATCCACCAATCTCCTTGTGTTTGGGTCCATCCGTGTTGCCTGTGATGGCAACAAGCTTTCCAGTTTCTCCTGCTGAAAAGCAACACATGATGCTACCACCATCATGCTCGATCACAGGATTGATGTTACCTGGGTGTTGAGCTGTATTCGGTTTGTGTCGAGCTGGGTTGTTTTTGTTTTTTTTTGTTTTTTTGCTTTATTCCAAATGCCCCTAGTCTCACAAGACTCAAGCTCTCAGATTTTCTAGCATGACCTTTCTCAGACATGGCTTCCTTCTGGCCACTTTCCCATAAAGATTGTGAGCCAGTGAGCTCTGTGGCCCATTCAGTGTTATACCTGGTTTGGCCTGATCTTGGTAGTGCGCCACTGTTACAATGCATTTCAAAATGCTGCTAAGAAGGTTCAAAGCTTTGCCAACGTTTTAATACATTTTCCCAGCTTTTGTTCTTCTACAAACTTCATCTCAAAGCTTCACGGGCAGCTCATGGCAGCAGGACTGATCTGATCTGTCATTTTAGCTTTGAGACCTCTCAAAGTCAGAGCACTTTATAGTGAAAGTATACAGTTGGACACAGGTGGATTTAAAATTAACACAGGTGCAGCCTGTTTAACATATTTAGTATGAGCTCTCGAAAAGGAAATATATAGTACTAGTCCTAATTTAGATTGTTAAATGAAAGGGGCGGGGGGATACTTATCAATTATGCAGTTTTTAGACTTCTTATGTTTTGAATAATTTTGCTGACATCTAAATACTGTATTTAATTTTACTTCTAGAGTCACTTCAAAATAAACAGAAAATAATCCCATTATATTATATTTAAATTTGATATAAAAAGAGCAATAAAAGATATAATCACTGGGTGGGTGTTGTTTTCTGCACTTTCACTATGCCCCAAGGAAACATCAGAAATCCCTGTCATAATACACACCTTAAGTCTCCAGCAGATGCTATGTGAACCTTCCTGGAAGCTTTCTTAATTTAAAAAAAAGCGTGCCTCCGATTCATATCAGTATTCATATCAGTTTAGAACACATTCCAAATAATGTATTCATATTTGGTTACATGTTATTTGTAATCACCTCTTCTTCTTTGGTTATCAAACGTCACATGGGAACCATTTTCCAACTTTCATGTTCATTGCTTTATATCGATGACATTAGCATGCATGAAAAAAAGGCTTTATATGGAGTGTCATTGCATTATGGCTTCATATCTCATGTCCTCATCCAGTATCACTTCACCTCTGAGTATTTAAAACCTTGCAATCTCCTGTCGGCTCATCTGTGAGATGGAGATAGGGAGGTAAAGGTGAAATCTTAAGCATGAGACCTAGAGAATAATTTGTAGGCTTTGCAAGTGAAATGAGATGAAAAAAACATTTAGAGGCATACATCTCAAGGCACCGAACAGATGGTTAATACAGGTTCTCTTTATGAGTAGAACAGAACGTTCCTAAAAATCCAGATGTATTTTCTCTTTACAAGCATGACTTAAACCCAAGATCATAAATCATCTGCACTGGCTTGCACTGAGCATTTCACAATACTTATTATTGACTTGACTGATATATTACTTATTAAAGATAAGCATGATATTCAGGCCTGGATCCTGAGATTGTTTGCATTTGTACAATCTATGAAATTAATTCTTCATCTTTTTTTTCTTTCTTTTTTTTGTACCTTTGGCATTTGATGAAAAAAAAAAAGAATCCAGAGAAAAAAATTCATCACATTTGCATTAGCAGGTGATTCACCAAAGACTTATGAAAGCTTTGTGAAATTGGAAACATTTTACATCTACCAAAAAGAGGATTTATATGCAATTTTTAAAATCCATAATACAGAACATACAAATACACCCTACAACTATGCTAAATCACACAGGATTCAGATTGAATCTAATGTTTGATGACTAGATTATAGTTTTTACTTTATACGTTTTCTGAGTTTGCTATGTGAATGGATTGCTCTTTCTGGGTGTGTAGGTGCTGGAGGCTGGTCTCCTCTCGACACTGATCATTACCCGTGGCTGCAGGTGGACCTGGGCAGCAGGAAGCAAGTGACTGCTGTTGCCACTCAGGGTCGATACAGCAGCTCGGACTGGACCACACACTACCGACTCCTCTACAGCGACACGGGCAGGAACTGGAAACCCTACCATCAGGATGGAAACATCTGGGTAAATTCTGCACTACAATACAGTCAGGTCCATAAGTATTGGGCTAATATAGCATTAGATCATCATCTGTCACTATTCATAGTCTAGTATTACATTTAATTATATTTAGATTTTATTTTCTAGATTTTAATTGCATTGGTCTTACCAAATATCCATTATGTATTGTTTTTGGGTTTTTTTTTTTTTTTTTTTTTTTTTTTTTTTTTTTTTTTTTTTTTTTTTTTTTTTTTTTTTAGTCTCAGTAGCACATTTGTATATTTTTATTTGTAGGTATGCTTATTATCAAAATTCCTGTTTTGTATGATCTTCAAGACAATTTTATGCCATTTATCACAAAAGTGACAAACCGTCATAATTCATCTGGAGTTTTATTTTGTGCTTTGCTGCTGTGATGAACAGTGCCTATGAATTACATGCCGTCAAACACAATGCACGTTTGACACTGCCATAATTCCACAATGTCAGTGCCGCTATGGTGGATGATAAATGGAGTTCTGTTTAGGTCTGTTAGCTTTTGATTTGTGCTTGGATGTGACGTCAGGTGCCGTTGTTGAGGATTTATGATGTTCGAGTTCCATTGCTTATTTACTGGCCCAAATCTTATATCACTAAGTACACACCGATCCATGTTGTGCTTTCTAGTCTTTTGTGATTTCACATTGTTATACTGTATACATATCTATATATTTAATACAACTGAACCATAGTGACCCCAGATTTATGGTTTGTTTGGGTCCTTGTTACCTTTTGAACTTTTTGAGTGAAATTTTATACTCTACAGGTCATTACATTGCATTACATGGTCATTTCATTATTATTATTATTATTATTATTATTATTATTATTATTATTATTATTATTATTATTGTTATTATTATTATTATTATTATTATTATTATTATTATTATACAATTACTATAATTTATTTTCTCTTTTTTTTCTTTTTTTAATTTTAAGTAATTTATTTTTATACACATTAAACAAAAGAACTATCAAGCAGTTTATTTATTTATTTATTTTAAATGCAACACTGCTGTTTGCCTGGCAGTTTCTTACCAAACCAATACATTGTGATATGTATCATAGATATATCTTCAAGTATCATGATCTGATATTTTGTCATATTGTCCACCTCTACAGTCCAGTAGAAACATTCATGTAAGATTGATCGGAAGGGCTCCAGCACAATAACCTTTCTACCAGAGAGTATCAGATATCAGATAAATCATCAGCTATCAGCAGGTATCAGATATGTCCCCCATTGCATTACTGTGTTCACTGGAGACTTGCAACTTCTCAAAAATGTGCATAAATTGGTGATAACAAATGAAGCAATTTATAGTAGCTATTTTCACTCTTCATAATCAGCAAACACAGTGTTTAAAAGAGCAAAATCATCACAGAGAAGGTGTCAATAAGCTGGAATTATTCTTCTCATTTTCAGCGAATAAATTTAATTTCACATTGGAAACATTTCTTCATCTAGTGATTTTCTTGCCTTTCAACTTATACTGTAACTGTTTCTGAAGGACAAAATGATGTGAGGCTTCCTTTCATGACCTCGTTGGCATGCGTATATTGTATATTTTTCAGTTTTCCTTTTCATTCCTGCACTTTCCTATTTGTCTTTGTGTTGGAGATCATCATTGCAGGTGCAGAGTTGATAAGTATACACTTGAAAAAGTGTTTTAGGCTTTCAACCTGTTCTTTTTTGTTGAGTCGTTATGCTTTACATCACCTATATAGAACAGTGTACCTATAATACACCTACTGCCTCACCCTCACACTCAGGGTTCCCCCTCTATTCACTGCAGAGCTCTCTCACTGACTCCTCTGTCATTATTTCTCTATATCTCTGCTGTCTCACATAGAGGCCTGTCTTCATCGGAAAGAAAAAGCCCCCTGAGTCAATGGAAGGTGGATGAAGATGCCAAACTCTCTCCATCAGAAGATAATATCTCTTAAATACTGGATCACATTTTATTTTCATTCTCCCAGTACCAGCAGAAAGATGCCTATTATGACTTTTGTTGATTTAACATAAGAAAAAAGTCTCTAGAATATAACACTGACAGAATGTGACAGGCTTCAAAAGTTTGTAAATCATCTAGAGTTTTCTAAGCTGTGATTTATATCATTGGCTTAAGAGAGTCTGTATCTGTGATATACCCAGAATTAGTGCTTTTACATTAGCTGGTCCAGATTTTATCAGATCAATATACAGTATCAACATCCATCCATTCATTTTCCATTCTGCTTATCCTACTTAGGGTCGCGGGGGAGCCTGAAGCCTATCCCAGGGAACTCAGGGCACAAGGCGGGGACACCCAGGACGGGGGAGGACACAATCTCACACACATTCACACACTACAGACAATTTGGAAATGCCAGTCAGCCTACAACACATGTCTATGGACTGGGGGAAGAAACCAGAGTACCCGGAGGAAACCCCCAAAGCAAGGGGAAAACATCAAACTCTGCGCACATAGGGTGGAGGTGGGATTCAAACCCCCAGTGCCAGAGGTGCGACTCAACCGTGCTAACCACTAAGGCACCATGCCCCCCTACAGTGTCAACATTTCAAGTGACATGTCCTGGATAATTCTATGTCTCACATAATTGTGATTTAGGATTGCTTTATCCCTTTATCCTCATGTGTTGTGTCACAAATGTACATAGACATTCAGCAAATGTGCAGAAAAATGTTCTGTGCTCTGATGAAACCAAAATTGAACTTTCTGGCTACATTTGGCAGAAACCCAACACTGCTCATCACCCTGAGAATACCAGCTTACACTGAAGCATGGCGGTGGTAGCATCATGTTGAGCGTTTCCCTAAATTAGACTGAGCAAATGATTCACAGGAGGTTGTTGTAAAGGTGATTGATTCTTGTCACTATCTTTAAAGCTATATAGTCCATAACTTTTTTTTGTATAATGAAGAAAACAAACCAATATGTACATACTTTGTGCATGCAGATTGTCCATTTTTTGGTGATATACCTGGGTGTGTGTATAGTTGTACAGTACGTGAGGATAATGGAGACAATTTTTTTTTCATTGACTGCTGATTTGCTTGTTTTTGTTTGTATCTACTTTTCTGCACATAAATGGTAAAACAGTCTTACTCATTTTGTATTTTAACCATATTCTTCAAATGGGAACCAAAACAGTGTTTTGAAGGCTGCTGGGCTTTGTTTGCTGGGTACTAATTCACACTGCATCACCCTAGAGAGTTTTGTTGGCACTGTCATGACCGGAACAAACCAAGAAACCAAGAAAAAAAAAAACAACAACAACAACAATGAATATGTGGCTTGTGATAGTTACAGCTGGCTTGATGTCTAAATAGGCTCCTGTGCTAATGAAGGAGTCTCAGTCTTCATTCAGTACTTGTGAATGTGAAGATGCTTGATTAAACCACACGCTAGACAAAACTAGATGGCTTCACTTTTGACCAACTAATTACACATTCACTGAAGGTCCAGGGCTTGTGCTGGAGATAACTGTAAAAATATTTCATTAAAATGAAAGTCACCGTTGCCTTTGGTTTCAAACTTGTTTTTTTGTCGGCTGTGGGAGGAAGGAATGTACTCCTGTAATAACTGATAAAAACAATAATGGCCGACTGTTTTTAAAGAAAATTAGAAGGAAAGTGTTTCCCCACCTATTAGCATGTCTTCCTTTTGGATAAGAACACTAGCAGCAATTTACATGTAAATGAGTATAATAAAACAGATGTTTTTGCCTTTTTATCTGCAGACATTTACAGGAAACTCAAACACAGAGAGCGTGGTGCGCCACAATCTTCAGCATACCATTGTGGCCCGATTTCTATGCTTTATCCCTCTGGACTGGAGTGAAGAGGGTCAAATAGGCCTGAGGATAGAGATCTATGGCTGCTCATACTGTGAGTTCACTCACACCCACTGCCTTTCAACTTATTATTTCTTATATAGACTTGATGTTCTGTCTTTTTTGTTGTTTTGATTTGTTTTTGCAAGTTCAACAAATTCCCTCACATCATATTAAGTGTAGCCAAATTGATCATGATCATGATGATCACGTTTTTGCAAAGCTGTTGTTGTCAACTATAGCTTCAAAATGTCTATGGTAAGTATCTTCAGCTCCTCAAGGTTACAGTGGTCCCTCTACTGGACTTGCAAATTCTAAATTCTCCATAAATTGTCAATGGGATTCAAGTCAGGACTTGAAATATTCCCAACCAATGACAATGTCTTTTATAATGACATCAGGTGCAAATTTGCAGCATTTACATCCAGGACATCAATTTCATTTTTTACATAGCTTATGTTTGTGCTTATGAATATATACTTTTTTCTCATAATTTATAAGTACAAAGTCAAAAGATGTGTAAATTTGAAGTGGTTATATGCACTGGAAGTATATTAACTAACAAAAACACTGAATACTTATTTCCCTTCACTGCATATATGAACTCCTTTGTTTTGCTTTGTTTTAATTCAAATTTCACAATTTTCCCTTATAAAAATATCCAATTTGCCACAGCTATGAAGAATAACTCTTACATCCAAAGCCATAATTTAGTATATATTATTTCTTCTCCCAAACTACCACTTTTTACTTGAGGTCTTAGTACTTCATGGCTTGAACCATCTCTAAATCTCTCCTCTTGTGCTTTTCTTTCCTCCCTGCCTCCATTATCTCTCTCATTCTGGTTCCTCAGGGGCCGAGGTGATTAACTTTGATGGCCAGGGTGTGATCTCCTACCGTTTTAAGATGAAGAAGATGAAGATCCTGAAGGATGTGATAGCACTGAAGTTTAAGACAGGCGAGAGTGATGGGGTGATCCTACATGGCGAGGGTCAGGAGGGTGATTACATCACAATGGAGCTGAGGAGAGGAAGACTGCTGCTCCAGATAAACCTGGGTAGGAGTTTTTTTTACTCATTATCACTGTTAATCATGCTATAAAAATTTTAAACCATGTTACACCAGGTCATACCAGGTTTTCCAAATCCAGAATTGGGTCTGGACTTTTGTTGAAACAATCACTCCCCCCACCCCCCTTTTTTAAATAATCCAGCACCAGGCACATTCGGTGCTCTTCCTTAATGTGAGTGTCTGGGTTATTCTGAAACGCAGGCAGCAACCAGTACGGCTCCATCCTGGGTCACACATTGGTGAGCAGCGGTAGCCTGCTGGATGATCATCACTGGCATTCGGTGGTGATTGAACGCTACAGGAGAAACGTTAATTTCACCCTGGATCAGAACACACAGCGCTTTCGCACCAACGGAGAGTTCGACCAACTCGATCTTGACTATGAGGCAAGGGTTAATGGCTTTTAATTAACATTAAATATAGCATTTTGATTCTTTTTTTTTTTTTATTATCTACTTTGAACATTGCTTGAACAAGTATTGTCAAAAGAAGTAGGATTTTTCAAAAATATTACATTTGGTTGGCAGACAGAAATACAAATAACTTGATTCTTTATGCTAATTAAACTGTCTCTAAATACAGTTCTTTGCATAAGTATTCACCCCCTTTTCCAACTTTTGAGTTGTTACAACCTGGAATTGAAATGGACTTGATTTGCAATTTTACTCTTTCATTTACACAATATATCTAACACAAAATATTTTACTGTCTAAACAAAAGGTTAAACAAAAAGCAGGCATGTGTTGGTTCAATACTTGGTAGAACCACCTTAAGCAGCAATTAGAGCTGCAAGTCTTCAGAAAGCTCAAAGCTCTCTATCAGGTTTGCACATCTGAATCCTGATATTTTTGCCAATTCTTCTTGGCAAAATTGCTCAAGCTCTATCACAGACTCTTGCCACAGATTCTGGATTGGATTGAGATCTGGGATTTAACTGGGGCATTCTAACACATTAAAGTTTATGGTTTTGAACCATTTCAGTGTAGCTTTGGCAGCTTTTGCCAGTCTCAAGTCTCTTTCTCAACTAGAACAGATGTTCTTCTGGGATTGCCCTGTAATTGGCTCCATGCATCTTGCCATCAAGACAGTTTCCTAGTCACTGTTAATGAAAAACATTCCTACACCATGAAGCTACCACAACCATGCTTCACCTTGGGGAAGGTGGTTTTGCAGCAACATGTGAATAATAAGGCAATCACAATATTTCTTTTAATATTTGTAAGTAATTTTGCAAACTATATTGATTTGTGACCTGTTTCAATACCATGGGTTATTTTGTGTAGATTCATGAATTATAATCACAATTTAGTCCAGCTTGTAACACTATAAAATGTCAAAAAGCTCAAGTGGGTTGAATACTTATGTACCAAAGCAATTATTTCTTAATTCACTAAGGATATGTGAATTCAGTTCACATGAGGTGTTAAAAAGCTACAGTGTCACTCCAGGGCACGGTGTCATAATCAACGTACATTCAGATCCTCATCCTTACAGTTTTTGTGTAGGGGATGCTGCGATAAATTATATTTCCCTTCTTAGCATGGTATTAATCCACGTTAAGAACGTGTGACAGGATTATTGTGTCACACAGCATTAATGCATATTAATGTGCTGACTAGTGGGATGTATAGAAAATTGATTTTCAGCTATGAAATATGCAAGCAATGGTTTGAATGCTCAGTTATTCTACTGAGCAATGCTCTGACACTACAAGGATTCATGCGCATCAGTGCTAGACACAATTGGGATGGTTTAGGTGAATTCTGTCAATTTAAAAGCAGCATTATTCATTTTTTAATTTGCATACAAAAATCAGTCTGAGATGTTTAACTGGTGGCCTTTGAAGACACTGAGGTGACATGATGACTAGTTTTTAGTAGCCATGAAGTAAAATACTGAGGGTGCAAGATTATATACTGAGCCATGAGTTAATATTTTCAGGCCACAAATGAAGTATTCTATGGTAATGAATTGTGTAACTTAAGCTCATAACTTAATATGTTATGGAATGTCATACTTAATACATTGCTTACAGTTAATGGGAATGGTTGAAAAGTCTATTCGCATTGAGAATTTACTTAAGGTGGCACGGGCTAATAATAAATCCATGTCGCAATGCCAGTCACTTCATTATAACTTTATGTGTCATTCCAAGATTAAACCAAATAGGCCACTTATGAGAATATGAGCATTGTTACATTATTAATGTCATTCCATTTGGCCAAACAATTATTTATCAGTCTGTAAATGTTTTTGTAAACCAAACCAAATGAAAAAAAAAAAAATTGTGCAAGTTCTGGTAATTACTTCATACTCACATGCATAGGTTGATAATTGCTAATCACCAAGCATTTAAGAAGATTCAGGACACAGCTGATTGAGCTTTAGTGACTCACCCTCCCTCCTTACAAGGAGCCAAAAACAGCGAAATGATGACTAAATGGTGATGACTAAAGGACCTTCTAAGTGTGACATATGAGCCATGATCCTTCCAATAATGTGATATGATCCTTCCAATAATGCAGCTCAGCCACTGCAGAGTGTCAGCTACTATAGACACAAACAGAAACTTTTTCTCCTTTTATAGAGTGCCACTACTTTTGTAAGTAATTAAGCAGCTAGCCTGATTTGTCTGAATAAAATTGATTAAGATAAAATTGAACTAACTGGATTTTCATGAATACAACATTTCTTGTAAAATGCACTTGTGAATGATTTTTGAATAAATTTGTTTGTAACCAAGTTCAAAAATTGTTTAGACTTTCAGCTGTAGAGTTTCAGGTTGTCAATTCAGAAACCAGTGGGGCAGTGTTAGCTCAGCGTTAAAGCTTCAGTTGCTAGTGACTTGCAAAAATGTCTATCGAACTGTAAATGCAGTGGTATTATCCAGGTGTTTGAGCTCGCACATTCATGTGGTTAAAAACGCTGAGCTTTTTATTAGAGATTTTTTCTGAGAGGTCTTATTTCCACTTTGCAGCTGAGTTTTGGAGGGATGCCGTACTCAGGCAAACCCATCTCAGGAGGCCGGAGAAATTTTAAAGGCTGCATGGAGAGCATCAACTATAACGGTGAAAACATCACAGACCTGGCTAGAAGAAAGAAAGTGGACACGTCCAGCTTTGTGAGTTAAATTCTCATTTTGACACTCGCCGTCAACTTTATTCGCAACACCTGTACACTAGTACATTTATGCAGTTATCCAGTCAGCCAATAATGGAGCAGCAGTGCAATGCATAAAGTCATGCAGATACAGGCTGTAACGAATCAATCATTACTAGCATTATTCTTTTCCACCAGAATAATGTAATGGATCAACTTTAAACATGTAAAATGAAACAGAAGAGCACGCTTGAGAAAAAGGTCAGAGTGCAACTAAACTTTTGGTTTACAGATTTATAAGGCAATTAGCATAAAAGTAACAGATCTCTGTAGGTATTACTGTTTAATAGTATCACATTCTAAGAACCAAAGAGGAATTGTTAGTTATAGTTCATGTATATATATATATATATATATATATATATATATATATATATATATATATATATATATATATATATATATATATATATATATATAGTAACGAATCAAGCATTACTAGCATTATTCTTGTCCACCAGAATAATGAAATGGATCAACTTTAAACATGAAACGAAACAGAAGCGCACGCTTGGATTCGAAGCACCTTTTTAAAGGAGACGAGTTTTAAAGCGTGCCCGCCTTATCTACCAGAATGTGTAGTACATCGGATGAATCTGCAACGTCTAAAAATATTCTCCACCAGTTACAATTTATGTAACGAATTAAAAGATGTTTAACATGTTTAAATGTATTCTCCAATTTATATAAGGAATTAGCTCAAATATATATCTATATATCTAATCAACGCGTGTTGTGACCAGTTATAAATATACATCAGCCATGAAAGGGAATTCATGTATGTGCACATATACATATAGATAATTAACTACAATGGATTATAATTAATTATGACTATGTATGTGGTCTAGATCAGCTTTTAGGATTAGCTGTAGTCTAGTTTAGAATTATGAACTCTAAAGAGGGAGTTTATCCTTCTGGCCAGGAAGGAAATCTCCGTTTCCAGAGCGGGTAGCCGAGATCTGTAGCGTTTAAGGGACTCATCACGTGACCAAAACAGAGACAATCAAGCGTGGGATAATAGATTTTAATAACTAGATGTAACTATGGATACACACGACTAACTCTAAGCAAAACTTACATATGTACATCTATATACAAGGAAAGAAAAGGTATAGAGAGAAATTAATGAAATAAAAGGGAATGGCAGACAAAAAAAACACAACTAATTAGCCTTTTTCAAAACCAGCAATGAACTTAAATCTCCTGTAAACAGGGGTACAATCTTAAACGCAGATATAGATCCAACTATACTTATATAATATATACTATATTAACTATACTTGCATGGCTTCGGTTTGAAAGTTCGCGTGAGGTCGTGTAGAGTTCGCTGGTTCGTCGTGTCGTTTGAAAAGACGTGGGCCGTGAGGTGGTTGCATCTTTTTGTCCGGGAGAGAGAGATCCTGGCTTCCTCTTCCCAGGGCACGTGGCCCCGGGGGAGAGAAACTGGAAGGAGTGTAGAAGTGAAATTGAAGTGAAGTTGAGAAAGTAGCTGAAGAAGGGGAAGAGAGAGTTTCAAAGCGTGGTGTTGTTTTAAAGACAACACCAACACACGTCTCTTTGGGCTATGGGCCAATCAGGAAGTTGGATTTGTTGGCAGGATGAACTCTCTTTGTCTGGTCTCAGACCTGGATTTGCATGTCCAGGGAGGAGCCAGTTTATACTGTATTATATATGAAATTAAGAGAAAGCATGAAATAATGTATCCCATTGCGATATGATATGCATAATCAATCAGGGTATCACAAGACGATTAACTACATACCAAATTCGATGGACTTATAAAGAATATTAAAAGGTGAAGCATGGTTACAAACATTTAAAATAATATCCTAAGTTACGCTATCTAAAATCATTATAGTTATGTTACATAAACACACAATATATGCAAACAAGAAAACATCACACTATTTGAACATCGAATAATTACATATAATTACGTTACATTGAAAAGAGATTCTCCCATTGTGTGTGTGTGTGTGCTTTGTGTGTGTGTGTTTGTGTGTGTGTGTGTGTGTGTGTGTGTGTGTGTGTGTGTGTGTGTGTGTGTGTGTCTGAAGAGGGGGGGTCGTGTCGCATTCCGATGGTATCTGGACAAGAGGTTAGATAAGGATTCATGGCTCAAAGACACAGAGACACTTCTTTGCTAGATCCAGGCTGATTCAGAAATCAGTTTGATACGTTCAGACGTTACAAGGCCAAGAGATAATGTTCATATTAAATAATCAGATCTTCTTCTTTTCCTTTCGGCTGTTCCCTTCAGGGGTCGCCACAGCGAATCATCTGCCTCCATCTAGCCCTATCCCCTGCATCCTCTTCTCTCAGACCGACTACCTTCATCTCCTCCTTCACTACATCCATAAACCTCCTCTTAAATAATTAAATAATCAGATAATGTTCATATTAAACATCAGAGTGGGAAAAATGTGATCTTAGTGACATGACCATGGTCGAGATAGTTCAAGAGAGATCAGAGGAGAATGGAGAGACTGGTTTGAGCTGACAGTAAGGCTATGATGAATAGAAAAGAATAACCACTCTTTACAACCATGCTGAGCAGAAAATCAACTCAGAATGCTGAATCTTGAGGCAGATGGCCTACAGCAGCCAAAGACCATATGAGGGTTAGACTCCTGTCAGTCAAGAACTCATGCGGTCTTCTGCTGCTATAGCCCATGTGCCTTAAGATTCAGCATTTTGAATTGCTTTTCTGCTCAGCACGGTTGTAAAGAGTGGCTGTTTGAGTTACCATAGCCTTACTGTATTCTGATGTTTGATGTGAACATTAACTGAAGCTCTTGAGCTGTATCTGCATGGTTTTAAGCATGCACTGCTGCCACATGATTGGCTGATTGGATAATTGCAAACCCATACTTTTTCTCAAACGAATATTTTTGCCTCATATACAGAATAAATTGTTGTATGTCCTCGCTGTAGCGTTACTGTGTTAAAGTTAGACAGAGACAATTTGAAATATGAGATTGACATATGCTTGGCATGAATTTGACTGTCCTTGAATAGCTTTAGGCTGTGGATTTGGACAAAACTATTAGAAATGGCTGAATTGTTGGCAAAAACACACATTCAAAGTTTTTAATGAACAAAACCAGCCTTTATAATATGAGGGCGGAAAAAAAGTATTATTTTTCCGCTGGCATTTTGACAAGGTTCTTTTAAAATCGTTTGGACTAATTATTCGTTTGGCACACTGCATTAAAATTCATCAAAACACAAGGTGTTGAATGTAGTCATTAGCAGTGCCAACATGTTTATAAAGTGCTCACAACAGCTAAATGCATTTTTCTATTTTGTTATGGCGAGATTGATTAAGCTGTATATAAAAACCGAGCTGAAGTGCATTTACAAAATCGTACAGCTAGTACGAATGAAGGCACTCGATTTCCCTGCACTGTTTCTCTTCTTTTCTTTTTTTTTGTCCTGAGCTTCAGGAATTCACACCACATTCTAAACATGCTGTAGCTGCGATTTCAGGGAATGATCTGTAAACCTGCGTTCCACATGAGAGATCCCAGAGCACAGTGAACTCCTATAATAGAGCCATTTCATTCATTGATTTGCTCACCAGTCATTCTGAACGTTTAGTCCTCAGAACGATTTGAATGCACTGCTGTAGTTTTAAATATTCATTACGAACAGTACATTTCGGAATTACAACATAAAGCTTGATTAGATTTTGATGTCTGCAGTTTTAGAAGAAATACTAAGGGGACAAGGTTCTCCATTCACATAAATAGACCTCATCAAAAGTATTATAGTACTGCTACTACTATAATAATGCTTTTCTAATTTTCTGCTCCACTTGTAGCGTAATTTGACATTCTCCTGCGTGGAATCTCACACCTTCCCAGTTTCCTTCAACGCCACGAGTTTCCTGCAGCTGCCAGGTAGAACGGAGCACAGCATGGTGTCTGTGAGCTTCCAGTTTCGCACGTGGAACCCTAACGGCCTGCTCCTGTTCAGCGCGCTGGCTGATGGCATGTTGGAGCTCACGCTGAAAGACGGAAAAGTCACGGCGCACATCAGCATCATGCAGCAGACGAACTCGCGTGTAGACATGACGTCAGGTACAGAAGTGCTTCTGTTACATCTCATTTTTGGGCTGCGTCTCCATGCTTTATTGTGGAAGCTATAAGTTCTAGCTTATTATAACACTATTTTGCCTATCTAATACCCAAAATCAGTCTCATGCATTCATAACACGCCATTAAATTTGGATCTTCTGACACAGTTAACCTTGTTAAGGTCAAAGCTAAACACTCTGTATGGGTTCCGTTGTCACTCCTAAAGCAATATTCAGACAGAATAAGATTTCCAGTCATGCGTCTGTTAAGTAATGTTGCCGGAGGATGTATGCGGTAATTATGACCGATTCGCACAGGAGAATCGCCACACTATCTCCACACTCCACACAGAGATGGGATTGTCTTCACAATGGACCACATACACCTCATTTTATTACAAACCGTTTATTGTGACCTTTACTACAATCGCTGGGTGTAAAGCTTGTGTTGTAGGGCAAGCTTTTTACAGTTCAGGTCATAAGTTTACATACGCCTTGAAGAATCTGCAAAATGTTAATAATTTTTTTTTTAATTATTTTAAAAAATTGCATTTTGTTGTTTATTTACAGTGAGGGAAAAAAGTATTTGATCCCCTGCTGATTTTGTACGTTTGCCCACTGACAAAGAAATGATCAGTCTATAATTTTAATGGTAGGTGTATTTTAACAGTGAGAGACAGAATAACAACAAAAAAATCCAGAAAAATGCATTTCAAAAAAGTTATAAATTGATTTGCATTTTAATGAGTGAAATAAGTATTTGATCCCCTATCAATCAACAAGATTTCTGGCTCCCAGGTAGATTTCTGGCTCCCACTCTCTTAAAGGGAGTGCTCCTAATCTCAGCTTGATACCTGTATAAAGGACACCTGTCCACAGAAGCAATCAATCAATCAGATTCCAAACTCTCCACCATGGCCAAGACCAAAGAGCTGTCCAAGGATGTCAGGGACAAGATTGTAGATCTACACAAGGCTGGAATGGGCTACAAGACCATCGCCAAGCAGCTTGGTGAGAAGGTGACAACAGTTGGTTCGATTATTCGCAAATGGAAGAAACACAAAATAACTGTCAGTCTCCCTCGGTCTGGGGCTCCATGCAAGATCTCACCTCGTGGAGTTTCAAGAACTTTCTGTTCTGAGTTTTCCAGAACTACACGGGAGGATCTTGTTAATGATCTCAAGGCAGCTGGGACCATAGTCACCAAGAAAACAATTGGTAACACACTACGCTGTGAAGGACTATAATCCTGCAGGGCCCGCAAGGTCCCCCTGCTCAAGAAAGCACATGTACAGGCCCGTCTGAAGTTTGCCTGAATGATTCAGAGGAGAACTGGGTGAAAGTGTTGTGGTCAGACGAGACCAAAATCGAGCTCTTTGGCATCAACTCAACTCGCCATGTTTGAAGGAGGAGGAATGCTGCCTATAACCCCAAGAACACCATCCCCACCGTCAAACATGGAGGTGGGAACATTATGCTTTGGGGGTGTTTTCTGCTAAGGGGACAGGACAACTGCACCGCATCAAAGGGACGATGGACAGGGCCATGTACCATCAAATCTTGGGTGAGAACCTCCTTCCCTCATCCAGGGCATTGAAAATGGGTTGTGGATGGGTATTCCAGCATGACAATGACCCAAAACACACAGCCAAGGGAACAAAGGAGTGGCTCAAGAAGAAGCACATTAAGGTCCTGGAGTGGCCTAGCCAGTCTCCAGACCTTAATCCCATAGAAAATCTGTGGAGGGAACTGAAGGTTCGAGTTGCCAAATGTCAGCCTCGAGACCTTAATGACTTGGAGAGGATCTGCAAAGAGGAGTGGGACAAAATCCCTCCTGAGATGTGTGCAAACCTGGTGGCCAACTACAAGAAACGTCTGACCTCTGTGATTGCCAACAAGGGTTTTGTCACCAAGTACTAAGTCGAAGGGGTCAAATACTTATTTCACTCATTAAAATGCAAATCAATTTATAACTTTTTTGAAATGCGTTTTTCTGGATTTTTTTTGTTGTTATTCTGTCTCTCACTGTTAAAATACACCTACCATTTAAATTATAGACTGATCATTTCTTTGTCAGTGGGCAAACGTACAAAATCAGCAGGGGATCAAATACTTTTTCCCCCACTGTAGTATTGCCCTTAATAAGCTATTTCACATAACAGATGTTTACATATAGTCCACTAGACACAGTAATAAGTGAATTTACACAAATAAACCAGTTCAAAAGTTTGCATGAGCTTGATTCTTAATACTGTGTGTTGTAACCTGGATGATCAACGGCTGTGTTTATGTTTTGTGATAGTTATTCATGAGTCCCTTGTTTGTCCTGAGCAGTTAAACTGCCCACTGTTCTTCAGAAAAATCCTCCTGGTCATTGCTTTTCCAGCATCTTCTGCATATTTGACCACTTTCCAACAGTGACTATATGATGTTCAGACCCATCTTTTCACACTGAGGACAACTGAGGGACTCGTACACAACTATTACAAAAGGTGCAAACATTCACTGATGCTCAAGAAGGCAACACGATACATTAAGAGCCAGGGGGATGTAAACTTTTGAACAGGATGCTCGGTGTAAATTGTTGTTGTTTTGTCTTCTGGAAAACATGTAAATATCTTTTGTAGCTTCTGAAGGGCAGTTCTCAATAAAAAAATAAGATCTTTAAACAAAATAATAACAATTTACACCGATCATCCTGTTCAAAAGTTTACATCCCCCTGGCTCTTTTTTTAATATAGGCTATTTTATAGACTTGTGCATGCACAGGCACAGTAAAAATTACTGACATGACAGATTCAGATGGGATAAAATTCTTAGAGATACACCAGTTATAAGTGCATTAACCCATCTCCCCATGTAACTACCTAATCCAATCTGAATAGGGCTGTACACTGTTAAGTTTGTTAACCTCAAGTCTGTATGGACTTTATCACTTCTTAAAAAAGGAAAACTCAAAAGGAAAACTACTGACTCTTATTATGTCACAGGTCAGTATTAATGGTATCACGGGTTTTGTTGTATAGTAATTACAGGCATTTGAGAGACCTCTTAAGTGAGTGAATAATGCTAAATCTAATAGAAGTATTTGCAAGTATCATGTGCCGTGAGAAGGAGATTTGATCTGAAGCTGGTAAGTTACTCTCATGCATTCAGTCACATGGGAAATTAATTTTTCTCCACTTATTATTTAACTGATTTAGCTAATCTTTTAGCATTATACATTACACTACTCACTATTGCTGAGCTCTTACATGCATATCAATTAAATGCTCTGAAAGTAGAATATTAAAAGTAGATTTATTCGTGGCAAGGCTCAGCAGGAGTTTGCTCCTAAACGTTTTGAAAGCTTGATGTATAATTTTAAGTCGCAAATTCATTCATTTTCAAAATCTGTAAGATTTCATCCGTAAATATTGGGCCTCATTTATCGATCTCTGAGTTGTGTGTAAAAGATTTTGTTGAACAAAAGTAACAAAAAGTTCTCACCACACATTTCAGTAACACCGATTTCCTTCGTACTCACGTGCATATGTTAATAAATGCCAATCAGTCATAAATTACCAAGCATGTTCATTATGGCACAGCTGGTCTACATTTTGTGATGCCTACAAAACCTCAGAAAAGGCGAGGTGCACAGAGCTGAAAATGGCAAAATGATGACTAAATGACGAAAGAGCACTAATCATCCAGTGCAGCTAAGTCACTGCAGCGAGTCGGCTACCATAGACACACACTGATACCTTATATAGGGTGCCATTTCTTTTGTCCTAATTGAATGGCTAGTCTTATTGGTCTTTGTTTTGTTTTGGGATTTGTTTAGCTCATTAATACTGTATGTCATATGAAACAACTAAGTTTCGCAAAATCTTTTCAGTTCATGCGTGCAATTGGAAAAGAGTGAGAGATTTAAACGTAAACATTTAAACGTTTATGTATAAACATAAAAATTTTAAACGTAATCCATGTATACAATTTCAGTAACCAATTATACGATTTGAAGCCTGTCAGTCAAGGTTCACAATCAAAGTCTGTTTATATGTAAATTTACCCAAACTCAGGAGCTCTTATAGGATACAAATGTTTTTGTATTTTTACTTTTTTTTCAGAACTAAATGGATTTTCAAGAATACTACGTTTCTTATGTAAATGTTACTGTGAACAATTTGTTCATATCCAGCTTGATAAATGAAGCCCAGTGTCAGTTCCTGACTTACTGATGCCGTAGCCTTGATCCACAGGGATTAAATAAAGTGCTGTAAGTGTTTGTGTGTGTACTGTATGTGCCCAGCTGTATTACTAAAACTATAATTCCAGGATGTTGAATTGAAAATATATTCCCTTCATGTTTTAATAATGTGCTGATGTTTTGAATTCTGTTTAATTTAATGCGTTTGCATTACAGTAGATGTTTGCATGTTTCTTTTTTTTTCCCCCTAGAGCGAAACTAACAAAAAGTACGAAGTGAGGGCTTTGCTGGATATTCAATTACAAAACTAAACTGACAGGGCGACTGACATTTTCCACTGAAATCTGTCTCTGCAGAGCAATAACTGTGAAGTGTGACAGGTTGACTAATCACACTGATCGCTGCTGGCTTCGTTCCATTGTGTTAATGCAATAGCATGAAAAAGAAAAACCTCGACTTTGTTACGCTTGATGCATTTTGTTTTCTTCTTATAAAATGCACTCGGCGGTGCACTTTCTGTTGCCAGTCAGGGACTGATGCCTTCAAGGCATATGAAGTTTTGTGGGGAAAGATAATGAGATCTGCCTGTTGCTTTTCCCAATGCTTTATCCAAAACTGTTTTTCCCTTCTCTAAATAAATAAAGGCCTCAGGCTTTTATGAATTTGACTCGATTTGGTGCTTCGCCTGTAAATATTTGGTTCCCTGAAGTGATCTGAGAGACCTCATATCCCAGGCAATTTCCTGAAACCATACAGCTTCATAATCAGAGTTTAGTCAAGTCTAGCCTAGAGTCATAACCTCTACTGTAATATATATATATATATATATATATATATATATATATATATATATATATATATATATATATATATATATATATATATATATTTATTATTTTTTTTTTTTTCTGCAGATGGTCAAATGTGAAGCCTTTATTCCACTGAACTGAAGCACACAAAGTGACAGTTTAAATAAAACATTACCATATATATCAAAGTACTTTTTTTTAACTCCATGAAAATGATTAAAATCCTCACGTCATAATATATACAGAATCACACCCCTTTAAAATAATCACATTTTGATGCTTTGCAGCCTGAAATGAAAACGGGCACAGTTTTTGTTTCATCCAGCTGTATTTACAGAAATAATATTTTCAGAAATAAATAAACAAACAGAATCACTGAGTTGGAAAAAGGATCACCCCCCTCCTACAAATGACTTGTAAACTTAATCAGGTGTAGCTAATCACCTTTTCAATGCCACACACAGCCATTTGACTTTCAACTGTGATCAGCTTGATTAGCTCAGCATGTTTTCCTGGAGCATTTTTCAGTCCTTGGTAGTGCAACTGAAGCAAACAATCAACTGTGGGTGGCAAGGCACTGTCAAAAGATCTCTGGGATAAAGTTGTGGACAGGCACAAGTCAGGAGATGGATCCAAAAAAATTTCAAAGACTTTATCAATGCCTAGAAGCACAGTGAAGTCTATTATTAAGAAGTGGAAGGTATTTGGTACAGCACAGACCCTCCCTGGATCAGGACTCCACTCCAAACTGGATGAAAGAGCCAGGAGGAAACTGGTCAGAGAGGCTACCAAGAGGCCTACAGCAACTCTGAAGCAGTTGCAGAAATTTATGACAAAGAGTGGTCATTGTGTGCATGTGACAACAATATCACAAATTCTCCACAAATGTGGCTTGTATGGGAGGGTTGCAAGAAAAAAAGCCACCCACGACTGAGCTTTGCCAAAATGCACCTTGAAGATTCTGAGGCCACATAGAAAAAGGTGTTATGGTCAGATGAGACTAAAATTTAATTTTTTGGCCTCAACACCAAATTACATGTCTGGAGGAAATCCAATACAGCTCACCATCCAAATAACACCATTTCTGCAGTAAAGCATGGAGGTGGTAATATCCTGTTATGGGGGTGTTTCTCTGCAGCAGGGACTGCAGCACTTGTCAGGATAGAAGGAAAAATGGATGAGGCAAAAATACCGTCAAATTATTGAGGAAAATCTGCTGCCCTCTGCCAGAAAGTTGTCAATGGGCAAAAGATTTACCTTCCATCATGACAATGACCCAAAGCACACTGCAAAACTGACCACACAGTGGTTGAAGGAGAAAAAGGTAAATGTCCTTGCATGGCCTAGTCAGAGCCCAGACTTAAACCCCACTGAAAATCTGTGGAATGACTTGAAGGCTGCAGTCCACAAATGGTCACCATCAAATTTAACTGAACTTGAGCAGTTCTACAAAGAAGAGTGGGCAAATATTGCAAAGTGATCCTTTTTTCAACTCAGTGATTCTGTTTTTTATTTATTTATTTTTTTTCTGACATGTTGGTGTTATATCTTTCACTTGGATGTTATAAGATGCACTGAGTAAATACAGCTGGATAAAACAAAAACTGTGTCCGTCTTCATTTCAGGCTGAAAAACAACAAAATGTGGTTATTTTAAAGGGGGGTGATTCTTTTCTATACCCACTGTAGACTCATTTACATTAAGCAGCCTGAGCATGTAACGTTTACATTTTACAGCTCCTTGTCACCTTCAGCACAGTGAACAGAAACAAAGCCATGATGTTCTCTTGTATAAATCTCATCACAGAGAGACTCTGGGAAATGATGCAAACTCATGACACACACCATCAGGACAGAAGAGTGCAGTACAGGGAGTACTTTTATATAGCATCCTATAGCATATCATATGGCGGAAAAAATAAACAGAGGACCATAAGATGTTCTTGGATGACAGGAGCGGAACCTGATGTGGTCTTCTGCTCTTGTAGCGCAGCGCAGACCAAATACCTGCGCGACCCACCGGGTAGCGCGGCACAAACCACTGAAGAGAGCAGCGCGGACCAATTGACATGCATGACCCACTGGACAGCGCAGCGCAGGCGGGTTTTAACCGTGCTGCGAGGATCATTTTGGCCTCCCAGTGTGAGTCACAAGACCTGTGCGACCACCCAGATTCATTTGAATTCTACCCAACATTCTACCCCAAAATACTTAGGCTACTGCTATCAACTGTTCCTATAACAGATGCCAAACAGGGCTAGGAGAATATTCAAAACTATTTTAAATAGTGCTAAAATTCTTAACAGAATTGACAAAGCCCTTGAAAGAAACAATAATAGACACACAGCAGAAAACAGTTTATGAACATAAGAAAACTCTTCAGACTTATATCACTGAAGTGTATACATATTGAGATTGTTTATCTTTAAAGAGCAGAACACATAACTGTAAGCCTATTTGCATGGCTGTAAGTAATCAAATGATTATCTATTTAGTCTACAGCCGCGCTGTCCAGTGTTTCACATATATCAATTGGGCCGTGCCACAGTTCTTCTGAGTAGCTCAGTTTGGACCAGCTTTTGAGTTGTTTGGCTTCCCATAGTTTTTCTTTATTCTGATGTATGATGTGAACGTGAGGCTCTTGACCTGTACCTGCATAATTTGATTGGATAATTGCATGAATGAACAAGTAGAGCTCCTTCTCACTCAGTCAAATTTAAAAAGAAATCAAGCTCGATTCTTTCTCATCTGGCTGCATTAGCTTTAAAAGTTAGGCTAGATTGTCGAGGTGACTGGAAGCAAGAATTGGTCTTCAGGCTCAAGGCCCAATGTTATCTCAAAAAGGCACACATGCAATTAGACCCAGGCATCTTGGTTTTGCATCTGCTCATCTCTGTTCGTCAGTACACTAAATCTGACCATTTTTCATGATCTGATGATTTTCATCATAAGTTTTAAGAAGGGGCGGCTGTGGCAGAGTGGGTTGTCCACTAATTGTAGGGTTGGCAGTTCAATTCCTGGCCCACATGACTCCATGTGCCAAAGTGTCCTTGGGCAAGACACTGAACCCTAAGTTGCTCCCAATGGCAGGCAGGTGCCTTGCATGGTAGCTCTGCTGCCATTGGTGTGTGTGAATGGGTGAATGAGACACAGTGTAAAGCGCTTTGTGAACCGCAAAGGTTAAAAGGCGCTATATAAGTGCAGACCATTTACCATTTTATCAAACACATTTTCGAATTAAGACATAAATACGAACGTAGGCAGATTTAATGGTTCTAAACACAACTCATATTTTACCAGGAGCACCAGCCAGGAGTAACACACACCAACTTGGCCTTCTCTGAAGACAAAAAACCTTTTGTGCTTTTGAAATCTCCTTTGTCCTATAGTGCTATAATGCATCTTCGCATGCATTACCCTTTATTTTCTGCCATACTTATACATATATATTTTACATATTTTCATCTCTCATACTTGGAGCCTGCAGACTTCGCCTTAATGTACAGATTCAGCAAAATCTGAACAAGGTCAAGAGATAAAGAGCCTGTTCACACTGCTATTAGGATTTCTGATGGATCATTGTAACGTTTTATTATATGAATTTAAATATGATTATATCCAGTCTGTAGTGGCTGATGAAGCATTATTGAAGTATAAAGATGTGAATTTCCTTACATATAGTCTGACGAACAAATAAATCCACATAATAAATTCAATAACTCTCTGAATAACAAGGATACATTTAATAATTAGATTTTACCACAATTCCTGTAGAATCTTGAATGCTTCACCTAAAATCTGTATTTTTTGATATTTGAATTTTTGAGATATGTATTTAGGGTTCTGATGTTCAAAACAAAGAAAGAAACATCAGCAAAAACACAACACAGAAGCAAAAGAAACTGATCTAATGTGACGTGTTTATCATTCAAATACACAAACTTAATAGTCAGATACGTTTTGTTAGTTTCCAAGCTCCATAGAAAACCTTCTTGCGACAGATGTATTAAAATATTATTCCAGAATATCTGTATATCTGTAAATGGTGTGCTATTCATTTTAAACGGAATGAGAATTTCTGTGTGGACTACAGATTTATTTGACATCCCAAAATTGTATTTATATTAAAAAAAAAAAAGCAGAAAATGTGTTTTCTTGGTTTCTTAAACATTTAATCACTTGACACTCATTAATCACAGCTTGGTGTCTGTAGATGCTCAAGAAGCAGGACAGCAGGAAAAACAAATAGTTTTTTATGCTATTACTGCATTTGAAAGCTCCTGTTCTCCTCTAAAAGTCCAATTCTAGCTGTACCTAGATGAAAAATGGCATCCAGTGGTCTCACTACTTGTATTACTCCTTTTCAAAACCTTGTGAGGATTTGCTTCTGGGAAAAATGTCCTTTAAATGTACTTTAAATCATTTCTTCCGGTGTGTGTTTAAGGACCCGAAGAGTTAAAGGTCGTCTTGAGAAAGCGTGTCTAATTAAGGAGGTGGATAAGTGATTAGCCCTGGTTAATATGTCAGAGTTCGAGTTGCCTACTCAGTGTTAACACGGATGACCTCTTCTTAATTAATCTGCGAAGTGGGAAGTTATCACAGAGTCTCAGATGGGCTGTAATGAGGTGGAATCTGTGCCAGCTGGTATAAATGGGCTATCAAGGCTAAGCTCATTCTTTTTTAAGGGAAAATATATTAAAGGCTTTTTTTTTCTTTTTTTTTCACATCTACAATGAAAAAGTCTACACACTCGTGTTAAAATGGCAGGTTTTTGTGATGTAAAAAAATGAAACCAAGATAAATCATGTCAGAATTTTCCACCTTCAATATGAAATTGCAATGTACAAAAATGAAAAAAATGAAAGTGAAAAATAATCAGAATGTCTTTTTTTTTAAGGAAAATAGGAAAAATAAAAAAAACTTACAAGAGTTTGTTGTGACATGCAGAGAGTTATCAGTACTTGTCAGATATTCCTCATCCAAAAGGGGGTGCTGTCCCTCTCTTGGGCATTAAGACCCACACAGACCACAGGGTGAGCACCACCTACTTGAGTCCCTAACACCCCATGCAGTAGCAACCTTAGTTTTTTCCAGGAGGTCTCCCATCCAGGTACTCACCAGGGTCTACCCTGCTTAGCTGCAGTGCTTTTGGTGCTGTCAATGGGGTACTCCATTTTCTCTCCTTGTTGATGATAGCCTTTACAGTGTTCCGAGGTGCATCTAATGTTTTGGAAATTCTTTAGTACTCCTCTCTTATTGATGCCTTTCAACAAGTGAGATAACATGCATTCTTTGTAAGCTCTTTGTGGACCATGGCTTCAGCAGTCAGATGAAACCAAGAAAACCCTACAGAAACAGCTGGTCTTTATTTGGGGTTAATCAGAATAATTTATTTGATGACAGCTGTATGACAATTACTTTTGAACATGAGATTGGTGTCATTGGTTCATTCTGAACACAGCTACATCCTCAATTATGAAAGGGTGTGCACATTTATGCAACAAGGTTATTGTAACTTTGTTAGAGAGACTGAACATTACTGCATATCACTACCAATATCAGACACAATTCTGCACTGTAATAGTGTGCCAAGTGCTGTTATGAGTCAAGAGAGCAGGGGGAAGGAAGGCAATAGCAAAATAGTAAGTTAATGTCCTTTTGTCATTCGTACAATTAAAACAAAATCATTCTGTCAAACAAGCCCCATGCTGGTTGTTATTGTGTTCTGCTTGCTGCACTCAGGAGTAAATAACAAGTTCTTGTGATTTATCGATTACAGCCATGAAATCAGCGATTATACTGAGGCTATTAACCTGCATTTTGAATCCTTCAGATCCGCAGTCAGTCGTAAATGAGATTTAAGGACCATCTTGTAATTTGCTGCTCATCAACCTATCGACATCGCTGATGGTCTGCTGTGTGTCTGAGACGTTTGTGTTGCAAAAAGCTCCAACGCACAGCGCTTAATAAACCAATGTACCCGAATTAAAAGAAAAATCCACCCTGAAAGCCTTGCCTATGAATATTTAACATTAATATGTGATCTTCAATTGTGAAAAATATTTATTTTATGATGATTTTTGGTTTTGGTCAATTTTTTTTTTTTTTTCACATTCTCACATTGATAGTCATGTGGATTTAGCCCTTGCTTCATCTCTACCTAAAGTGAGTGATGCAGCAGCACTTTAATCCTTTAGTCTATCCAGCCCTCTCACATTCTCATCTGTACACTCTGCTCAAACAGATGCACAAGCTTCCAATGCTTCATGCTAATACCACTGTCAACGCTGTCATACACATCATCTCATAGATAGCTAACTAGCCGAGCTGAGTGTCTGCCGTAACTTGTCGTATATAGCTGCATTGCATTCTGGACTTTCTCATTAATATTATGGCGAACATCACTGGAAAATAGTGAGTGAGAAAAGAAGCTCTAATGCTTTTGTTTTTAGGAGTAAACAGCAAAAGCTGACTATTATCAATTATGTCTGAGATTGCTGGAAATTCTTTACTCCTTTTAGAACTCCATTGTAAGTGCGCTAGCAATGTATCCCTGAAAAGCGCTGACACTGCTAAGCGCATCACAGATATTTCAATATAAGCATATTTAATGTGTTTCAGGGTGGTCTTTTCCTTTAAGCCATGCCAATTTCAGATTCTATCATAAATAAAGCAGTTTTATTACATGTCAGTGTTTATCATGGTGAATAAAAATGCAGCTTGGGCTACAGTATATTCCATGATGCCTGCATATGTGATTATAAGAACATCTTCCAATGGTGTATAGTTAATCGATTTTTTAAGTATTATTATGTCTCTAATAATATTATGTCTCTAAAGAGGATTGGAAGTGTCTAGACCTCTATGGGAGAAAACTGTTTATTTATTTATTTATTTATTTATTTATTTATTTACTTTTTTGACAAGAATATTAGGATGGATGTTTTTTGTTTGGTTGTTTTTTTTTTTCTGTTGTATTTACTGTTACTGGTCTGATGAGACCAAAATTGAATGGCTCAAAACACTAAGTTTGATGGAATTCCACGACTGCTCATCACCCTGAGAACAACTATCATCACAATGAATCATGGTAGTGGTAGCATCATGCTGGGCAGACACTTTCCAACAGCAGGAACTGGGAAAGTGGTCAGGGTTCAGGGAAAGATGGATGGAGCCAAATACGAGGCAGTCCTAAAAGAACCAGTTTACAGGCTTGAGACTGGCGTGAATATTTTCTTTTCTAACAGCAGCATACTGCCAAAGTGACACTAGAGTGGTTCAAAACCAAGAACCTGATTGTATGGGACCAGTCAAAAACCAGGACCTCAATTTGATTGAGAATCTGTGGCGAGACTTGAAAATTGTTGTTCAATCAACAGCCTCCATCCAGTCTGACAGAGTTTACAACCATTTTACCAAGAAGAATGGGCAAAAAAAAAAAATCAGGATCCAGATGTGCAAAGCTGATAGAGACATATCCAAGAAGACTTTCAGCTGTAATTGCAGTCAAAGGTTGTAACACTACATATTTGGTTTAGTCGCAATTATTTTTGGTAGCTTATAATGAGAATTTACTTATAGTTACTAGAGCTGTATGGTGCTAGAGAGATTTCCAGAGATACAATGCTCCTGCAACATAAATATGGCCTAAATCTATCTAGTGTATCAGGTGTTATCTGTGTATGAACATGGATGCATCAAATAATCAGCTGATAGAGTAGTATTTAATCACATCTCCCTCACTGTTCTTATCATTAAAGGTTCAGGGCTGAATGATGGAGAATGGCACGATGTTCGTTTTTTGGCCAAAGAAAACTTCGCCATGCTGACCATCGACGGAGACGAGGCTTCGGCTGTGAGAGCCAACACACCCATTCAGATCATAACTGGAGGAACGTACCACTTTGGAGGTGAGTACAACTACACGACTAGAGCAATAATGGTGTGATTTACTCCCTTGTCCTAGTCTGTCTTAATGAGTATTAGAGGTCTTTTATCAGAATGTTGTGTGCTATTAGGTTGGATTTCCACTGATGGATCAGGGCCTGTGTCCAATCAGAAAGGACAAAAGAAATAAGAAAATAAGCAGTCACTTAGGAAAGTGAAGTTAACAGTCCATCACCAAATCAACCAAAGCATCAGGGCTAGGTGTACTAAAGCTGTGCCCATTTTCAGGCATACAGTAATTAGTCTGCATTGTGCCTGAAAAATCTTGCAAATTTAAGCCTCGTGCATTCAGAAACATGCAAAGCGTGCTCATACATATGCATTTGAGAGAGGACCATGGGAAGTCAGCAAGAAAAAAAAAGGTGAAATGAAAAGTGTAGTTGATTACATTATCTTTTCAGTGTAATAAAGGGAAATTAGCCATGGCTGGTTTTGCATGTGATTTTCTCCGCCTCCCAAAACCAGGTTTAAATACGCTTTTTTGGAGCTTTATGGGTAATGTTGCCAAGTGTGCATTTTTCCCACTAGTTTTGAACTACTTTTTTTTTTTTATTCATGACAAAAATATGAGACCGTTTTAGGGCCTTGGTGAAAGACCTCTTTAGGGAGACTATTTAGGTCTGATTTTTTTTTTTTTTTCAGATCTGGCAACCCTGGTCATATGCCACGAACACATAAATTTTCTAACAAAAAAAAAAAAAAAAAAACCATATTAAATAAGATTTTGGGGGAAATTGCTTTTTTTTCTAGATGATAAAGAAGATACAGTTGACCACAAGGAAAATGTATTACAGTGTAATTAACATGTTCTTTTTTAAATAAGATTCTTATCAGCCAAATTTTCATTATAATACATCAAATGTCATATCAGCTGTATTAATGCCCTCCACAACTTTTACTTGAGTAAGAGTTTTACTTTTTAATGAGTATTTTTTTAATAAGAACGTCATTTGATTAATTTCATTACTAAACTTGAATTCCGAGCTTTTTGATGACCCCAATGTTGACCTTTTTCTACTACACAATAACTGGCGAGGGCGAAGGCTATCACATGCTTCCTTTGAGTCACATGAAGCCAGCCAACTGGATCTTTACAAACTGCTACATCATGGGGCTATCTGAGTACTATCTGCCTCCTGATACATACATGAGCTCAAAGATGCCCTCAATTAGCTAGTGTCTCTGTGCTTGACGGGGGAGGGATTATGCCTTCCCTCCCACTCAGATAGCATGGCCAATTTTACTATCTTGGACTCCTGGCCACAGATGACTTGCCTTGTCTGGATTCAAAGTCTCTGGACTGTTGCTTTTAACCTGCAATTTCATAATATTTTTTTGTGAATTTTTTAGCCACATTAAGCTGTGTTTTGTTTTGCATCTCCTCACGTACCTACACGTGGCCCTCAGTGTTGCCCACCTTCTGCAGAACTCCTAGTTAATGCTAAATCACAGAGTAGCTGAGCTTTATCAGCCTGAATCATTTTTCATCAATAATTTAAGTGATATATGTGCACACATACTAATCATAGGTCAGAATAATGCTAAATCTGGCTGAATAATAAAAGCCAGAAGTGGTAATAAATGAAGCGTAGTTTGGTAGCTGAAAGAGCCGGCTTTTATTGCTGATCTGGCTCACTAAACAGAGCCGGAATTCCCATCACTAGTACTGGCGCGGTGCCGCAGCCTGCTGTACTTCCTGTATATCTTGATTGACAGATATGTCGTCCAATCAGGGGTAAATAATCCATTCTCAAAATATACCTACCTTTTCCGTTTTGTCTGATTTGTTGTTGTGTTTTCTGACTTGTTATTTTGTTTTTAGATTTGCCATTGTGTTTATAATTTGTTGTTTCATTTTTGGATTTGTTATTTCGTTTTCGGACTTGTTTATTTGTGATCAAATTTGTGATTTGTTTTGCATTTCTCAGCCACCGTACTTTACCCCTCAGTCCTGACAGCATATATACAAACACCAGCCTGGAAAAAAAGTGCAGAAGCATCTCTCTCAGCACATATACTCCTGACGGATCAGCCAGTCATAATTATCAATCAGTGTTCCTCTATCCATCGTTGTTATTTCACCTGAGGGCCATTATGTCTGACTCTCTAATTTGTTTACAAGTGATTTTTCCTTTCCTGAGAGTGGAAAGAGCTTTTCCCTGGCACTAGAGGTGAACAAAAAAATGTTTTCTATTTAGACAAAATAAAATCATTTATAGTCATAGCTTGTAGACAAATATATCACGGTTGCCTTTTCCCTAATAAATAAAACAGCAATTTGCTTGAATCTCTGTGGGAATTTGTTCTGAATGTACTTAGTAAACAGAAACCTTTTTGTTGAACATACTGTATACACAGTACTAAATAGATATGTGTAGTACTTTGGGATATTCCACCCATCCATCCATTTTCCATACCGCTTATCTTATACAGGGTTGCTGGGAAGCCTGGAGCCTATAGCATGGAACTCAGGGCACAAGGCGGGGGACACCCTGGATGGAATGCCAACCTATCGCAGGGCACAATCGCACAAACATTCACACACTACAGACAATCTGGAAATGCCAATCAGCCTACAGAGCATGTCTTTGGACTGGGGGAGGAGACCGGAGTACCCGGAGGAAACCCCTGAAGCACAGGGAGAACATTCAAACTTTGAACACCCAATCCTGGAGGCGCGAGGCAAACGTGCTTTGGGATATTGTACTGCGCAAAAAAATATTGCACATAACTACACTCCACACTGCAGATTAATACAGAGACCTCTGGTATGTCATTTTCACCAGAAAGAGGCTAGGATGCAAATTCAGAGACACGGGCCAGAGTAAATGAGATTTAATCGCATCAAACCTGGGACTCTGTCCAATCCACTGTACAGCATGCATCAGCTTGCATCTCACAGGTCTTTAGTGTGATTAGAAAATTGACTCCAAATCCTAAAATGATGCAGAAAATGAAAAGTTGACGGAGCACAAAGATAAGAGAGATGGGAGACTAAGCAGACGTATGTTCAACCTGCATATCCGTGTAATTATCCAATCAGCCAATCATGTGGCGACAGCACAACAGTGTATAAAATCATGCATATACAGTGACAGCTTCAGTTAATATTCACATCAATTATGTGATTGAGAGAAGCCAGAGGAGAATGGCCAGACTGGTTTGAGCTGACAGGAAGGCTATGGTAACTCAAATAATCACTCTTTGCAACCATGGTGAGAAGAAAAGCATCTCAGAAAGCATAACAGTCGATTTTTCATCTTCACTCTGTGTGAGTGCTCAAATGTACAACAAAAATCGGTAGTTGAACTATACTCATCACATATTGTATTACAGTTGCTTCTTAGTGGTGAAAAATCAAAGAGACTCCTCTTTTCAGTTCTCAATAAACCAGGAACATGTTTGTATGTCACATCGCTTATCTCCGAGGAGTTTTAAATGAAGGTAAAGCCTCGATGTGCTTCTGCTGAAGGCTGGAAAGAGCTTATGGAGCTCATCAAGCAGAAAAATCACCACAGATTTTCAAGGCAAAGGGATATTTTAAGAAAATTATTTTTTTTTTTTATTATTATTATTTAAAAAAAACATCTGTGCTGATGTTACTGATGAGGATAAAGGTTTTAACACTATGGTGCGTCCCAGAGGAAACTTGATTCTGGTCATTCTACTGGTCATCAAGGATATATTGAGCACATGGGTATTCATTAATGTAACCACCATTACTCTTTAGTTCCCTTTAAACATCTATGGCTCTCAGATACACTGACATTAACACGTACTTGTTATTGCTGTTAAGGGTTATAAATTGGTCATTGCCTTTTTTATTAATATTATAAAATTACTAGATTGTGACAACGTCAGACTGCACTAAACCAGTTATCCAAATATTGCCTGTCTTTTTATTTCCTGAATTCCCCTGGCACTTTTTTCATATAGACATGCATTCTGGCAGATGCTATACTCCTCTCCTTCTTGTGTTCCTCGCCAGATGCAGGCTTTATATCTCTTTTGTTTCTTGTCAAGCGCGCACTGTTGGGAACTTCTTTCACTCGCCGTGCTGTCTCTTTCCTTTCCCCTGCTCAGACAGACAATCAGAAAAGTGTCAGAGACAAGACAACAGATGGTCAGATAACTTTCAGAACCTTGCTGTTTTCCCTACCAACTGTTATTTCTTACATCAGTGAAAACAAATGGTAGTTTCTCCAGACACAGTCATTTGCCTATTAATATCAGGAGGATGTCGGCAGAGTCTCAGAAGGATTTTGGAAGATTTGTGTTCATGTCTTATTCAAGCTTGAGCAGCTTGTAGGGTTTAGAGGTTGATCCACGCTTCACTTCCTCATATTCTCATCAGTATACAATCTCAATGTGGGCACAGGCCTCTAATGAATTAGGGAATGATTTAATTTAATCAGAACTTCAAACTAAAACCTGTAGATCAGAACTGACATGAGGTTGGGTTGGGTTTCACTTTCAATATATTGCTCTATATGAACTTTTAGTAGAGGTACTTTATCAGATGTCTGACTGGGTTTTATGATTTGTGATATGGCGATAGTTTGTATAACTAATAAATGGTCATAAATATACCTGAAGCCACTTCTAAATGTTCAATGATTGATAATGGAATTCCATTATAACCTTATAGTGTCTTACAACAAGTTTGTCAAGTTTAGAAAATCAGATTAAAATAAGTTTTAAATGACATGCAATAAGATTGAAACGTTTCTGTTTCCTGATTCTTGTCTTGCTGTGTCCAGGTTATTTCCTGCAGACCCTGGCATCTCCGTCACAGTGCTCGTTTCAGGGCTGCATGCAGATCATCCGGGTGGACGATCAGCTAGCTGACCTGGTGGCAGTGGAGCAGGGCATGCTGGGAGCTTTTGAGAATGTCAGCTTGGACATGTGTGTCATCATAGACAGGTTTGAACACCAAATGAACCTCCATCCTTCACACTTCACCTTAAAATGTATGCTCTGGTTTTATACAATTTCACCTTTGAATACTGCCCACGATGACCAAGCCTGGGGATCTGCTAATATAGGTTTAGCTTATATAGCTAATATAGCTAATATAAGTTCTAGTTACAGTACATTCTAGGTAAAAACATATAGATTATATATTTAATAATGAGTCAGACATTATTAGTTTTTAGTTGTATGAATAGCCTGTGTTATAGAACAAGACTTTCAACACAACATTTAAAGAGAGTAATTGACCATCTTGTCACGTCTCCTGCTCAGGAGCACAACATCGACACGGTTTATTCAATTTAAGGAATATGAGCACCAGCTCTCTGTCATTATACTAATAATGATTGATTATCCAAGCATTTTCTGTCACAGAGCCTTAACGTGTGTTTATGTGCAGCAGTTCTTTCTCAGTCCCGCACCGGCAGTGAGGCAGCATAAATTCAGCACACTGATAAACAAAGATGATCAATGACGTAAATCATCACTCATGACCAGTGTTACTCTGGAACAAGAAAAACACATGGTTGTATGTTAATAAGACCTAGAATGTGATCACATTGATCAACCATAACATTAAATCCACCTGCCTAATATTGTGTGACATGGACTCAACAAGACCTCTGAAGGTGTGCTGTGGTATCTGGCGCCAAGACGTTAGCAGCAGATCCTTTCTGTCCTGTAAGTTGTGAGGTGGGGCCTCCATGGATCGGACTTGTTCGTCCACCACATCCCACAGCTACTCAATCGGATTGAGATCTGGCGAATTTGGAGGCCAAGTCAACACCTAGAACTCTTTGTCATGTTCGTCAAACCATTCCTGAACAATTTGTGCAGTGTGGCAGGGAGCATTATCCTACTGAAAGAGGCCACTGCCATTAGGGTATACCGTTGCCACGAAGGGATGTACTTGGTCTGCAGCAATGTTTAGATAGGTGGTACGTAACATCCACATGAATGCCTGGACCCAAGGTTTCCCAGTAGAACATCACACTGCCTCTGCCGGTTTGCCTTCTTCCCATAGTGCATCCTGTTGCCATCTCTTCCCCAGGTAAGCAACGCGCACACACTCGGCCATTCACATGATGTAAAAGAAAATGTGATTCATCAGACCAGGCCACTTTCTTCCATTGCATTTTGGTCCAGTTCTGATGCTCATGCGCCCATTGCAGGCACTTTCGGCGGTTGACAGGGGTTAGTATGGGCACTCTGACCGGTCTGAGGCTCCCATATGCAGCAAGCTGTGATGCACTGTGTGTTCTGACACCTTTATATCATAGCCAGCATTAATCTTTCAGCAATTTGTGCTACAATACTGTACTACAGTTCTGTGGAATCAGACCAGATGGCTAGCCTTCGCTCCCCACGCGCATCAATGATACTTGGGCACCCATGACCCTGTCACCGGTTCACTGCTTATCGTTCCTTGGACCACCCCACACCACCTGCAGTTTTGGAGATGCTCTGACCCAGTCGTCTAGCAATCACAATTTGGCCCTTGACAAAGTCACTCAGATCCTTACACTTGGTCATTTTTCTTGCTTCCAACACATCAACTTTGAGAACTGACTGCTCACTTGCTGCCTAATATATCCCACACCTTGACAAGTGCCATTTTAACGAGATAATCAATGTTATTCATGTCAACTGTCAGTGGTTTTAATGTTATGGTTGATACATGATATATAAATAATGTATTCCTATTCGTAACCCAAAAAATGTATTCGTATTTGGTTCGTTTGTGTCACCCAGCCGTCCACACCTTTACGAACTGCTGCTCATGCTGCATCACAGGGCGACGTAACACACACAGAGGAAAGCGCTAAACACCCATTTGTGTTTCTTCCCAAAACTGTTGCCACAATACAATGTATGTATGCTGTATCATTACAATTTCCCTTCACTTGAGCTAAGACACCCAAACCTGTTCCAGCATGACAGTGCCCCTGTGCACAAAGTGAGGTCTGGAGAGTGGAGGTTATTATAACAGCAAACAGGAACTAAATCTGTAATGGGATGTTCAAGAAGCAAGTATGAGTGTGATAGTCAGGTGTCCACAAACTTTTGTTCATATAGTATATATTTCAATCTGTGCTTCATGGATGAGAACCTAAATTTTTCATAAATATCATTTTATTTACAATTTCACTCGAGGCCAAACGATTAACTTGTGGTGCACTGAGGATTTTATATTACTGGACAGACACTTGCAGCTGTGGTTATTGATTAGTGATTTTACATCAGCACTTCATTACTAGCTGTTCTGTGTGCATATTGTATTATAGCAATAACACTCTGTCGCTCCTCAGCTCAGCCCACTGTAAACATCGACTCCTCCGCTAAGCGTGTACTATAATAATGAAAATTGAAATCTCATAATTTTTCAGACAGATTACAATAATTCCACTCAGTCAGCTGAGAAGTGAACTCATTTTTTTTTTTTTTTTTTTGTGAATCAGATACAGAAAACTTGCCCACTTCAACATAATTGGTTTTGTGTTTTTGCTTTCCCCAGCAGGTTTTGGGATCAGATCCATCACAGGAATACAATATTGTACTTACATGCATACATTGATCTCCAGGTGTACCATAAAGGAACCATGAGTCATCCTAATTAGCTTGTTGTTATAACAGTGTGTTATGAGAGAATAAAATGTGCGTGTGTGTGTGTGTGTGTGTGTGTGTGTGTGTGTGTGTGTGTGTGTGTGTGTGTGTGTGTGTGTGTGTGTGTGTGTGTGTGTGTTTAGTCTCCCTAGCATGATTAGTTAACAGTATTTTAACCAAACATTATCCTCCTTTTATTGTCCCTAATAGCTGCTTTATATAACTGTCACTTTCCATTACACTAAGCACAGGACAAAACAGCCAAAGCAGACAAGACCAGATCTCTGGTCCTGCATTCTCAAACCCCTTCAGTCAAAGAGATAATAGAGATGAAAATCTGCTCAGTGGCCGAGAACAGACTTGCTCGGCTGTGATGCTGTTAAGATTGATATGGCTGTACCTGAGCATAGCATTGGAACAACACAAAACAACCTGCATAGCTTTTGAAGGGTCACAGATTCCTAACTCTGGTCCTGGAGTAGTCTGATTAGCTGAACCTGGTGTTATAAGCAGGGAAAACTCTAAAATGTTCAGTATGGGCAGTACTCCAAGACCAGGGTTGGGAACTTGTGCTCTGGGTGAGGGAATTTGCATTTGTGCATTGATGAGTTCTCTCCAGCTTTGCCTAATTCCTTGGCGAGTATGCTTTTTTATTTTATTTTTAGACTACATCAGCACCAGCCATGGGGAATTTTTTTCCTTTGAAATTTAACAACCAATGGCTTGACTTAATCCCTCCAGTGAACGTGACAAAATCATTTTCTTTTTATAAATCTTATTTATATCATAGCACTGTTGAATTCTCAAATCAGACTGAAGGTGTTCAATTGTTCTATAGCAGCAGCACTAACTGTAGTAGTTAGTCCCAGTAATTCGTTGTTTGGAGGACGCTCAACATAATCCAAGACGGATAATTCATAAAAAGTGTTATTTAACATCATCACTGATATGGTGAAGTTTTCTGTAAGAGACATTCATTTAACATTTATGGAAGGAGTGCTGTGTAACGGTTAGTAGGTTTTCCACCATGGGAAAGTCTTCAGGACAGAGGACTTTCCACTTTCCCATGTCTTAGTAATGTGAGAACCTGTGTTTTTGTCTTATTAACGTCAAGAGAGAGAAGAAAAGATGGACTGCTCCGTGATAAAAAAAAAAAAAAAGATAAAAAGCATGACGTGTCACTGATTAACAAATGAAAAATTGTAATCGCTGGTAAATTACTGTAGTATAATAGGAATAAAACACTTCAGGATGTGGTATTATTGGAAACTAATCCTGTTATTATACTCAGCTGTACTTCAGGCTGCATTCCAACATGATATCATTGATTATTTTCTTATAACAAGACATCCTGTTTTATTCCTTACTTATATTACAAACTTGATGTTCAGATATTTTGTAATAATTGGAAAGAGATGGTCTGAGTTAATGGGGCCTCCATTGTTTTGTTTCATTCCCCCTGACCGGCCCCCATCCACCCCAGCAGTTTCTACTTTCTCTCATGAAGTCAGCCAACCACATTTTTCAAATTTCTGTTCTTGTTGTGTCACGGGGCATGGAACACACTCAGAGGAAAGCGCTATCCGCCCCCTTCTACATGCATGAACTTACCAATGCCCATGATTGGCTAATGCCGCTATAATTGACAGGACCGAGACTATGCCACCCCTCCCTCCCTGACAGCATGGCCGATATTGCTTTCTTAGACTAATGGTCAGGGATAGTTGTGGCATCACTGGGATTCGAACTCGCGATTGCCAGGGTCTACCTTGTTAGTGAGGCATTAATATCTCAATCCATCTGACACACACTTTTCTGTTGCAGGTGTGCCTCAGTGCCCTACTTCCCCATTCTGATAAAAAAAGGCATGAATTTCATTAATATGAGGAGAATAGGGGTGAAGGTGGGAAAAAATAAATAAATAAATAAATAAAAATGCCTAGGCAGCTTTATTCCCTCCTCCACACATCAACACCAAGACGGTTCTTGCTTTACAGAAACATTCTCAGTGCATAACTTTGTCTTTATTATACTGCCTCAGTGTCATGGTGTTAGAATCACTGTGTGTGTTAAACTCTCCCACTGAGTTCCAGCACTCTAGCAGCAGATGGTTCAGGTTTTAACCAAATGAATCACAAAGTTCCTCACATAAAGCCCAACAGATCAAACAGTATAGCTCATGCAGGGAATGTGGCAGAACAAAAAATGTTTATCCCAGCTTCCATATTCATAACTCTGCCTATGAGATGTGGCCTAACAAGCATTAGCTCAAAGAGGATTGGCCCTTCGTTTGGGTTCACACTGCATTCTGCTCTATTAATGGGTTTGACTCGGAAAAGGAAAGGGCGGCCTTGGAAATCTGCCAACGTGGCCATGTGTCACTGTGTTGTACTTCTGAGGCTTCTAATTTGAAGCATCTTTGAAGCTGACTAATTAAATCGATGAGAAAAGCAGCGAAGCAATTAATTGTTTTTAAACTTTATTTCTTTAATTAGGACTTCATTCGGTAAGATTACATTTGTAGAGATGTGAATAACTTAAACATCTTTTTCCTTTCACTCTCTGCACTCTCTCACTCTGTATGATAATTATGCAGTCATTTTGCGTTCCTTTTCAAGATTCGGGAGCGAAAAGAAATAGAAAGGTGTTTGTTTTTTTGTCTTTTTAGTGTGTAATAAAAAGAGGAGATAAATTGACATGACTCAGTAGTGACCAGTAATTCAAATTCCAATATTAACTACATTGTATTCTGCTTTTTTGAAAGTTAATTTGGATTTTAAATATATATATATATATATATATATATATATATATATATATATATATATATATATATATATATATATATATATATATATATATATATATATATAGATAGAGAGGAATAAATGTAATAAAATTAAACTCTTACCAAATTTGAGAGAGACCAAATTTATGGCTGTATTCAGAGTCAGCAACCTAAGTCCAAAACTTGCAATATTTATGCTGGAAAAGTTGCGCTTATTCAGAGTCAGGGTTACGCACATTTTTAAGTCGATTTTCCGTGCTCGTCATTTAGATTATGCAATTCACCTGCATGTAGTTGACACCTCGGAGGTTGCCTGATTTTATTTAAGTACAAGTGTCCGAGACACTGTTTTTAAACATATGCACTAACCTTTAAATCTGTCAACAACTGGGGGATAGAAAATGTTGACTGAAGATGCAGACGGATTTTCTTTCTTTTCGAATGTAATACGTTGTAACATAAAAGCAAGAGATAAGTTAAAAATAAAAATCACTTGTGATATACAAATGAGAAGATGACAAGCGCTGAAATAAGCATCTAATAGGAGTCTAGTATATTGTCAATATATATTATTTGTGCATTTATAATCCTAGTCACACAATAAAAAATCACAATATTAATTGCAAATTTGGTTTAACAATATGGTTTCCACCCTCATTATTCAGCAGCTTATAAAATGGCACTTGATCCAGCATTATTTTGCCTTTTTTTTTTTTTTTTTTTTTTAAATATCATGTTCTGCCAGTTCATTGTGCACACAACTGCAAGATGCTAAATTAAGGTCATGAAATTGTAATGTGTGCACAGGATGCAAGCTTTCTTATGCTCTTAATTCACAAATTTGAGTTGTGAAATTAGGGGGGCATGGTGGCTTAGTGGTGTACCTAGCACCTCCAGGGTTGGGGTTTGAATTCCAACTCTGCCGTGTGCAAGGAGTTTGCATGTTCTCCCCGTGCTTCGGTCCTTTAGTAGGCTGATTGGCATTTCCAAATTGTCCGTAGTGCTGTGTGATTGTGTGTGTGATTGAGCCCTGCGATGGGTTGGCACCCCATCCAGGGTGTCTGCCGCCTTGTGCCCCAAGTTCCCTGGGATAGGCTCCAGGCTCCCCCACGACCCTAGCATTAGAAGTATGGAAAAAGGGTGGATGGATGGACATAAAATCCACTTAAATTGCAGACTAAGCATGAATACTTCTTTTATTTCTCCTTTTATTTTTAGTCCTGGATCTGAGCTAACCATTCATATCAAAAACCCTCAGTCCCTTATGTATGGAGGCTAATTTGCCTCTATTACCTCAGGGCAGTTAGTTATGTTTGATGTGAGACTGATTTAACCCATTGTTCCTCTACTCTGTCATGTTTTTCAGATGCTTGCCTAATCTCTGTGAGCATGGAGGAAGGTGCACTCAGACCTGGGACACTTTCAGCTGCTCCTGTGAGGGCACTGGATACACCGGAGCCACCTGCCACACATGTATGTACACTTTCATTTGAAATACACTGCATTACCTTGACAATTCCTTCCAAGCTGTACTGTACTGCACTTCAAAGTGTATAAATCTTTGGAATTTTAAATGACTTCCTGATGCAGACGAGCAATAATCAGCATGAGTACTGGTCTACGCTCTTGACTGACCTACATTGTAGAAGTTGTAATTAGGTTATTAGTATGAGCAGTAGGATTATATTTAGTGAATTATAGGGTACAGGAATGTCTTTTTTTAATCATGTAACCTAAATGTCATGTAATCATGTAACCTTAATTTTTTAATCATGTAACTTAAATGTAACTTCATGACTGAGTGAGTCACTATATACTGTAGCATCAGTGATAAAGGATGTGACTTGGGGCCTTTTTTTGGAACGAAAATGAGAATTAACTTGTTTCTCCTTGTGTCGTAAGCAATGAGCAGGGATGGAAAAAGTACAGGAACTGTGCTTAAGTAAAAGTATGTGTCAAAATTAAAAGTATGGAGGTAAAAATCTACATGAGTGTAAGCCAGAAAGTATATACATTTAAACACACTCAAGTATTCAAGCCTAAAACATAATTTGATTAAAAGAGCTGACCACATGTTCACCATGCCCGATCATGCATAATTAGCTAGCTCCCTAAGCAATCAGTCATCGGGATAATATTCTGCTGACTTAGACAATCCTAAAATTCGACTTTTTGAAATTAATGTTAAGGCACATTAAAAATGGCAAGGCAAAGTTTAATAAGCTAGCTATTTTAACAAGCTAATGTACAAAACTTAACTAACTAGCTAATTTAGCTAGCTAAATTACAAAACGTAACTAGATAGCTAATTTAACAACTAATGTCCAAAACCGAAATTTAACTAATTTAAAATAAATTTAGCTAATTTAACTAACTAAATTACAACACTTAATTAGATAGCTAATATATCAAGCTAATTTACAAAACTTTACTTGCAAATTTAACCAATTCATGTACAAAACATTACTAGCTAGCTAATTTAACTTCCTAAAATTACAGAACTTAGCTAGCTAATGTATCAAACTTAAAGTTAACTTGATTCAACATATGTCTTCACTTTTGATAACGAATTTTAAGGGCAGATATTTCATCTTTAAATAAGAGGAACGTATTACTCAGTTATTCCAGTCAAATACATCTTAAGAAGAAACTAATAGAAAAATAAAAAATATGATGTAAAATAAAAAAAATTAAGGAGTTTTTTCTTGGACATTTTCCTTAATAGACTATAAGTATTCAATTTCAGTAATATTTAGGTAAAGTACAAATCTTTCAAACTGGTACTTAGGTGGGCTACAGTAGCAAAGCCAAGTTATTTTCTACCTCTGGCCAGGATGATGTAGAATTTTCTTGAAGAATTTAACATGTTCAGTGATCTCACAATGTTATACTTAACCAATATTTATATGAAATGGATTCAGGAAATATAGCTAGTCTTACTTGCCTACTCTTACCAACCAGGGCTGGAAATATAGCGATATCATACATTTTAAAAATGGAAGCCTGCTTGTTAACTCTCAGACCTTTGCTGATGATGAAAGAGAATATTTTGAATATTTAAATGTAGTCAGTGTACTATATTCAAAACCTCTAAACACTTTATTGTTATGATGCATGCTTCATACAAGGATTTTACAATCACAAAATGAAGAAAACACTTTATTTTTGCACTTTACTTTTCTTAAAAATTAGTTTTTGTGGAGCGCCCACCATAAATGTAAGTTACGATAAAAATGACAACACTGCTGTGATAGAAAATGAATCAACACATTGAACTTCTGACCAATCAGATTTGAGCATTCAATGGACAGCCTTACAAAGATGACTGAGACAGGTATACCGCTTCCTCTTCTTCTTTTTTTTTAATGGACAATATAAATAAAGGGATTCTGTTCATCAGCGAGACAGTCTGCCTGTCCTTTGTTTATAGGGATGTCATCCTGTCTCTCCTTTTATTAAACAAAGCTTTCTTTCTTTTTAAACAGCGCTCTGAAAGCTACATTTATAAACATAGCGTGTGACCTGGAACGCTTGGTAGAGCAGGAGGCTTCAGATACATTTCCACTTTTATCTTTACTGATGTTTGAGATGGCATGACCTTTGTAGCACAGACTGGTGCAAAACCTTAGCAGATTTTCTTTTTAAACAATTGATTTGGAGTCTACATGAAAGACCACGTCTGTACATTACCACCCACGCTAAAGTTTCATCATTTCACATTTAACCAGAGCGTCTTTGTGATTTTGTACTTCCACAATGTGGGATCTATTATACAGTATAACACATAACACATCTCATGACCACTTGATCTCAATCTGCCTGGAATAAAGTTTTCATTATTTAGAAGAGATAATACATAAAAAAATACATACAAATAATAATAATACAAAAAAAAAATAAAATTGCTGAAATGCAGTGTATTCACTTTTTGAACCTTTTGCTCAGTCTTGTCATGTCTTTTTTCTTTCTAGCTTTGTATGAGCAGTCATGCGAAGCTTATAAGCACCTGGGGAAATATTCAGATGTCTACTGGATCGATCCTGATGGCAGCGGACCTCTAGGACCCTTCAAAGTCTTTTGCAACATGACAGGTAATTTATGCACCAAAGTCCAAACGTCCACTACTAAATTATTGATTTGGAATGAACACTGTGTGTTTGGAGTGTATTTGCTGTGAACTGTGAACAGGATATTATGACAGATTTTCAAATGACTACAAGGATTTCTCAAAATGCTAAACACACTGATTTTTGTGTCTTAGTGTCAAACGATGGATGTATTTTTGATTAATAAGTATCAACGGAATACAGTTTGTTGTAGCTTTTGACAACTGATTAAAGAATAACAGTTTTCAGTGCTCATTGGGAAATCCACTGAGGATTATTAACTACACGTTCAACCCAAATAGCACACTACAGAGAAAACAACAAACATTTTCACTCCTCGAGTCCGTGAAAGAAACGCACCACACAGTATGTTAACAAGCCAAACAGATGTTTAGACTTAGACAACCTGGCCCTGGAGCACTGCAGTGATCTTGGGTTCTGTTCAGACTTGGTATTAACAACCGTCTTGAGTGATCTGATTCGTGGACAGCTGTACATTTCTGCTATTTTCATGTGTCTTGAATGTGTCCTCACTGATCACTTCTAATCATATTTAGGACTGTATTAGGGCAGAGTTGTCCAATAAATATGTCAATATTTACACAGCGGAAAGTTGCGTGTATTCACTGTTGAGTTACGCAGCTGATTCAGTCATTTTTCCATTCTCCATATTAAGTGCAACCCCTTTTTGGGATTCAACAATAGCTTACTTTGTTGATCATGTTTGTCTGTTTATCGACAGATCTCTCTTCCATGACCTGAAGGTGGTGCTTTAAGGCAGACCTTCCATACATCCATCAAAAATTTTTTTGTATGATGTAACATAAAAGCATGAGTCAATTTAAAATTGAAAAAATATCCACCCATCCATCCATCCATCCATCCATCCAGCTTATCCTACACAGGGTCACGGAGGGGCCTGGAGCCTATCCCAGGGAACTTGGGGCATAAGATTGGGGACACCCTGGACGGGGTGCCAACTCATCATCAACACAATCACGTACATTCACACACTATGGACAATTTGGAAATAACAGTCAGCCTACAACGCATGTCTTTGGACTGGGGGAGGAAACTGGTGTACCTGGAGGAAACCCCCAAAGCACGGGGAGAACATGGGGAGGCGGGATTCAAACCCCCAACCCTGGAGGTGTGAGGCAAAAGTACTACAGAAGTAGAGACTTCAGTGGCGTGAATTTTGGAGAGCTTTCCAGATGCGGTTAGTCGATATATTAATTTGTAATTAATATTTGAGGTTTGGGAAGTCTCATACGACTATTTTTTTTCGAGATGAGCTCTCAGAGCGAGTTGTCGTCCTCATCAATGTCATCCTCCTCCTCCTCCTCCTCAGGACAATGTTACATTTTTGCCACTGAGTTCAGAGTGTTTTTTTTTTCCTTTCTCACTGTATATTTTTGTTCGTTTCTTGAAAAGCTACATTCAATACTTTTGGCACAAATCTAACTCCATACCATGCCCCCCACATTGAAAAATATATTTTTAAAAAACCTTATATGATGATATATGAATGATTAATAAAATCATGGCAATGTTTTTGTGAATTTGATGCAGCAACAAGGGTTGCCAGACATGTCAAAATCATCCCATTTCACTTAAAAAAAAAACAAACCATTCTAATACCAAAACCAAAACAAAGTATTTATTTTTAGCTGTCAGTTTTTCTAATTAGACCATCACTTACTTAGATTGATTAATAAAAGTTTTACATGTAATGCCAGTGCAGGAATTTATGAAGCTTTTCATCAGGTCACGTCTTATTTGCATTTTAACCAGCACACAAACGAAAAGTAAAATGTAAGTTGCATATACAAATTAAAATACTGGTGATTGTGTGGTTTTGATGTCACATAATAATGCAAATGATCACATTTTGATCTTCCTCAATGGCCCAAAACTGCCTCAAACATTTAAACAGACGAGAAAGAGTTTCCAGAACCATGTTAGCGCTACTCATTTTTATGACTTTTCTTTATTTGTTGTGATTTTTTTAAACTCAAAACAAATGTGATTTCTCTGGGGATTCCCTTGAGCACTTAAGACACTGCTGTAATGCTACACTCTTGTGGTGGCCGTGCTGTATTTCCAGAGGACAAGGTGTGGATGACGGTGGTGAACAGCCTGCCGGCTCAGACAGCCGTATCGGGTTCGAGCAGGGACAGACGCACCGTGCTGCAGCTGAACTACAGCGCCACCATGGAGCAGATCAGCGCCATTACAGATGCCGCAGATCACTGCGAGCAGCACATCACCTACGCCTGCCGCTCATCACGCCTACTCAACACTCCAGGTACAGAGAGGAAGAGTGTGTGAGTGTGTGTCCCATGGGGCAGGAAGTTCTATTTGGGATGCTGAGATATCTATCTTCAACTGTCCATTTTCTGTGTTCCTGTGCCCACTGTAGCCTCAGGTTCCTGTTCTTGACTAATAGTAGTGGAGTCCGGTGTGGGTCTCAAGGGTCAGTGTGTTGTGTGGGAAATAAATAATTAAATAAATCTAGTGAGCAGCAGTTCTGTGGGCAGAAATGCCTTGTTGATGAGAGAGGTCAGAGGAGAATGGTCAGATCCAAGCTGACAGGAAGGCTATGGTAACTCAAATAACCACTCTTTATAACCATGGTGAGCAGAAAAGCATCTCAGAACATACAACACGTATAAGACTACATCAGGTTCCACTCCTGTCAGCCAAGAACAGGATCTGATGCTACATTGGGCTCAGACTCACCCAAACTGGACAGTTAAAGATTGGAAAAGCATTATCCAATCTTTCACGGTCCAGTTGAATCAATATGAATATTTTGTAAGTATGACTTTCAAAAGTCAGTAGAAGAAAAATATACAAAAAATGCAATATTGCTTTCCAAAAGTTTGCTCAACACCTACAATGTGACATTTGCAAATAGCACAGCAGAAATTGTCTTATAATACTGTTGTCTAAATCTGTACAGTGTTTGTCTTAGAGCAAGCAGATCTCACACTGCATCTCAGAAGCCAGTTTCAGAGGCAGAAGCAGAGTCTGTTCTGTAAATATGATTTTCTCCTGTGCTGCCTGGTGGCTGTGACGTCAGTTCAATTAGAAACACATGATAATATAATTATGTACTTTTTATTAAGGGCTCAAATATGGCAGGCTGTAGACCTTTTAAATTGTACTTGAAGAAGAATACATGCTCAAGTTCAAGTTCAGTTTATTTGTATAGCGCTTTTAACAATGGACATTGTCCCAAAGCAGCTTTACAGAAGTATATAAATTCAGGACATTTTAAATTTATAAATTTATCCCCAATGAGCAAGCCAGCGGTGATGGTGGCAAGGAAAAACTCCCTGAGATGATATGAGGAAGAAACCTTGAGAGGAACCAGACTCATCTGGGTAACACCGGATAGTGCAATTATGAGTAAATAAATCTCCTCTATAAATGTACCAGTACCACACAGTCAAATAGTAGATGTGAGACCATGAAAAATTCATTACAGTTACAGGCTGCACCATGTGGGGCCATCCTCAGCAGCAGCATGTGACTTCCAATTGATGAGATCTCCAACCAGAAGTAGGGCATCAGGATGGATCGGGCAGGTCCAGAGAGCAGAAGGGGTCGGGATCACTGGTATCTCAGGAGTATCATGTGAAGCTCGACAGAAGGGGAGCGGGAGAGAGAAGGAGAGAGAGAGGGAGAGGGAGAGGGAGAGAGAGATAATTAGGTATGCTTACTGTCCCGCACTGGTTAAGGACAGTGTACTTTGCGTAAGTGAAAGTAGGGACTCCGGCAAGACTAGCTATGACAGCATAACTAAAAGGGAGAGCCAGAAGGTAACACAGACATGTGGGCTCCCTGGGACAAGGTGGCCAGCCACCCCACCACCAACAAACCTGGGTGGACGCGTGAAGGTGGGGGTGGGGGGGGCGGGGTGACAGCATCCAGACATCCCAGTTCACCACAACACACTATGCCCGTGAGACCTCTAGATCTGCTCCTTTACCTAAGGAAAAAAATTATTCCCGAAAGGCTTGATTAAACAACTATGTTTTCAGCCTGGACTTAAACACTGAGACTGTGTCTGAGTCCCGAACACTAATTGGAAGGCTGTTCCATAACTGTGGGGATTTGTAAGAGAAAGCTCTTCCCCCTGCTGTAGCCTTCACTATTCGAGGTACCAACAAATAGCCTACACCTTTTGATCGAAGTAGGTGTGGCGGATCATAAAAGACCAAAAGTTCGCTTAGGTACTGTGGCACGAAGCCATTTAGTGCTTTATAAGTCAATAGTAGTATTTTATAATCAATGCGAAATTTCACTGGGAGCCAATGCAGTGTGGATAAGATAGGGGTGATGTGGTCATATCTTCTAGTTCTAGTAAGGAATCTTGCAGCTGCATTCTGGACTAACTGGAGTTTGTTTATGCTCCTACTGGAACATCCAGACAGTAAGGCATTACAATAATCCAACCTAGAGGTGACGAAAGCATGGACTAATTTTTCTGCATCATGTAGTGACAATATATTTCTTATCTTAGCAATATTTCTGAGGTGAAAGAAGGCTATCCTAGTAATATTACCTATGTGGGCATCAGTGGAAAGACTGGAGTCAATAATCACACCAAGGTCTTTTACTGCTGCACATGATGAAACAGAAAGGCCATCCAGAGTTACTATGTAATCAGAAAACTTACTTCTAGCTGCATGTGGTCCTAGTATAAGTACTTCTGTCTTGTCAGAATTTAGTAAGAGGAAGTTAATAAGCATCCACTTTCTAATGTCCTTTACACATTCCTCGACTTTATTAAACTGGTGTCTGTCATCTGGCTTTGCTGAAACATACAACTGTGTGTCATCAGCATAACAGTGGAAGCTAATTCCATGTTTACGAATAATTTGACCCAGAGGTAGCATATATAAAGAAAAAAGCAGTGGGCCTAAAACAGAACCTTGCGGAACACCAAACTTTACCTCAGTATGCATAGAGAATTCACCATTTCCATCTACGAACTGATGACGATCAGTCAAATAAGACCTGAGCCAGGAGAGGGCCACTCCCTTAATGCCAACAACGTTTTCTAGTCTACCAAGGAGAATAGTATGATCAATTGTATCAAAAGCTGCACTAAGGTCAAGCAACACAAGCATGGAGACACAACCCTGATCAGAGGCCATCAGTAGGTCATTTACCACTTTAGCCAGTGCTGTCTCTGTGCTATGATGAGGCCTAAATCCTGACTGATATATTTCATGAATGTTATTCCTATTTAGGTACGAGCATAGCTGCTGTGCTACAACCTCTTCTAAGATCTTGGAGATAAAGGGGAGATTTGATATTGGCCTATAGCTGGACAACTGACAGGAGTCGAGGTCAGGTTTTTTAATCAGGGGTTTGATAACTGCTAGTTTAAATGATTTAGGTACATAGCCAGTGCTAAGGGAAGAGTTGATTATTTTTAGAAGGGGTTTGATTATTTCTGGAGTAATCTGTTTGAAGAAACATGTAGGTAAGGGATCTAGTATACAAGTTGATGGTTTTGAAGAAGAAATTAATGAAATTAGTTCGGTCTCTCTAAGGGGAGTAAAGCACTCTAATCGTTGATCTGATATTGCTATATTATTATCTACAGGGTTAGTTAGACTGTCTGGTTTTAAATTAACAGTCTGAATTTCCTGTCTAATATTTTCAATTTTGCCAATAAAAAAACTCATGAAATCATTACTGCTATATAATGATTGTGTGCCTATTTCTGTGGCGGTTTTATTCCTAGTTAATTTTGCTATAGTATTAAATATGAATCTTGGATTCTTTTTGTTATCTTCAATTAAGGTAGAGACATAGACTGATTTAGCAGCACTAAGAGATTTCCTATAGTTCAGGAGGCTCTCCTTCCATGCTGTTTGAAATACTACCAATTTGGTTTGACGCCATTTACGTTTTAATTGTCGAGTGATCTGTTTTAAGGTACGTGTGATCATTATACCAGGGTGCGAGCTTTTTCTCTCTAATTATTTTTCTTTTAAGTGGAGCTACTTTATCTAACGTGTAGCGGAACATTGACTCTAAGCATTCAGTCGCCTGATCAAGTTCTATGGGATCAGACGGTGATTGAATTATAGTTGATATCTCTGGGAGGTTATTGATAAAACTCTGTGCAGTAGCTGACATGAATGTATGTTTGACACAGTAGCGTGGCAAAGTGCATATAATCAATACACAATTTACACGAGATGAGATAATGATCTGAGATAGCTTTAGACTGCGGAAATGTGACTATATTTTCTTTATTTAATCCGTATGTTAGTATAATGTCAAGAGTGTGACCACCATTATGAGTGGGTCCTATTACATTCTGATTGACCCCTACTGAATCTAAAATAGACACAACCACTGTTCTCAGAGGATCTTCCGGGTTATCAAAATGAATATTAAAGTCACCGACAATTAATGCCTTATCTAGAGAAACAACCAGGTTCGAGATAAAATCTTTGAATTCACCAAGAAATTCAGAATATGGCCCTGGGGGTCTGTAAATAATAATAAGTGGAATCGACTCAGTAGACTTACTTTTGGTGGTTACATATGTTATACTAGTATGAAGAACTTTAAAAGGAGTTGAACTTATGGCTAGGTTTTTGTGTGATGCATAGATTTTCATTATAAATGAATGCAACACCTCCTCCTCTGCCAGTTAGACGGGGCTGATGTATATAACTATATCCAGGAGGACTGGCTTCATTTAATGCTATGTACTCGTTTGGTTTAATCCATGTTTCTGTTAAACACATTATATTAATCTCCTGATCAGTAATGGTTTCATTAACAATAAGTGCTTTAGATGTAAGAGATCTAATATTTAACTTTTAACTATTTAGCTTCAGATCAAAGGTGCTGGCTGTGCGTTCAGTATGGTCTAATTTTATATTAATTAGGTTACTCAAACAAACATTCCGAAAATTTCTTCATATTTGTTCAGCTCGGGGAACAGACACAGTCTCTATAGGATAAACTACAGATGTCGTAGTGTCATTTAAGTAATTCGAACATTGACTATCATAGCTGTTATTGTTATTTGAAGTAGTACTTATGAGTCATATGGTGTGTAGTGTCTTGGAGATGTTGTCTGAGAGGAGATCCGCTCCGAGTCTGCTGGGGTGCAGGCCATCAGCGCGGAACAATCTAGGACGCTCCCAGAAAAGATTCCAGTTATTAATAAAGAGCAGTTTCTGTTCATTACACCATGTAATTAACCATTCATTTAAAGTGAAAAGTCTACTGAACCTTTCAAGTCCACGTTTGTATGTGGGGAGAAGTCCAGACACGATGATCTTCGTCGTGGGCGATGCGTTACGTACCGTCTCGATCAGGCTGCTGAAGTCCCTCTTCAGGATTTCCGTCTGCCGTAGCCTGATGTCGTTGACCCCCACGTGCAGCACGACAGCTCCGATGTTCTTGGCATTCTTCAGGATCGCGAGTACCTGCGCAGCGACATCAAGAACACGAGCGCCAGAAAAGCAGTGGGTGCGAACCTTACCTTTAGTTGAGGTGACGCGGACATTTCGAAGAATATAGTCTCCGATGATCACGGCATAGGGTTTGGTCTCTCGCGGAGAGGGGCGAAGCGGTGCTGTGACCCAGACCATGCTAACAAGCTAGTTAGAGGTCACACTATGCTAATTTCATACGGATTTCAAATAAAATGGCAACTGTTATAAATGTCAGTTGTGTATTTGCATGGACACCACTTCATTTTCAAAAACATGCCTTAATGAGACGTTTCTATGATTATTTAAGTGTCAAATTTTGCCTCTGTTAATGATCAAAGTTAATGATCCAGAATGGGGGGAAGACAGGATACACACCCAATCTTCAGCCTGAAATATGCCTCGTGCATACAGTACTTTTACACCCCATATCTTACAAGCCGCTTTATAAAATAACAGCTTTTGACATGCATTGCCTTGCATAAGTATTTACCCTCCTTGAACCGTTTTTTCCCCACATTTTGTAGGGTTACAACAAGGAACTAAAATTCCATTTTATGCAGTAGTTCTAACATTTTGTGTTGTGACACAAAGGATAATTAAACAAAAAAAAGCATAAAAGGTTTGGTTGCATAAGTATTCACCTGCATCCCTTCCCCACCACCCCCACCTGAGGTAATAATTGGGTGCAGTGACACCTGGGATGTGGCTCTTTCAGCTTTGCACATCTGCATCCTGATATTTTTGCCATTCTTCTCAGCAAAATTGTTTAAGTTAGTTCAGATTGGATTGTAACCTACCACCCACAGGCATGTTATGTGAGTCTGCATGGTCATGCGTCAAAAATAACCTTTCAGAGAAATGAAAATGACAGTCTCTTTTTGCAAAACTCACCATGGTGCCTTTCCTCCATGTGTCCTAAAGTATAATTATGAATTATATATATTTTTACTGGCTTTGTAACATTCACTTTCACTGCTTAAAGCGGATATTGTGACAGATGTTTAATAAATGCTTATTGGTTAAATGTTTGTGTTTAAGTGAAGTGTTATTCATAATTATCCTGTTATTCAGAGGATGAAATTGTATTTGTCACAGTTGGATGGACTTCATGTGGTTTGGAGTCTTGCTCATAGCTCTCACTCTCTCACTGATGAATGCCCAGGAGGACAGCAATGTTGATTGTGCTTTGTGGCTGCAGTTTACCACATGTGCTCCAGATGGTTCAACACAGCACAAGCTGCTTCATTATCAACAACAAAAGCTGCTTCTTTTATCAATGGTCAGCTCTGTCTGTGTGTGTGCTGGCACATCAGTGATGGAAACTGGTTTTGAATGTAAAATGGCTGCCTTCATGCTTGTGCTGGTGGGTTTTTTGTTTTGTTTTGTTTTTTTTGTTTTTTTACAGTGACACTTCTTGGACTTTTGGGATTATTTTGTGACTAGTATGAGTATAAGTGCTGAGTATTAGCACTTACTCCAGGCCCCCATATTTACCATCAATATCAACTGCTGCTTAAATATAATGCAAATCATGGATATCAATATTGATATCCTCGCCTGGTTTATCAGCTTGTGATTTGGACTGTATTCATTTGTTGTTTGAGGACATATTCAGCAGAGTTAAGTAACGCCTTGGGGGAGTGCTGTTATACTGTAGGAAAATAATCAATGATTGTGTAAGGTGATGAAGTTACCCCATCCATTGTTATTTTCCTTTAACAACACATCCCCAATTGTTTTATTCCTCTTATACCACAGGTATTTGCCAACAATGACACTTTTTCATATTAATTAACCCTTTCTCACAGTATACTGGCATTCCATTCCACCGGTGAAATGGAAATCGACTTATCAGACATTTTCAATCAGTTTAAACAAATGGACTATTTTATTGCCGCTGTCTGTCAGAAGATTGGTCCAGACACTGTTGGGTTTCTGTGTGTAGAGTATCATGACTCTGCGTTTGGCTGCTAGTGAGCAAGGCTATGGGAAATGGGAGGAGTGTGAGCCCTCTATTGGGAAAACTATTCACAGCTCTACAGAATAACATTGGTGCAGAGATAAAACAGACAGCACAGTGAAAGCTTTTTTGATACTAAAACAGTGTACAACTGCAACAATAAAATATAAAATTTAAACCTAGTAGACTAGGTTAAAAAAAGAAATACTTGTGGAAAAACTGCAAATTCTTAAAGCCGTGAGTGTCTACTTTTATATGAGCCATTAACCACTACTTTGGAGTGTGACATTACAAATAAATTCAATGCTGAACATGGGCATCCCCAAAACAGTCACAAATTCCATCTTTTTGGCCTCTGGAAAAAAAAAAGTTAAAGAACACTGTCATACATTTGATCAGTTTAAAGCTTCAATTAACATTGTGGAATGTCTGTGAAACAAGTTAAAATATAAAGTTGCAGCTTTACCTCTGTTATTAAGTTCTGGAAATGGAGACACCTTTTCATAGGAGACTTGTAAATGAAACACTGGGAGAAGAGGTGAAAAGCTGTGTATTTATGATTAGCTTGAAAGTTTACTTGAAAGTGTTTTCAAGTCAGCGTGATGAAAAGCAGTTGCACATCAGAGCATGCTGAAATAATGAATAACACTCATCAGCAGCCACTGTAGGTCATGGATCTTTTTTTAATGCTCTCTGTGCTCTGATAAGTGTTTAGCTTTTAGTTTAAACGTGACACATTTCAAAAAGCTATTTTCCGCACAAAATTGCACATTTCCGAGTGAAACCAATGTCACAGAAGCATTTGCACCCTGCACCACTGACTAATAGAAAAACTGTCCTTGTTAATCTCTCTGACAGTAATGCCATCTGTATTGAGAGGATCAGACAGCAGGGCAAGTGCAAAATGAACGTTTATTCAAGTTCACGTCTCCTCCATAACGACAAAAAAACACTCTGACTGTCACCAAGAAGCAAAGTCCTGCTGAGAAGAGCCTTTACTTTAACTGTTTGAAACATGTATTGCAATTTGAAAACAGCATGAGTCAGAGATTATTGCCATCTCACATATGCTCGAATCTAACAAAGGAATGGATCGTTTTGTACCAGTTCATTGGCTATAGAACATTTGTATCTGGAGAAACATTTGCAGAATTACCGAATCTGTGCATCTAGATACCAGCAGAGCTCATCCTTGAAATGTGTCAGTATTCAGTCAGCTGTACATTTATGAAGCAAAGGACAAACTTAAAAGTGCATTGGCTAAGAGGTTTGAAGCATTTGTATGAAGGGCCAAATCACAGCTCCTGGAGTACCCACTGTCCTTCACATTTTAGTGTTTTTCCTGCTCCCAACTCATCTAATCCAATAAATTATCTAATTAGCTGCCCTTCCCAAGTTGGCGTAGGTGGGTTAATGCAGGGAGAACACTAAACTGTGCAGGATCTGGGGTAGTCCAGGGCTAGGGTTGGGAACCTGTGGGCTAAGGTGACTACCAGTGGCCTAGTATAGACACTGTGGTGTGCTTGTTGCTTATAATGGCCATGCTAATTGACCAGTTAAACCAGTACCAAACCAGCATGAACCATCATAAACCAGCTACACTCTCAGAAATAAAGGTGCCAAAATGTACTTTTCCTTGACGCTGGGGTGCTACCATCACAGGTGCAATGTATCTATTTATCTATGCAATGTATCTATGTACATAGGAAGGTGCATTAGGTCTACCTTTAGTTTATACCTTTACCTTTAGTGTGTAACTGGACCTTTAGTTAACAGTCTATAGAGATTACACAGCATGGTGTGAAAAACAAAAAAACATTGACAGAGAAGCAGTTTTGCAGGCGGAAATGCCTTGTTTATGAGAGACGTCAGAGGAGAAAGGCCATACTGGTTCGAGCTGACAGGAAAGCTACGGTAACTCAAATCACTACTCTTTCCAACCACAGTAAACAGAAAAGCATTTCTTTCTAAAACACAATGTAGAACCAGCATGGTTCCCATGATGGTCAGTAGCCCCTGGCTGTGCAAAGATCCATGTTGGGTAGAAGATCCTAGTTGGGGAGAAACCTTCTGGTGGGCACAGCACCATGATGAGAAGAAGCCTCATTTTGGGCAGAAGCCATACGTTAGGCAAGACCCTATTTTGTTCAACAGCTTCCTGTTGGACAAAGCACCATGATGAGCAGCCTGAAATGTAGCAGTCATTTGAAAGCCATATATATATATATATATATATATATATATATATATATATATATATATATGTATATATATATATATATATATTTTTGCATCAGCTGTGATGTATGTAGTGCCTCAGGGATTTGGCTCGGTGTGTGTGGTACTGTGGTACTGTCTTTTTCATTTAGCCTGGACACACAATGGCTTGGCCTCCCTCCCTGTACCAGAGCGAACTCATTTGTCAAATCCATCTGCCACCTGTAATGTGTGTTGTGAGGCTGGAGCCACAGCTCTCTTCCTGCCAAACATCAGCCCACTGGCACGAAGGATGACAATAAAAGAGAAAAGCAGGGGGGGTGATCAAAAGTGCAGAACCAACATAGAGGCAAAAAGCAGCAAAATGGATGAAACAGAATTTCAGCCATGCTACATCTCCTGTATACCTTAAAATAGATGCTGGTTGTAGCCTTGGATTCTTGCCCTGTTTACAGTATACTTCCATTGCAAGATGAATTCATGTCCAATTACTATACCTGAAGCTTCAGCAAATGCGTGTGTTTTGATCTATTGTCTTTCACACACTGTCATGATTTACAGCTGTTCCAGCAAATTACTGTGTCTCACACAGAGGTGTCAATACTTCCTCATTAACCTATCAAAGCATGAAGCAGGTGGGAAGAAACAGACAACGCAGATTAATAGCCATAGTGGGTGATTTTAATCCAGTTGTCTTTCTAGCTCAGGTTTAATAGTGACATGATTTGTGTTCATTTCAAATTTTGTGTGTTGGCTGCATTTGTAGTTTGCTTCATATGATGAGTTTGCTTCAAATTTCAAGAGAAATTTCATGTTAGGTTATAAAGATACTACAACCATCAAATTAAAACATTTGAGTGTTTGGTGTCATCTTAACATGGACTCAGCCATGTGTGGTGTTGGTCTCTTCTTGGTCTTACCCCACTGCCACTGGCTATGGTCCTTTGGCAATGGCCTTGGTCTTGACTTGGTCTCAGATAAGGTGGTCCTGAACCCTACACTAGTTACTAGTAACTCCTTTCACTAGTTTCCTCCTTCAGTTACTGGTTTTCTAAAATTGGGCTGGAGACTTCCTTGGACTAAGGAAGCTCTAAAATCCTACACATTAGAGGTTTTAATCATCTCAGATTTCCACTACCTATATGGTCCTTGCTTTGACAGATTAGATAAAAAGACTCATAACATGGCTTAATCGCGCAAACAGAGCTAAGCAGGTGTCCTGGATCATGTGCTTTGACAGCCACACTGGTCCAGAGATTAAAGTCTCTGGTTCTATTATGTTTAAGTACATTTATGCAGATATTCTCTGAAATAGAACCACTGTGGGCTGCCAAAGGAAGTTTAGATTTAATTTCTCTTTTAGTCTCAGCAATAAAGTTGTCACAAATTTATCCAACGCAATATCCATTTGCTATAGCTGATCTTAAGTAAGGAATAAAACACAACAGGGAATGCTATTATTAGACAATAATAAAGCAGAGTTACTGTTACCACCCCTAAGTTGATTGTTTTCCTATAACAGCATGCCCTGAAGGGTTTTATTCCTCTTGTACCACAATAATTTGGTAATGATTTTTTAAAAATTTATTTAAGAATGACACATCACACTTTTATCTGTTTGCTGTGTGTTTAATGTTGTGGAATGTCCATGAAACATGATAGTTCATGTTATCACCTGTGTTACAGTATAACTGCTATAAAGAGTCGTTTCTCTCATCAGTCTCTTGAAGACAAAAAAATGCAACTTGTCTTGTTGCCAGGAAACCACAAAGCCCTCAGTCCTGAAGACTTTCCTGTATCAGAAAACTTACAGTCACAGCTTTATCGCTGACTGTTTAAAAGAAATGACACTGGAGACTCCTTCCACAAATGTTAAATAAGCATATCAATCATTATGCATGGCATAAATGCAATTCATAAACACTTTTAAATCGTGGTGGGCTGCCAAGGCAACCATTTTTGTTGGTCATACAATTAAACATGCTGTGTGTTTTCCCAGTTTGAAGTAGATGCAGGTTGGGAGTATGAGAGATGAGTATTTGAGAGATAAAATATTTTGGTTGTTCAGAAACCAGCAGGTGCACATATTTTAACTTCAGCTTGATTACAAGGCCACGGCAAAAGGAACCTTTCATTTGTGTCACCTAAATGTAGGCTGCCATAAGGGATTTTTGCTGTAATCACAAAATACAGAGCTATGCAACCTCTAGGCTATGATCTGTAAATTATGGTATTAATATTTAGTGCTGCCTTGTTTTGCAATAATTAATGACTTTTCTGCTTTTTCGTTACTTTAAGGCAGGGGTTCTTAGCCTTTTTACACCCAGGGACCCCTTTTAACTGCAAAAACATAATAGCACAGCCAATTCAATATAGATTTATGATTCAAACAAACTATTAAACATTTGGCACATTATTTAAATGTGTACGTTATTTAAATGTGTTTGGCTACATATTGGAGCATTTTAAATGTATGAACTATCCACCTATAGAACCCATCCATCCATTTCCCATACTGCTTATCCTACACAGGGTCACGGGGGAGCCTGGAGCCTATCCCAGGGAACTCGGGGCACAAGGTGGGGGACACCCTGGATGTGGTGCCAACCCATCTCAGCGCACAATCACACACACCCATTCACTCAGTATGGACAATCGGGAAATGCCAGTCAACCTACAATGCATGTCTTTGGACTGGGGAGGAATACAGAGTACCTGGGGGAAACCCCAAAAGCACGAGGAGAACATGCAAAATTCACACACACAGGGCGGAGGCAGGATTCAAGCCCCAAACTCTGGAGGTGCGAGGCAAGCGTGCCCCCCTATAGAACCCATTTTTATTAAAACTGTCATTCTAGTTGCCATTATTTATAGGTACAGTATAATAAATGTGGTTTTCACCACTGTAAGAAAAATTTGAAAATGGTGGACCCCCTGGCTATGGTTCATGCACCTCATTTTCAGAACCATGGCTTTAGGGTATGTAAATTATGTTTGATGTAAAAGGCATTCAGGGTTTGATTCAGGCTTTGACACTCATCCATGCACACTAATTAAAGATAATATATTATACACACTAATTATATAAAAATTTTCACATAATAAGTCTTGATTGCATATTTTTCAGCACCAGAAGATCAAGGTCAGGTTTTTGTGTGCTCTTCAGATGAGAAGAATTGAATGTCTTCATACGTCTGTCCGCCTTGTAATGAGTTTAAACACATAATTCTTTATAAGAAGAAAAATGTAACTGTAGACCTAAGGTATGCATATGAATATATCTAAATATGGCCAAACATTCTTAAAAAAAAAAAAAAAAAAAAACTAATTTAAAGAGTTCCTGTCTGTTTTATTTCTATACATGTTTTTCCATCTGCATGTGAAAGTGGTTGGGCTTGTGTATTTTTGTGAGGACGCTATAAAAACAGAAACTGTTCTGTCCTCAGGCATGTTGATTGCTTTTCCACTTTTTCGTGGTGGATCAGGAGGAGATGTTTGAATGTTTTGTTGTGTGTGAAGTTTGTGAAGTGCTCATCTGACAAAGAAAGGGCAAAAAGAAAACCCTCGCAGCTACATTTACTGTTCCTTTCCCCCAACAGTATTTCTTCCAAATAACTTCTATTATTGGACTAGGGTGAATAGAAACCTGTTAGAGTTTCCCTCTCGCTATGCTGCCAGCAGAGGCTAGCGAGTAGCGCACTTCCGCATTCCACGCTTCGCGCTACTATGAAGAGAAGCGTGAGCGTCATTCATAAAAACACGCTGGACTATATATTCATGAACTCCCGTTTTGTTTACATTGCCATGTGGTTTTGTTTTGGGTTTATGTCATGTCTCCGCCTCCTTTATGTTTATTGGTTCTCCGGTTTATGTCATGTCTCCGCCCCTGTTCATTGATAGGTTTTACGTTTATTGTTTTATTATTAGTTCCAGGTGTTCTGTGTGTAACGTCGTTTGTCTTTCATTTGTTTGTGTATATAAACCTCCATCCATTCCCGCTCCCTCGTGGAGTATTAAATGAATATTGCAAAGTAAAGATAAGTAATTGTACATTCCTTTGGGTTTTTTGTTTACTACGCGTTCCCTGGACTTTGGATTATTGCCTTGTCATTTTATAGATATATAGATAGATTTTGAGTTAAGTAGATAAGGATATGAACAAAGATTCTGTGCTTTTGCTCTCTACTTCCATTTCCTGAACCATGGACTCTTGCCTCGATATAGGTTGGATTACCGCCTTGCTACACTGTGGATTTATGTCTCGCTACCCTCTGGATTATTGCCATGTTTGTGGATTTATGTCTCGCTACCCTCTGGATTATTGCCGTATTTGTAGATTTATGCCTCAACACTCTTTGGATTATGGTTTGACTCTTTGCCTTTTTTGACCCTGCCGGTGCGTTGCCCTTCCCCCTGTTTGGTATATGTTCCTTTACTTTTGAATGTTCCTTTACTTTTGAATGTTCCTAATAAACTGACTATTTCCCCTGCGCATGCATCCTGACTCCTTCCATCTGGTATCATAACAAAACCACTGTATTTCTATTGTCTACAAAGAATGTAAAAATATATTTATATTATATTATGGTCTTGTTCAGCAGACTAACTAAATGACATGAAATATTCCATTATACCACAACACTTAAATTCTCACTTCTGATTCTGAATGTGTTGATTAATTTTCTATAACAGCGACTCTGACTTTATCGTTTAATGTTTACGCATGGATTAGTATGGTATACGCTCCTCATAAACAGATTAAAAAATGCATATAATGTCTTTCACTACAGCTGTATTGTATTATTTTTATTATTATTATTATTATTATTATTATTATTACATTCAGTATAATATGGCCATGAACTGGACAGCCTTATGTTGTTTCGTAACAATTATGTAACAGTATAAAGTAAGCTCATACACTAAACATTTCTGCAGTTAAATATCAGTTCACAACACAGCTTATCATTTTTACACCAAGCCTTCCCATCCAGCAACATACAGTGCTGTGAAAATGTATTTGCCCCATTCTGATTTCCTCTGTTTTTGTGTATATCTCATCAAAAAAAGTTATCCAATACCAACTGGGCCCATGTGAAAATGTGTTTGCCCCCATAGTTATTAATTCCGCAAATCTATGTATTTGCATTCATAATGGGGTTCAGCTCGACTAACCACAACCAGGCCTGATTACTGTAAACCCTGTTCAATCAAATCAACACTTAAATAGTACTTTTTTGACAGCATGAAGTTGATTAAAAGGTCTTACACAGTAACACACTGTTAAATGCCAAAGTTGAAAGAAATTCCAGAAATGATGAGGAAGAAGGTGATTGAAACACATCAGTCTGGGAAGGGTTACAAAGCTAGTTCAAAGGCTCTGGGACTCCAAAGAACTACAGTGAGAGCCATTATCTCCAAATGGAAAAACTCGGCACAGTAGTGAACCTTCCCAGAAGTGGGCGACCTTCCAAAATTCCTCCAAGAGCACAGCAACTACTCACCCAGGAAGTCACAAAAGACCTAAGGACAACATCAAAAAGACCCACAGACCTCTTGCATCTAAAAAGGTCACTGTTCATGACTCCACTATCAGAAAGACACCGGGCAAAAATGGCATCCATAGAAAAGTGGCGAGGCAAAAACCATTGCTAACACATAAGAATATTAAGGCTCATGTGAATTTTGCCAAAACACCCCTTGATGATCCTCAAACCTTTTGGGAGAATGTTCTGTGGACTGATGAGTCAAAAGTGGAACTGTTTAGACGACAGAGGTCCCGTTACATCTGGCGTAAACCAAACACAGAATTCCACAAAAAGAACCTACGGTCAAGCATGGTGTAGGAAGTGTGATGGTGTGGGGATGCTTTGCTGCTTGGGCCTGGGCAACTTGCAGTAATTGAGGGAAAATTGAATTCTGCTCTCTACCAGAAAATCCTAAAGGAGAATGTCCGGTCTTCAGTCCGTAAGTTGAAACTCAAGCGCAACTGGATTATGCAGCAAGACAATGATCCAAAGCATAGGAGTAAGTCCACCTCAATGGCTCAAAAAAAGCTAAATTAAAGTTTTGGAGTGGTGTAGTCAAAGTCCTGACTTGAACCAATTGAGATGCTGCAGCAGGACTTTAAACAGGCAGTTCATGCTTGAAAACCCTCCAGTGCGGCTGAACTAAAGCAGTTCTGCCAATATTCCACCACAGCACTTTGAAAGACTGATCTCCAGTTATCAGAAGCGTTTGGTTGCAGTTATTGCTGCTAAAGGTGGCACAACCAGATTTTAAGTTTAAAGGGGCAATTCGTTTTTCCCATGGGTGACAGGTTTTGGATAACTTTTTTTGCTTCCGTAAATAAATAAATAAATAAAAACTGTATTGTGTGTTTGCTCAGGTTGCCTTTGTTTTATATTGTATTTCGTTTGAAGATCTAAAACTATTTAGTATGAGATATACACAAAAACAAAAGAAATCAGGACAGGGAAAATACTTTTTCACAGCACTGTACACTAGGGCTTTTGAGTAAAATTCTGCTTTTTCTCTCTGTCTGCCATGACTTTCTTGTTAGCCATGTTAGCAGGTATCACTCTATGTCACTGTATAAGTGGAAACCTGTTATGGACAATTAGCTTTGCCTCCTAGTGATCTGACATTTTCCTACTCTGTTCAGTCAAATGATACGACAGCAGGAAAAGTTTCAAAAGGTCAGGCAAAAAGCTTTTAGCCTGACATTCTACATAAATCTGTGACCTATGAAAAATGTATTATAAATGCTTTTAGTACAGCTTGTTACAGCTTCCAGTGAGCAGAGCTTCTTTACAAGATCCTTCACCTCGCTTTTACTGTATGATAGTTTTCATTTTATTTTCCTTACGCTTTTCCTGGTATGGGTCACAGTGGCAACAGGCTGAAAAGGTCAGTTAAGACTTCTCTATCCCCAGCCACAGAATGTCCTCCTCAGAGTTCCCTAGATGCTTCCAAGCCAACTCTGATATGCAATCTCTCCAGCACGTTCAGGGTTTGCCCCAGGGTCTTTCACCAATGGGACATGCTTGATACAGTGACCAGGTGGTTTCATTGTAAGGTGGTCATTCCACCTCAGCTGGCTCCTCTTGATTCTTGATTTCTTTCCCAGAGAATAAACCAAGCAGCCCTGTGGAGGAACCTCATTTCCACAGCCTGTATTCACAACCTTATTTTTATGCTTTGTTATTAAACCTTATGTTTTGCCATGTGCCTTTGTTTTGGTTCTAGTCCTGTCTCCACCCCATCTTCTCACTGGTTGATTGCCCAATTGTGTTCACCCGTTCCGTGTCCTTGATTAGCATATCTATGTATACCCTGTTAATCTTTACATTAAATCTGAACCTTGCTTTCTTTTTCCACATTATTCTATGTATAGATTATCTTTGTTTGATGTCACCTGCGTGTGTTCTGATGCACGTCATGGACTCTGACTGAAATAGATTCTTGAATTTGCCTTAATAGTTTACACAGATGTCACACACTTGCATCCTGCCTCCCATGCACATTACTCAGGGTTTCATATCCACATTTTACTTTGTTTGTATTCTTGATTATATGGAGGATTAGACATAATATCTGGATAGTCAATTGTTTATTTCCCTTTTATACAAAAGTTAGTTCCGTTCCACTAATTTGATTGGACAAGAAGCGTTTCAAGAGTCCCACTGAAATCGTTACTACAATAGACTTAGCGACATCATCAGCAGACATGGCAAATGACACATTTTTCATGACTGTAATTTATAGCCACAGGTTTACTTCACAATCAATCCTGACTGCCTGCTTTGCCTGATGAACAAATCCCAAAACAATAATTTAAACTCTGCATGCAGGAACTACAGAATTCTATTAGTTAATGGCTTAATACTGAATATTGAATTCTGTGGATAGTGTGGCCATATACAGATTTTTATTCAGTATTTTCAACCATTCACTTCGTGCCTTGAGAGAGAAAAAAATCCATTTCAGTTGTAGGAGATTGGACATGAACTCTACCTTTAAAAAAAAGAAAGTATTGTGTTTGAAGTCATTCACAGAGGAAGTGCTGGACTAAAAAATCTGGATTCGTCACTTAATCACAATAGACCTGCCACTTCATTTCTCTCCATCAGGGAGTTATTAGAAATAGCCGGAAAGAAGTGATGTCAGCGAGATGCACAAGGACATGTTTTATTGTCAGATGTGTGTGACTTTTCCAAGCTGTCCTCCATTTTGTCCTGAAGTGAAAAAAAAATAAAACTGTCACGCCCCCTTTTTTTCCAAGATGCTTTTAGACAGAAATCAGGATCCCTGCAGTTCTGAACAGCATGTAGCTTTTCTCCAGCAAGTCTAAAGGCTAATCTTTTCACTCTGTGACTCCCTGCTACTCTCTACAGCTGGGATAATCCCCAAATGCTTTCTCAATTCTCACCCCTTTCTTTTACAGTGTCACCTTCAGAGACCACTCGAAGAGAATCCTATTTACTGACATGAGACGTAAAGGTGAAGGACTCCCAGGAGATTCAGGAAACTCTCTGAAATGGGATAAAAGATCTAGCAGTCACCTGCTTTCTCTTTATTACACCGAAATGATTATTCAAGGCCTTGTGCACTCTCTGGTTCTCTGATTCAGCTGAAAAAATAAGGCCCCAGAGTCACTCCAAATTGTCTCTGCAGCAGGGATGTAGTTTGTAACAACTTCTGGAGATGGCTTTATATCCTCTGGAGGATGAAAATGTCTTCTCACTGTAGTTTAGGAGTGTGTAGTCTGTCATAAAACGTCATAGGTTCTCACATTTCTGGATATTTTCCAGAAAATTCTCCAGGCTTGCCCCATTACCTTTATGGATCATGAAGATCCACAGTGCTGTTGAATGCTAGATTCTGATTGGCCAGGTGTTGATTTATTTTTCTATAAATTCTATATATTATATAACATATAACGTTGTATTACTATTGTAGCTTACACAGGGACTTGCATGGTTCTTACACAGGGACTTCCATGGTTGGAGTTTTGAATCCCATGTCTGCCCTGTGTGCGCAGAGTTTGCATGTTTTCCCAGAGCTTCGGGGGTTTCCTCTGGGTACTCCAGTTTCCTCCCCAGTCCAAACACATGCGTTGTAGGCTGATTGGCATTTCCAAATTGAATGGGTATGTGATTGTGCCCTCAGTTGGATCAGCAAGGTCCAAGGTCTCCCCCACCGAATTCCCCGGGATAGGTTTCCCCTGCGACCCAGTGTAGGATAAGCATTACAGAAAATGGATGGATGGAAGTATAATTGTTGATATGACTTCTGTGAGGAGATATTTATTTAGCATGTGACATTAAGAGCGAGAATGACTGTTTATAGCTGTTATAACACAAGTGATAACAGGAACTAACTTGTTTCATGGACTTTCCACAACATTAAATGTACATAACTATAAATGGATTAAAAAACATGGTGTCATTCTTTAATTAATAAAAATCAAATTTGGGGTGGTAATTGCAACACACCACAATGTTGTTGATTGTTATCCACCGTTGTTGATAATTTTCCTATAAAGAGCACACCCAGAGGTGTTTTATTTCCTTACATATGGGTGTGCTAATATGAAAATGATATGTTTTCTTATTAAGAGGTTATGCAATGGAATTTAAGTGGATAAACAGCCTTCTTGGCATGATTCAATATATTTCAGATGCTGGTCTTTCTCAAGTGTTTGCTTGGAAGCAATATAGACCATTCTTATTGATGAATTATTTTTGTGATAATGCAGTATATGAAGTTAAATGATCCAACTCATCTAGCAAGAGCAATATATTAGGTATCATCATAGCCAATCCCTTGCAGCCCTGTTATTCATGCTATTCATGCTTTAAATAAAATTCAGAGATTTTTAGATGTAATCTCTGAGAATAAATCTTTTAAAGCATGTCCCCCTGTCTTTCATCACCTACATTGCAGAGCATGTTGATGGATGGAAAATGACAATGGATGATGTGTCCAATCTAGCTGCATTTTAGCGAGCCCTGTTCCAAATCCTTTATGAAACGTTTGATGGTCCAAAAGTGATTGGCCCTAAACACATCTCTGCATTCTGTCATTTATTCTAAAACTTCTTACAAAAGAGTGCTGTTAGGTACTGCCCGGCATGTCAACAACTAAATCAGAATTTGCAATCGGAATGAATTTGCACTCAGTACAACTCTCCAGAGGTTTACTTTGGTTTTTTTTCTACTCACTCTATTTGTCTCTGAATGCAGCTGCCTCGATGCATTGTGCTTCTGCTGGCTTCTGAGTCAGTATCTTTATATCTGAGGCAGCAATTTAATAGTTGAAGGGGTTTCTGTAAACAAAACTGTTTGAGATGTGCTTGAAAGGTAGTAATTTGTCAAGATACTGTACTTCTAAGATATTACATCTGACTTCTACCTGGTGGAGTAATTTGGCTGTCAGCTAATGTCTTATATCATTCCCCTCAAAACTTTTTTATTACAAATAACTTTACAAATGGCCAGTACGTTTGTAAGTAAACTCTGGGCTAGCGAGTTGGCTAATGCAGTCTAATGTATGAATAAAGAGGCTACATAACCATTGGAACAAATACAAATAAAGTACTTTTGTACACAAAGTGCTTTCTCTCCCCCAGAGCACATGCACTTGTGCCCTGCCTTATGGTCCCTGCTACTGATTTTTGCCTGAGTAGGGAGAATGTGCTATGTTTCTTATGTCTCTTTCACTCTCTATGCCACTCAGTCACATCTCTCTCTCTCTCTCTCTCTCTCTCTCTCTCTCTCTCTCTCTCTCTCTCGCTCTCTCTCTGTCTTTCCCTCCTCACATTTGTTTTTGATGCCTTTCAGCTGAGAGAGGCGGCGAGTCTGAATGTAGATTATGTCGAGAAACATGTCGGCGCATGATAAAAGAATACAAAGAAGGCAAGAAACACGTTTATGTCCTAGTCACAAAGCAAATGCAATTAACACTGGTCAATTAATCCTCATTTTCAGTTGCTGATTTGTTTCAGTTTATGAAAAATGTGGCATCATTAAGGGTCTGGGGTAATTATCATAGCACGGATGATGGATTACTGAGGTGCTTTGGATCAGTGGAGGTCGGATGTGTGGTGTTTGAATACACATGATGGATTATTAACTAGCAGGCTTGTGCTTATGCTAATAAGACTGAGGACACATTTACAGAAAGCATGAGGGAGTGGGGTTTAGACAGGATGTCTTCTTGGAGGTATTGAAGAAAATAAACCCATATTCTACCATTCTCGCATCCTATTTGACTGCAGATTGTATCACCCAGTGCTGAGTTATTTCTTAAAATGAATTGAATTACCAGCCATATACTTAAATTCATCCAGTTGGACACACTGTAGGTTACAGATTTTACTCTGCCTTAGAAAAGGTCATTCTCCTGAGTTTGGGTTGCTTTCTATGCAGAGTGTTGCATGTTCTCCAGGGGTTGTCCAGTTTCCTCCCACTTCCCAAAACATGCCCTTAGGTAATTCTGAGTGATCCTCTCACTCAGGATCAGCTATTGAAGGTAGCCTTGGGGAAGTTAAATATATTTTCTCAACAATGCAGTCAGAGAAGAAAAAAAAAAGCTGAATGCCATGACAACAGCATGGCAACAAAGAGGCGAGTCCACATCCCAAATGACATGACTGCCCTGATCGATCTCAGTGTTTGTGTCTGAGCTCGTCTTAAGGGCCGGGTGTTTCTACACCATTCCATCATGTTATGTTTCCCTGCAGGTGGCCGTTCAGAGGGAGCAATTTTCCTAGCAGCGTGGTACAGAGTGAACTCCAAAGGAGAGACAGATGCACAAATGGAAATCTGAGATCTCTTGATGAGATGAGTCACATCAGATAGAGCCAAAAAAGAAGACTTATATAGACTTTTAATGGATGAAGTAAATGTAACAAATCTTTTCTCCTCAACCTCAGGAGTTGCTACATCATTTGAGTCCATAACAGGTCTCAGCTAGTGATGTGTTCAGGACAGGTTTTTAATTCAGTATTATTAACGCAGTTGTGGTTTTTGTTTGTAATATATTCTGATGAATTAACTAAACTAATAGTCAAATTTAAGCCACTGTGGCTCTGACCAGGCAGTTACTAAGGATGCTGTAAATACATCGAGTTTATCGCACTTGGCCTTTGATTGTCTCATGGGCTTCATATCTAATCTCTCACTAATGCCCAGATCAAAGTAAAAAATAACTTCTTTGTTGCATCCTGTGGGTCACATAGTCTCAATCAGATGTCCTGTGCACCTTTTTGATAAGCTTTCTTAAAGAGAATTCTGTCCATTCTGAATAATTGTAACCAGATAATAGGTTTTGGTTACATCCCTATCATACACTTTCATTTTATTTTTATTTGATTGTGGTAATTTATATTTTAGTAATTTAAATTAATATTAATTATATTTTATATGGTATTTTGTTAATTCATTCATTCTCTTGGCTTCATTCTTCCACTTCAAAAGCAGAAAATGTATCCTATGAATATTTCTTGGATATATGTGGGGTTCTAATGAATGCTGGATAGATCTTCAGGTTGAAGAAGCTTCCATTTTGGCTGTCGCTGAAATTCCCATTAACTCAGTGTGATTGAGTCATGAAAGTGGAGACCAGTGTGAGCTACTGGTGTGTAAATCGGTTTGTGGGGTCAAATTGAAGTAGAACTCAAGCTGCATCAGATCACACTGTGGATCAATAGAGATATTGTTAAGGGAGTTTCTTCTTACAGGCTCATTAGACTGTGGTGATAAAGGAGAGAATGGAAGAAGTGATTTCAGGCTAGTACAAGTAGAATGGACAAGGCTGCTAAATAGGCAGCACAAACTGGTTGGTAACATTAAGGTAGTGGCCTCTACTGTTTTTTCTCCTCACAACCAGTTCTTGGCAGTTCTTCAAGAGAGGCCTCTGAATTCCTGTTTTCATTAAGACCAATCCACAGATCAATTATCCCAGCCATGGATAGTCATGCATCCTTGAATTATGTACAGTTAATCATTTGAAGGCTCTTTGGGTCATATAATTTGAGATTGATCAAGTGACGTACTGTTCACTGAGTGTGTCCTTCATTTTCATTTAAGAGAGCCATAATAAGTTGCAATGATGGGGAGATGAGTTTCGATCTACAATTCTGTTCTTCATGGGAAAACCCGGCTCCCCTATTTTACTTTCTCTCTCAATTTATTCTAATAAAAAATACCCAGATGATGAAGATTGATTGGCACAGCGAGAACTCACATTGAGAAGAGAGGAAACAGGAATTGATTCTGGAGAGTAACAAGGCCAATACTCGTCGATGCACAGTAGCATGGACACCTCAGCACTCCCTCCATCAGGAACACAGACCTCTGTGTGTGTTTATACTGTATATTCCTCTTTATGGATCGAGACTTGAGATCGAATCTTGTTGAAGGGGTCTGTGTACTTCCATGAACCTCAAGGCTATGTCACCAGGAGCTTAATGCCCCCTAGTAGGATCAGCTTTGGTGAACAGATCTGAGGGTAGAGATCAGACAAAGAGTGAACCACCATGAAAGGCACAAAAAATACTAACAGTGCCCTGTCTATATTAGGGTTACTGGAACCCAACCTTGGAGCTTGGTCTGGGGGTGGTACCCACAGGCAAGTGGTGACTAGACCACCTACGTAACCCAGTTAAACTCCTGAAATGTCAAAATGAGGCCATCCTGTGGGCCAGGCGCAGTGCCAGTCAGGCAGGTGGTACATAAAGGATGGTCTTAGAAGGACAAGACCTTTGGAAGCTTTGGAAAATGTCTTTGGGAACATGGAATGCCACTTTGTTGGCAGGATATGAGCTAGAGTGTGAGATGGAATGATTTCTACTAGATATTGTTGGCTTTACATATACACACATTAAGGGCTTTGGTACAAAACTTCTTCATTGATGGCAGCATCATACTTTGGGGCTGTTTTTCTTCAGTGGGAACTGGGGCTTTAATTGGGGTGGAGGGAATAATGAATAGCTCCAAATACCAGTCAATTTTGGCGCAAAACCTTAATGCTCCTGCTAACACACTTAAGATGAGGAAGAGAAGAGGAATTTCACCTTTCAGCATGACAATGACCCAAAGCAAACCAGCTCAACAGAGGAATGGCTTCACCAAAACAAGTTCGAGGTTTTGGAATGGCCCAGCCAAACCTAAATCCAATCAAAAATCTGTGGGGTGAGCTATTTGTTCATATATTTATTTTTATTTTATGTTACTATTTTAACGTATTTCCTATTATTCCTGATGTGCAGCACTTTGGTCAACACTCGTGTTGTTTTAAGTGTGCTATATAAATAAATTTGACTGGATGACTTTATTTGTCTTGTGCCAACTGTGACCTCAGATTCCTGTTCTTGGTTGTGGCCTTCTACTGTTGTAGCCTATCTGCCTAATGGTTTGAAATATTGTGCATTCTGAGATGCCTTTCTGCTCACCATGGTTGCAAAGAGTGTTTTTTTTTTTTTTTTTTAGTTACTGTAGACCTCCTGTCTATTCCTGTCAATTTGAACCAGTCTGGCCATTCTCCTCTAACCTCTATCATCAGCAAGCTGTTTCCACCTACAGAACTGCCACACACTGAATGTTTTTTTTTCTCACATCATATCATAAACTCTACAGACTGTTGTGCATGAAAATCCCAGGAGATCAGCAGTTTCTGAAATACTCTTTCCAGCTCCACTGGCAACAACATCCATGTCACGGTCAAAGTCACAGTCAAACCACACCTTAATTTTAAATGCGATCCTTGAAGACTGTCAAACAACACAGAGTAATAAGGTAAAGTCCTAGGGGCAAAACTCAAGAAAAAGTAAAAACAAATCTCAATACGCTTTCATTTCTAAGCAAATTTCACTGGAGTGTTTCTATCATTTTTTATATTGTGTTCTAAATCTGGTAGAACTGTTATTATGAAGGTTATATCCCAGTTTCATTTTGAACAGAATGGAGGATGATGACCTCACATTTATTTCTCTCAGCTCCTCTATACAGACCTGTTTTCATTATTGTTTAGTTTTTTTCCAATATTTTTTCGGGAAATCCTGCAGGTTGAATATAAAGCTGCATTTTCTCCTTCAAAATGTCCTGTATTGGAACTGGATGATCTCATCATTGTTTGGTGTTTTATTCCCAGCATATTCACATTGGAGTTCATATTGATTTACTTACATTTATAGTTAATCAGGTTAATCCTGTTTCATTTGCTGTAGTGTGTACAGAATGGATAATAATCGAATATCTATTCACAATGATGAATTATGCCTATTGAATGATTAAATTTCCTGTTCTGTTGACTGTGTAGCATTTGTCCCACTGACTGTAGCATATTTATATAACATATGTAAATAGAAGTACTTCATAGAATAATTTTAAATTGTGTGTGTGTGTGTGTGTGTGTGTGTGTGTTACAGATGGGACTCCGTACACATGGTGGGTTGGCAGAGGTAATGAGAAACACTTCTACTGGGGTGGCTCAGGGCCAGGGGTCCAGAAATGTTCCTGTGGCATCGAGCGCAACTGCATCGACCCCAAACACCACTGCAACTGTGATGCAGATCAGAAACAGTGGTGAGTGGTGATTTACTGCTTAATAAACAGATCATCTACTTACTTTTTTTTTTTTAGCAATATATGATCTCAGTTATAACTTCCATTCAGTTATTAGCAATATGCACAATAATGGGGGTAAATTATAAATATTTTAGTAAAGTTGTGTATAGATGCTTTTGTATGACAGGCCAAACAAAAAAAAATCATGCCTGGTTTACAAAAGTTTTGGTAACTTTTGGTTATTTTCTTTGGTTTGTGCAAAGCATGTACACTGTGTAGTTGATTAATATTTAGTGATGCACACAAACCTCTATGAAAGGCAAAGTCTAAAGTGCTGAAAATGTCAAAATGATGACTAAACAGCAAAAGAGCACCTCCTACATGGCATGTGCTAAATCTTTCACTAATGCAGCTCAGCCATTACAGAGCATCTGCTACCATAAGCAAAGATGATCTCTTCCTCCTTTTATAGGGTGCCATTTCTTTTGTCCTAATTGATTAACTAGTGTTCATTACATTTGTGTGTGCATTTGAAAGAAATAAGCGATTTGCACTTGACAACATAAACGTATATTCCTTCTACATGAATTCACACAAACTCAGGAGCTCTCAAAGCATACAAACGCTTTTCTGAACTAACTGGATTTTCATGAATACCAAATTTCTTGTGTAAATGCTCCTGAGAATGATTTATGAATAAATTTGTTTGTATCCGGCTTGATAAATGAGGTCTACTGATTGCAGTAGAGTCACAAATTTCCTTTCCAGGCTTGTGGATCCTCCAGATAGCAGGTGTGTGTGTGTGTATACAGGTGTACAGGTGTACAGGTGCAAGTGTAAATAAGGTATGCAGGGAATGAACCAGCTACTAAAATTACGCATACCACTAATGTAACCACTGAATAAATAATTTTATTTTGAAATAAAGTGTTCATCAGTATTATAGCAGGCATGTACACTTGAGCAGAGAGAGAGAACTCTACTGAGATTTCGCTTGTGAGAGCCCACCAGCTGGGACTCAGCAGGAGTGTGAGAAGATTGGACTCACGGAATCTAAAAAGCCACACACAATGTTGTAATATGGCCTTCCTGAACTTAATAACGTGTTTGTTTGGGCAGCACACATGCTGAGACTTTCTGCATATTTTCACTGGAAATGTGATATTATGACCTCCTTCAGTGGTTGTATATGCCTATAATTTAAATTTGGCTTACGCTCATGTAGTTTCACCAAAATATAGAGTATTTTGAAGAGTAGCCTAGTTTTTTTTTGTTTGTTTTTTTTTTGTTTTTTTACTAAATTCCTTTTCTATTATTATGGTTTGCTTTGATTATTTCTGTTAAGCCATTAAGGAAATATTGATTCCTGGATGTTACAAAACAATAAACACCTCATTTACATTTATAGCATTTAGCAGATGCCCTTATCCAAAGTGACGTACACCTCATCACACCTCCCTGTCATTGACTACGTTTACATGCACATCAAATTCCGTTTAAGGTCTATATTCGGGTTGTAGCCATATTCCATATATGATATTTATATGCGTACAGGCATCGGAATATTCCTGTATACATGGTTGTTATGCCTCAGTTGCCATTCCTAAATACCTAGCTTACAGCTAAGCACCCACAATTCCTTGCAGACTGAGCATGCACATATATCTCCTTTCAGTGGATTTCCTGAATAGGCTATTTGCATGCAACAAATTTCCAATTAAAACAGGCATATTCCAGGGGTGGGAATCGGAATTTGGGGAATCAGAATATCGTCTCAATCTGAATCGGGCAATCGGATTGCGGCATTTACATGATTCAATACTAATTAGAATATTGACAAATTCCCATTAATATCGGAATATTGATGTGCAGGTAAATGTAGTCATTGATCATTTTCCTATACCAGCACACCCCCAAGTAGTTTATTTATTACATATTTTAATACATATTGCATTTGTACGTAATTTACCTTACAAAGAAGAAGTAATAAGATTAATTTACAACCTACAAACTGAAGGTTATTGATTCGCTTGATTTAAGATCTCGTTAATCCAAAGAAATCTAAAGCACAGCTGAAATAAAGTCTTGGATTAACTGTACTGCACTAAGACAGCAGGATGAACAGGACAGTTTTAATGTTTTTAAAGTTCTTATATTAAAGATCACAGAGAGCCAGGCATAAAGGGTACAAATGATGACAAATAAGAGCATTAGGGTGTAAAGCTGAGTGTAGATTTAGGTCCCTAATGAGAAAGCCAGAGGTGACAGTGGTGAGAAGAAGAGAACAGACTCAAAAAGGAACCTCTTGTGGGTGAAACTGGATAATTATAACCGGGATTATAAATCATTACAGTATACATGTGTAGAAGAGCAAAGCTGAAAGCTGAAAGGATGTTCAGGCTAAGCAAATTGTGAATAAGAATAGTCTTTATGATTACAGCAGCAGGTTTTAGGTACAAAATATGCAGCATCCAGGTGAGATTGTCCATTAAATCAAGGTTGAAAAACTGTTTGGGCATAAACTGTTTTTGGAAGTGTAAATCTTTTGAGCATCCATGTGGGACCATCCACATCAGCAGAAATTGAGTGCAGAAGCTCCAAGCAAGATTAGAGCATCAGGATGAATCAGACAGGTCTAGAGTATGAGAGGAGCTACAGCAATAGCAGTGTGACAGAATCAGAAACTTGCTTCCAGGGGTGAAAAAAAATACATAAGTGCTTATACTTTGTTACTTGTACTTAAGTACTGCTTTGGAAAATGTGTACTTTTCTCAAGTATTATTAATACTCAATTATTGTACTCAAATACATTTCCAAGAGAAAAAAAACTATCCCTTAGTTTATTTACCCCTACATTTTCATTTTTACCTTCAAAATACTTGTTACAAATCACAAACACCAAACGCTATAGACTTACTTTTTTTCTATTTTTTGGAATTTTTATTTTTTATTTATTTTTATTTTTTTGGAATTGAGGTGCCTCACTTGCCTCCCATGAAATATTGGGTTTAAAATTCAACATCAAAGCAAAGGAAATATATTTGTTAGGTTACGCCACGATGCTGACCCCATATCCCAGCATACCCAGCAGCCTACAAACATGCCCGCCATGGACTCCATTTCCCACAACTCACACACAATCACACGCTCACAGTCCCCGGACTTTTAATTGCACTCACCTGTTCACCATCACACACCCACAAGCTATATTAACCTCATTTTGTGTTTCAGTCATTGCAAAGTATTTGCTCAGTTACCTAGCGTTCTGTCATTACCAAGCCGTTATTCTCTGTATTGTTAATTCTGGTTTTTGATCTTTTGCCTGCCTCACGACTTTGGATTATTGTCTTTGCCCCTGGATTATTGTTTGTAAATCACACGACCTTGGATTGTTTATTCACTCTACGTTTTGCCTAGCGTTTGGATTTTTGACTGTTCCAATAATATTGGAGTTTCTAATAAAATGACATTTCCCTGCACTTGCATCCCGAGTCTGTGTTCTAACAATATTGAGTTAGCCTACTACTTACAATTTGTAATTTAGCTAGTTAAATTAGTTTTCTACATTACTTTGCGAAATTAGTTAGCTAATTTGTTTTGTAAATGACCTTGTTAATTTAGCTACTGTAGCTAGTTAACTTTTGTACGTTAGTTAAACTAGCTAGCTAGTTAAGTTTTGTTTTTATTGCTAATGTGTCTTAGCACTCATTCCAAAAAGGTTATTAAACATTTGCTAACCAACAAGCCAAATTCTAGGTTTGTGTGAGTTAGCAGAATGTTTTCCTTATGACTGATGATTCATTTGTGAACTAGCTAGTCATTCAGGGTCAGGCATGATGAACCTGTGGTCACTTTTACTCTTGAATACTTATGTTTAAATCTACTGTAAATATTTTTTTACTTTTGCTCAAGTAGAATTTTACCTCCATCCTTTTACCTTTGACTGAGTAAGATTCTGACACAGTACGCACACATTTTTCCCACCTTTCACAGTCATGCAGCTATGTATGATTTTATTTATCCCCAACAACTGTTCATAATATAGCCAAGTTTCTGGCACAGCATTACTGGCGTTTAATGGATGGTGATTGCACATGTGATGCTTCACACATGGCTATTTACATTCTTATAAGAGATGTACTGATGTTAGTTTAGCTGGGGGGAAATATTTACAAGGAGCATTTTCTATTTCAGACATTAAACAACCAGGCATAAATGGGGAGCACTTAAAAAATAAAGCATGGGCCAATAAGTGGCAACGATTACAATGATATTGAATTTGATTTGTTGTTAAGTCATATCATACACTGAGTTCAACAGTCCTGTGTTTTTCTGGTGGCTTTGATCCATTATTATGGCTATTTGTTTGCAGGAGAGAGGATTCAGGGCTTCTGGTATACAAGGACCATTTACCTGTGAGCGAGGTAGCTGTAGGGGACACAAATCGACCCAGATCAGAGGCCAAGCTCACAGTGGGACCTCTGCACTGTCATGGCGACCGTGAGTTCATTTCTTTTGACTTTAAAGTGTGTAAAGCTGAATATGGATTTTTTTTTCCATGAATAGGGGTAATACAGTCCTCTGCATAATACATACTGCAGATCAACACTGTATTAATGCAATTTACTTTGCTATCCTGTCAGTTAATCCTTCTGCAATGTCAGACAATTTAGCATTAATACACTGTTAATATGCAGCATGTATTTCTAGGGGGTCCGTTTTAATTAGACTTCTTCTACAACAGATAAATAAAATTTTTTAAAAATAGTCTATTTTATACTTTGTTTCAGTTATTAACAATGGCACATATTTGGCAGTCTGTATAGTTTGCTATCTACAGCAACCTTCGGACCGGAAATGACAGCACAAGCTCCATGTCTACTTCTCTGCCTCTGCTCTTATCACTGATGCTTTTTCACGCCTCATTATTTTTGTTAATTACACCACATTTATCATTTAGAGCAGCTGCATGTGATTACAGTAACCTGTTTGACAAGGGCATCGGGCAGCATTGTTGGTATAAAGTTGTTTCTTCAATTTTTCCCTGTGGGGAAAAAAAAACACCTGTGGCTTGAGAGTAATGTACAACATGAACACACTTCGACTATCTGAAGTCATGCTGGAGAATAATCAGTGTTCATCAAATTTATTATTACTCTTTCAGTAACAGTATCTATGAAGACTATACTTAGTAATGTGAGGGAATGAGGTAATTAAGTCATGTGTGTCCTTGTCAATATAGTTTAAACAAAAAGCATACATTTTGGTATTATTTTGAAATGGAAGTTTTCAAACTTCAATAAGGGGTCTGTATGTATGAAAAAAGGTTTTTCCATGTTACATTAGAAATGAACAGAAATAAATTAAATTCTAGAAATAATAAATAATTTTAAAAAATGTGCAAAAAAATGTTCTTGTGCAAATTGCACATGGTGTCATTATAAGACATTGCCACTGGTTGGAAAGATTTCATGCAACAAGTAGCAATCGTGGTGAAGGTGAAGGAAGTTCTCAGAGACACAGAGTTCACAGAGATTATTAAACAACACTTGAATTGAAAAAAGCTACAGACCTTTAGCAAAGACCTTAAGCATCTCTGTCTGCACATATGGTTTGAAAATATGCGGTTCATGAAACCACAATTAATCATTCCCGGACAGGTGTGCTACACAAAATCTCACAACACACTCTGTAAATAATGATAAGGAAGGTAAGAGAGAAGGCAGCAGTGACTAGAAAAGAATTGGATTTCAGGATGACCTGAAAACAGCAGGATCAACAGTTACACAGAGAGCAATAAGCTGTGAACAGCACCGTTCCTCCATCTACTGCAAAACTCCTCTGCTAAAAAAGAAGCACAGGCGTGTGTCTAAAAGCACTTAGATAAATCAGAAACTCATTTGGAACAATGTACTCTGGTCATACGAAACAAAAATAGAACTCTGGCAATAATTCAGCTCGTCATGTTTGAAGAAAGAAAGGTTGCATGTATGATCCCAAGAACACCATACCTACAGTGAAGTATGGAGGTGGGAGCATCATGAAATGGGGCTGCTTCTCTGCAAACAGTATTACACATCATCAAAGAAAACATATTAGAGGAGAATTTAATCTCATCAGCCAAGAAACTGAATCTGGGGAGAAGATGAACATTGGCCATAACAAGGCAATGACCATAAATATACAGCAAAATGAACTCAAGGTTGGTTTTATATTTAACTTTTTTTTTTTTTTAAATTTAAAAAAAATAAATAAATTTTAAAAAAAAAATTTAAAAAATAAAAAAAAAAGGGTAGGTGCTTGTATGACCTAGCCAACCTCAAAACTTGAATCCCATTAAAAATTTAAGGAGGACTACAGCAGCACTAAAGCAGCTCCTCTCTATAGGCTGCTGCTCAGGGAAAAGTGTGTTAGGCTTAATGGATATAATACCCTCATATTATTCTGCTTAAATATCATAATTACTTTACCAGTGTTTTGGTTACATTTGATGCCCACCGTTACGTTCCAACACAAGACAATTACTATCAGCTTAAAGAGTTTTACATCGGCTCATTTGTCCATACAAAGGTGACACTAAAGATTTATTACTCTACTGATATAGAAATGAGAACTTTATGATATAATGTTTCTAACAGCTGTAGATTTATTGCGCTGAAGTCATATCGAGCTAATGAATTCCTATGGATGGCTGAGAAATTGAAGATAACAAACAAATGATGATTTCATGATATTTAATGACGGCACACATATGGCACACATTTCCTGAGAAGAATTTTCATTTTCAATGAGCCGTTTAGTAAATTAAATGAGATCAATAACCCTGACAGTAATAAAGGAATATAATATCCCTGTCTTGCATTATTAACTTTAGCAGTGAGCAGGAATTATAAAAGAATTGCAGTGTGAGATGTAAGGAATAAAACATGACAGGCCAACTTTTTCACTGATCCATCTACTGAAGGTTTTCGTTACTGTATATATATATATTGTTCATAATCAACAACAAGGAAGTGCTCACAGCTCTCCTCTATTCAGCACTGTCAAGTAAAGTAAAGCCTTAAATAAGCCAAGAGCACATCCAGTCAAAGTCCTGAATACTAATTGGAAGCATGTTCTATAGCTGGTTGGCTTTTCTAAGAAAAAGCTCTCTGCCCCCTGCTTTACTCTTCATTATTCTAGGTACTAATAAAGAACATGCACCTTTGATCACAGCAGACATGGAGAAACATAATAGACCAAAGGTTCACTCATGTACGGTTGTGCAAATGCTTTAGAGCCTGGTGTCAATAATTAATGCAATGTCTTTCACTTCTGCATGAATTTGATGTAATTGAAAGGTCATCCCGAGTTACTACGTAAACAGAAAGCTTAATTCTAGATGCCTGCAGCCCTAGTAGAAGAATGTTTGTTTTGTCAGAATGAAGTAGGAGGAAATTACCCAGCAATTTCCATGAGTAAGTGTAATTTCCATTAAGAATGTGGGAATGTTCTTTGTTATTGATGGCAGTCATATCAAGTGTCATATGACTTAATTCCCAGGATCATGACCTCAGCAAGACTGGATCAATTAAACATAGGGTGAGCATTTAATAGAACCTCAATTCTCCTGCGAAAAAATGTTTCTCTACAAAGAAGCCTTATTTCTATTCGAACTTGAGAATGTATGAATGTACTGTATGTATCATGGTAAAAAGGTAGACCATCATAAAAATTCTTTCTTTGTTAAAAATGACCACCTTTCCTGCAGGCTTACAAGCTATCCTGGTAATCATTCATACCAGGATGAGTTTTCATGAGTAAAAATGATAAACAATTTCAGATTGGGCAAAACAAACACTGGATTACATTTTGCAAAGTTATCTTAAATAACTTAAGCTAAACAAGACTTTTCCATGAGTCCATAGAATTAAAAAAACAAATAAATAAATAAATAAATAAATAAATAAATAAATAATAATAATAATAATAATAATAATAATAATAATAATAATAATAATAATACATTTTAGTGTCCCATAACATTCACTCAACCCTGTCACTTCAACAAGTCATGTGTTCAACAGAAAGTTGCATCATCTAAATTTCCTAAAGATTATGAGAAGAAGAAAAATTCTTTGTCTTTTTTCTTTATTTTCAATAATGTTGTGATATTGACTGATCAGATCACTTTGTAAGTACAACCCAGCTACTCAAATTATAGATTGAACTAAATTATTAATATAAATAAATAAATAAAGCATTAGACTGTCCTAAATGTTGTCATGCCTTTAGCATTGATGGTAGTTAAGCAGATTTTGTGTATTTGATAAGATATTATTATTATTATTATTATTATTATTATTATTATTATTATTATTATTATTATTATTATTATTATTTTAATGGTTAATGCATTTTTATAGATTGAATGTTGAACATGATCAAATGTAAAGTTGAAGTTTTACCACTTTTACAAGGGTAACAAGGGATAAGTTGTACCCCAATCACCCATAAATGCCCGTAAAAGCACAATTTGGGATTTTATGCAGTAATAAACTTCAGATTCATTATGTGTCCAGAAAATAGATCAGGTTTGAATCTACTGAAAATTCATATTCCTGATGTATACATTCTTTTAAAGATTTTATATATTATCTATATTTATAGCCTCTGTGTATTACACGTCCGTTGTTACTTGGGAATTTGTAATAAACAGAAAGTTTTGAGAATATTGAGACTTTTAAGGTTTATGAGCCATGCTGTGCCAAAAGCAATCTAGTAGCCAGAGAATTTGTTCTTTAAGGATAATGAGCAAGTTTTTCCTGCTCAAAAATCCTGTGAAAGCTAGCGCCTCACCCGATGTGTTGACCTTTTAGAGAAAGTAAAGGAAGTGAGAAACATTGACTTGTCATTAGCAAAATCTCTAAGAAGCCATATTCTTCTACAGTGCGGATCTTTAATTCTCCGAAAGTAACCTCACATTTCTCTTTTGTTTTGCTTTTCATGCTTGTTTTTTTTTTCTTCTCAAATCTTAAAGGTCAGTGCCTGTGCTGAAATGTGACTGACCAGAAAAAATCTATAACTATTCTTTAACAAACACACACTGTATGTTCAGTACTAAGGAAGAATATGAGTGACGCACAGATACTTTGCCTCATCACAAAGCTCTGGTTTTGACTAGACTTCACTCATTGTATGTAAAGGACATCAGAGCTCATGATGTTAATTTTCTTCCCCTTACTGACATCTAATATAATACAATAATACAGAATGCAGCCTCTGTGCTTAATACTGTTTTATATACTGTTTTAATTAGTACTGGTGCCCCATTCTGATTATGCAAATCACCTGTGTGTACAAATCATGCCTGCGAGGATTGCAGATTTAAAAATTAAAAACTTGTTCACATCTCCGTACAGAAAACTTCACCATATCAATGATTATGAATTTGTCTTTCATAAATAACATTTTCTAATCAATTTATTATTAGCCTTAGACTATTAGCCTTAGACTATGTGGAGCATCCACCATACATGTCCCTGTGAATGAGTTGTTACTACAAAACGATTAGCATATTAGAACATTGTATCATGTTAATGTAGACCTACAATTTGACTTGCAGCCAGAACTACTGAGAAAATTCATTAACGCCTTCTGTCCAATCATATTTGAGAACTCAACAGTGCAGTCGTACAATAATGCATTAATACCGTCCTGATTTTCCGTGCATATTTTTCAGGTAGTTATTGGAATGCAGCTTCCTTCAACACACCATCCTCCTACCTGCACTTCTCCACTTTCCATGCTGAAACGAGTGCTGATATCTCCTTTTATTTCAAGACCTCTGCACCTCATGGGGTTTTCCTGGAGAACCTGGGCAATACAGACTTCATCCGGCTGGAGCTGAAATGTGAGTATCTCGATTTCACTCTGTAACACACACACACACACACACACACACACACACACACACACACACACACACACACACACACACACACACACACACAACTAACCTCAAGCAGCATGAGTGTGTGTCTCCAGGGTAGAACTGTCTTTCCTGTGTCCTCCTTCATTTTTCAAACTTACTCATCCTGCCTCTGCCATCCTTTATCTAAACTATACTAAATAAAATATAGAATATAAATAAAATAAATAAATAAAAATAAATTTAAAAATAAGCTAAGTCATTAATTGAAGAATAGCACAAAAATATTACAATTTTATTTCATTTGGGATTTTATGTAGACATTTTTAAGGATAAATTAGAGGCGTGCTTCTTTGAGAATGGCAAATAGTCTAGAGATGCTGTAATGATTTACTGTATATTAAATTATAGCAATGTTGTATACCATGTTTTTACTTTTTTGAACGAAACTATCAGTGTTTATAACTTTGGGGTTCGAATCCTACCTCCACCCTGTGTGTGCGGAGTTTGAATGTTCTCCCCGTGCTTCTTGGGTTTCCTCCGGGTACTCTGGTTTCCTTCCGAAGACAAGTGTTGTATGCTGATTGGCATTTCCAAATTATCCGTAGTGTGTGAATGTGTGTGTGAGATTGTGCCCTGTCATGGGTTGGCACCCCGTCCAGGGTGTCCCCCGCCTTGTACCCCGAGTTCCCTGGGATAGGCTCCAGGCTCCCAGCAACCCTGTGTAGGATAGGAGGTATGGAAAATGGATGGATGGATGGATGGATGGAATTATGCAGCTCTAAGTTAAGATGTGTTGGTTAAGACAAATCTGGTGGCAAATCTAAGCTCAGGACTTTCATAAAGCTACAGCTTATCTCAATACAGTATATAGGTTTATGATGACACCCTTTTCTAAACATGCTAATAATACTGGATTTCTATCTGGTAGTGATGAATGATGTATGAGGTTACTTGAAAAATGAATAATCAGGTTTTGACCAAAAATTTTTTTCTGCCAATAACATAATTCGACACCACAATTTTAAGAAAACATAAATATAAATATATTTCATCAAACCGACGTGGAAATCTCTCTTAACATTGTAAACTTTGCAGAGATCACGGGGTTGATACGGAGGAGGTTTAACAAACATGACTGCCAAAAACATCTCTGGGCTGTGAATAAAGGCGGGTAAAAAAAGATAGACATATTTTGATGGTCATATTTATCATTTTTATATTTTATTTATTAGATGCAAAGTAAATCAATAAAAAGTGGTGTGTTTTAACACAATCAGTGCGTTGGCGTCTTTTAGTGGACTGGGAAAGGAATCTTTAAATGCTTTAAAATGCTAGAAGTTTTCTTGCGATTGAGATACATGCAAAAGAGAAACCTGTCAGCATTTCACCATGTGAAGTTTTTTTCCCAGGCTGTCACACACATGTGAAGGTTTGCCTTTGGATGTTCATCCATAACACTTTGAGGTCTACCTCCAACACAACACACGATCCAATTTACAGCCAGCGTGACCCTTTTATAAATGATGAGTAGTCTGGACCAGCTCCAGGCCTATGCATGAGTTTAGGAGTGTGTTTAAGTGTGTGTGTGTGTGTGTGTGTGTGTGTGTGTGTGTGTGTGTGTGTGTGTGTGTGTGTGTGTGTGTGTAGGAGGGACCTCTCTGGAGTCAGGAGATCAGTTGTGAAATTGAAGCGCTCCAGCATTTTTTGCTCTCCATTACAGCTCATCGATTTCGACCCTCCCTTTTAATCCGACCTCCTGATTCCAGTTTTTTCTAAACTTACTGCCCTAAACTGAGAGTGAAATCCCCTGAGAGTGTGAAATAGAGCAGCGCTTCTGAAAAAAAAAAGTATTACAGCAGTGGAGAAGTTCACATCATGATTGTATGTAAGGCTGATATGAGTCTGAGATGCTCAGCTGGAGTGTTTTGGAAAGGAAAGGTGTGATGTTCTCACACTCTCCACAAGATTTAATGTCTAAGCATAACATTCCTTTCTATTTTAAAGCACCCATTTTCTCACCTCTCTGGTGAACATTCTAACCAGGCTATTAACTCCAACTACACATTAGTAGCTTAAAGGCCTTGTGCTCAATATAAAAAGCTTTTTCCTTTGTTACAATTTTGCTTTCCTGAATTAGACAATTTTATTGTGGTCAGCCGTGTATTGGAAACCATAAATCCAGAGCTGTCATTTTCACTAAGCTTACTTATAAAGAGTCCAGTATTTCTAACTAGTTTCCATCAGGATTTTACATTTACATCCTTTACGTAAAGCGTATGACATTGCTAGTGCAGTTACAATGGCGTCTAATGGAAGTTACACTGTACATTGGTCTGTCCGAATACTCGATTCTGATTGGATGGAAGGTGTGCATTGAAACCGTGTATACCACAGGTAGTTCTGGTCAGTTTAATCACTGTTCTAAATTATAGACACTGTCTATAAACAACTGTAACCATAGTAACATACAGTAGTTAAACTCACAGCTTCATTATTAGTAGAGACGTGGCACAGACGCAGGTAATTCACACACGCACAATCTCTCTCTCTCTCTCTCTCTCTCTCTCTCTCTCTCTCTCTCTCTCTCTCTCTCTCTCTCTCTAATATTTATTTAGTATAATTCATTCAATTAACTGTAATCTTATGGCACTACTTTATCTCGGTGTATGATCAAAGTTGAGGATGGCAGGGGTGAATGCAGTCCTCCACATTTCAAAAGCTAAATTTGCTGCACCTGCTATACCCCTACCACCACCCCCATCACACACATACACACAGGAAAAGGCATGACATCTGGAACTAGTCATATTCTATTATAATCTGTTGTAAAATCATAGATTTACTGCTTTCACCTTAGGCTAATGTATATTAATGTCACCTTAGAACTCCAGTGCTTGAGCTTCACTGTCTTCACTGTTTCACATTTCCCCTGTCTCTGATTCAACTGATTCAACTAATAAAATGTTTGATAATGAGCCAGTGAGCTGAATACAGCTAAACATAAACCTGCAGGACAGTTGGGACTGAGAATTAGAGTTGAAAACACCTGTGTTAGAAGATAGTTGTCCTGAAGCTTCTTTCTGAATAGGACTATATTTATAACTAATTCTCAGCTCTAATATAACTTTGAAAATGTTCAAACACCAATATCTACATTGAGCAGTTTTAGAATGACGTTGCAATCAGATTTTAAAACAAAGTTCTTTGTTCATCTTATACCACAACACTTTCTAGTGCTGGCTGCAGGGCAAATGGTCTGCACTTATATAGCGCCCTTTTTAATCTTTGCGGTTCTACAAAGCACTTTACCAATGGTGGCAGAGCTACCACGCAAGGCACTTGCCTGCCAGCGGGAACAACTTGGGGTTCAGTGTCTTACCCAAGGACACTTCGGCATGTGGAGTCATGTGGGCCGGGACTCGAACCGCCAACCCTACGATTAGTGGGTAATAAAAGGATTAAAAGGCATGCAAACATATAGTCGTTGATCATGAAGTTTTCTATAATGAGATGTTTATTCAACAATTATGGAAGGAGTCTCTACTGTCAGCACTTTCTAGCAGTCAGTACGTTTTCCACCAAGTCATCAGGACAGAGGGCTTAGCACATTTATATTCAAGACAGAGAAAAAAGAGAGAGGTTGGTGAATGAAAGACGCAGCCTGTTTGTTCAGGCGCCCTAATGGTGTAGACACCAGTCTGACTACTGTGCAAAAATAGCTTTTGTATAAAGAAAAACAGTGATGATATCAACAAAAGAAGCATGTCATATTTCAATATATTATGTTATCTATCCGCATATGAAATCTGAGCTTTTTCTGTCTCATTGTTGTGGAGCGCGCAATAACGAAACAGATGTTTAGCCTCTGGACTTGCTTGCAGCATGCAAGTACTCCCGACGTAACAAACCAAGTACTTTTATCATAAATTTTAAAGTCATGTTCCAACAAGGCAACAATAATATACAGCTCATTGGTAGAAACAACAGTTATATAATAGTTTATTTAGTGGAAAATTACCCAATTTTGCTCTCCAAACAAAGGGTTAAGAGAACTTATTTCACCAATGTTACACAACATTAAATATTAAACACACAAAGAAAAATACAATGCATCATTCATTCATTATCAAAACATTGTAATCTTTGGCAAACTACTCTAGTATAAAAGGGATCAAACATTTCATGGACATGTTGTTTTAGGAAAATAATCGACTTCAGTGTGGTAACAGTAACACTGCTTTGTGTAAGGCAGCATCACACCACCCCTTGGTTATTATTTTCCTATAACAGCATGCCCCCAAGTGTTTTATTCAAGTGCTTCTTTTTCTTAGTTTACCTGATAGATCAGATTAATTTATATTATACTGATAATATTTCCATGTTTCCATATTACCACTCATCTAGTCCTAATGCAATGAATGAAGTGCACTACACTTACTCTACACTGACCACTTTACTTATCTCACTTATAGTGTCCCTTCTGCATATCAACTGCTCTTCCTCCATTTCCTCTTTCCCTCCTTTTCTCTGTTCCCTCTGTTTCCACAGACCCACTGAGCTCAAACACACCATGTGACATTTATGCTTACAGAGTTACAAATGGCTAACCAGCGCCCCCTACATGCAGCCACTGGAAATTGTGATGAGAACATATCGCAGTGAGAAAGAAATGAGGTTTTGAACAGATTCCGGATGGAAACCATGACACTGGATCCGTAATGTGAAGCGTGTGCAGGGCCGACATTGGCATTTTTTAGACAGCAGAAAGTCTTGGTGCTTTTCAGCTTACTGCAGCAGACATTTATTTTCCCATGTCACTCATTTACTCTCAACGACCATGATGATAAAATGACCTACAACATGTGTGATTCAGACAGTGGTTAACTTTGCCACAGAAAGCCATTACACTTCACTTTATATAGCATAAGCATATAGAATGTATGCTTGGTGAAATGGCGTGAGTGTTAGACAAGAGAGAGGTCTGCAAAAGGCATCGCAAAAGGCATCCTAGTTTGTTTTCTTTGTGTTGCTCTTGACTACTCATCACTGCTGATTCTTGAACACAAGCAGCTGTATATAAACAATTATTTTGTAACAGAAACCACTTAATGAAAGACTTCCCACACCACTTTCCATCCTGATGGAATTCAATTAAACTCTAACTTTCATTCCCGGAGATAATCGTATTAGCTGATCTCCAGAGTGGAGTAGACACTCACTGTTTACACTGAGTAAACAGCATTCAACCATCTCCTAGAAAACTCAGTAGAGACATTTTATTTCTGCAGATGAGCTTATAAACAGGAGATATACAGGTGCATCTCAATAAATTAGAATGTCGTGGAAAAGTTCATTTATTTCAGTAATTCAACTCAAATTGTGAAAGTCGTGTATTAAATAAATTCAGTGCACACAGACTGAAGTAGTTTAAGTCTTTGGTTCTTTTAACTGTGATGATTTTGGCTCACATTTAACAAAAACCCACCAATTCACTATCTCAACAAATTAGAATATTTCATAAGACCAATAAAAAAACATTTTTAGTGAATTGTTGGCCTTCTGGAAAGTATGTTCATTTACTGTACATGTACTCAATACTTGGTAGGGGCTCCTTTTGCTTTAATTACTGCCTCAATTCGGCATGGCAGGGAGGTGATCAGTTTGTGGCACTGCTGAGGTGGTATGGAAGCCCAGGTTTCTTTGACAGTGGCCTTCAGCTCATCTGCATTTTTTGGTCTCTTGTTTCTCATTTTCCTCTTGACAATACCCCATAGATTCTCTATGGGGTTCAGGTGTGGTGAGTTTGCTGGCCAGTCAAACACAACAACACCATGGTCATTTAACCAACTTTTGGTGCTTTTGGCAGTGTGGGCAGGTGCCAAATCCTGCTGGAAAATGAAATCAGCATCTTCAAAAAGCTGGTCAGCAGAAGGAAGCATGAAGTACCCCAAAATTTCTTGGTAAACGGGTGCAGTGACTTTGGTTTTCAAAAAACACAATGGACCAACACCAGCAGATGACATTGCACCCCAAATCATCACAGACTGTGGAAACTTAACACTGGACTTTAAGCAACTTGGGCTATGAGCTTTTCAATCCTTCCTCCAGACTCTAGGACCTTGGTTTCCAAATGAAATACAAAACTTGCTCTCATCTGAAAAGAGGACTTTGGACCACTGGGCAACAGTCCAGTTCTTCTTCTCCTTAGCCCAGGTAAGACGCCTCTGACATTGTCTGTGGTTCAGGAGTGGCTTAACAAGAGGAATACGATAACTGTAGCCAAATTCCTTGACACGTCTGTGTGTGATGGCTCTTGATGCCTTGACCCCAGCCTCAGTCCATTCCTTGTGAAGTTCACTCAAATTCTTGAATTGATTTTGCTTGACAATCCTCATAAGGCTGCGGTTCTCTTGGTTGGTTGTGCATCTTTTTCTTCCACACTTTATCCTTCCACTCAACTTTCTGTTAACATGCTTGGATACAGCACTCTGTGAACAGCCAGCTTCTTTGCCAGTGAATGTTTGTGGCTTACCTAGTGAACCAAACTGAGAGACCATTTTGAAGGCTCAGGAAACCTTTGCAGGTGTTTTGAGTTGATTAGCTGATTGGCATGTCACCATATTCTAATTTGTTGAGATAGTGAATTGGTGGGTTTTTGTTAAATGTGAGCCAAAATCATCACAATTAAAAGAACCAAAGACTTAAACTACTTCAGTCTGTGTGCATTGAATTTATTTAATACACGAGTTTCACAATTTGAGTTGAATTACTGAAATAAATGAACTTTTCCATGACATTCTAATTTATCGAGATGCACCTCGATTTAGTAAATCGTGTTACATGTATTCATTTAATATTGGCCTCAAATGGCAGTCCATTTTGTTTTTGTTTTTTTACCATAGTGTTTTTTGTGAAATTCCATCATCACATAATCAGTACTACTCTTCACTCACTGATATCACTCAAGAAAAATGGTCTAAAATTCGAGTTCAGAATCTTGCATAAATAAGACACGCCTCTTTTTTAGTCAAACTCCTTTAGGCCTCACACCAGCTAATCCTGTGAAACTATCTGAATAGCATTTAATTCCATTTTGTCTGAGGTCTGAGTGCCAATGTCCACAATCTCAGCCTTATATGTGTACATTATTACATATCATATATTACAAATAGCTGTGAAAAACTGGCGTTTTTTTAAATCCAGTTTTTCAAAGTCCCTTTATAAGTAGTTTCTGTAGAAATTATAAAATATTAGAAGGAGATCATTAGCATAAACCTTGCAACCGGCACTATTGTCAGAGTTGCTGTTGTAGAAAATGAATCCACACCTCTTGACCAATCAGAATAGAGTGTTCAGCAGTGCTGTGGTATTAGGAATAATACATGACAGACCATGCTGTTATGAAAATAATGCACAAACCCTCCTCTGTCCTGATAAACTTCACAAAGCGCTGTTAGTGTTACAAAGCACTCCTTCCATAACAATTAACATGACCACATCACTGATTATAGGTTTTGTTAAACAACAACACATTTTTATATCTGTTTATTATTACTCTTGGATTATGTGGAGCATCCGCTGAACAAGTCCCTGTGTACAAGCTGTCACTATAGAAATATATCTATGTTCATGTTACAGCCGGAACTACTTTCCAAGCCATGCTGTTATATAAAAATAATGCACACCTTTTGACCAATCAGATTTGAGCATTCAACCACGCTGTGATATAAAAAAGACATCTATATTTTAGGACAACATTATAACACCTCTTTAAGTTTTATTCATTAAACTGTGACTGTGTGTCTTGTTGTTTCCCTCCAGTGCCCAATGTCGTTACCTTCTCCTTCGATGTGGGGAACGGGCCAGTGGAGCTGAACGTTCACTCACCAACACCGCTAAACGACGACCAGTGGCATCGAGTCAGTGCCGAGAGAAACGTCAAAGAGGCCGTGCTCCAGCTGGATCAGCAATACAGACATGTTCGAGCTGCTCCTGCACAGGGACACACACGTCTGGAGCTCTACAGCCAGCTCTATGTGGGTAAGAATCTCACACACACACACACACACACACACACACACACACACACACACATACATATATATAGTGTATGTATATATGCACACAGTCACAGTTTGGGCTGAGACCAGCTCATACAGCCACAGGAACTCTTTACATTAGTGCTCAGATTAAAATAAACAGCAACCGCTGGAGTAAAATAAACTTCTTTACTTGGTAGAAAGGTTGCCACCTTAATTTAAATGCTGGTTTCTCTAGCTCACTGAAGCCAGAGAAAAATCGGCTGAAAATAATACATTAAAATAGTTTCAAAGTCCCATTATGGCTGTGAATGTATGCACACCGGTTCACAAAAGGTAATTACCCTTGAAAATGAATGTCTTTGGCTTTTTCTTGTGCTGTTTTGTTCCTCAGCTCATTCAGCACATTAATCAAGTGGAGTAGACTCTTTTATCTCTAGAAAGTTAGTGCTGTAAAACACTAAGTAAAAAATTATATGGTTTTATAGCCCTGTTAGAGTTTCACTGATTATGATGAAATTCATAAATAACTGCTTCACCTTTTATAGCCACTACCATTAAACACAGCGAGATGTCCAACTCTGATGAGCTCCTGTATCACTGCCGCATTTATACGCAACAGTCTTCAAACATTTTGGTCTACAAACATCCAAAAATGTCATTTTTCCCAGAGTGGATCGGCAGGAAACCAGTGTCTTTATTAAAAATGCTGCACTGTCTGTGTAATGAGCTTTCAGAAACTAAATGCATGCAAAAGTTGCTGAAATTTCTGTCTGAGATGTAATGTAATCTGTAGATTAGTTTTGGACTCTGTGTGTTCTGGTAAATGTGTCTTTTGGGAAGTATTATGATATCCGCTGCCTGGATTTTCTCTCTAGCCTCTGACTGTTTGTGCCGCATTTCCATGTAGTCATTCATTAATAAAGCAGCCCATTTTCTAGTTCATCTGCACTTTCAGTGGTTCATTCTGTATTCACTGTTCATCTCGTGAATTTATGAAAAATGTAAAGTGTGTTTCTTACGCATCATTCCTTTTGCATTCAGCATCATTTCATTCAGCATCATTCCTTTTGCATTAGAATTAAAATAGACTTGTATTGCAGGCTTTTTGATTTAACATCAGCATGTTCGCATCTCTGATCGCTAAATATTTCTAAGTGCAGTTTATTCTTCATTATACCACAGCACTGTTGAATTCTCGAATCTGATTGGACGAAAGGCGTTGTTTAATGTTTAGTGTACTTCCAGCTGTGATTCAAATCAGTGTTAGGTTAATGCGCTCATTCTACTATATTATCGTTTCTATACTCATTCAAATGGACTCGTCAGGCAGACAATTCACATAATCTAAGACTAATAATAAACTGATTAATTGTATGGTATTATTTAACAAAGAAAAACTTATAATCATAGATAACATTCATGGAAGGAGTCTCCAGTGACAGAGAATTTTAATAATATAGCAAGCTGTTTTTTTTTTTTTTGTTTTTTTTGTTTTTTTTTTGACTTAGCAATTTCAACAGAGAGAAAAAGAGAGGCTTGTTAGGGGATGACTGGATGACATGAGCATGCTTGCTCCTTATTCATATTTTTGTGGTGGTTTTTATTTTTATTTTCTGTTTCTGCATGTGTTTTGCTTCTCACACGCTGACGCCGCTCTGTCCAGGAAAACTAGCATCTTGGGCGTGTCAGGAAAGTAGGTAACATTTCTGTACAAAACATTCAGGCACAAACAGATCAATCATATGGTACCCTGATAGGACAAGGCCTGAGAGCTCTTCAGGGCGTGAGCCTGCAAATTTGGAACCTGGTTACAAGTTTGGTTCCTATCATACTCATTCCAGTTAGTCACAATTTCCAGTTTCAGATATAATGCACAAAAAAAGCACAGAGTAATGCTATTGATATGGTCTGAAGAACTCTGTAATGTTATTTATATTAAGGCAGCAGCTGTAATCAGGCAAGTATTAGATCAAGTAACAGAGCTCAAGTAACAGAGCTATAAAAAAAGTGTCAAAAAAGACAAGCTAAAGAGACGTCAATGATAGTCCAATGTTAAAATGATTGGTGCTAGAAGAATATCAAGGATTGAGTTCAAATTTTAAAATGATGAGTGCTAGCATTGTAATTTAAAATAAGGGCAAATTCAGAAAACACTGAAAATCTGTAGCAAGAGTTCCCATAACCTGGTATTATTCAGCAGTGGTGATCTTTCTTGGTAACATCTGCAAACTACATTTTTAGTATTTATTATCTTAAAGAAGAAAAAAAAAAGAAAGAAAAAAAGAAAGAAAGAAAAGAGGCTGATGAGGAAACAGCCTCTGCTATAACATAAAACTTGTTTCTTGGATGTTCCACAACCTTAAATGTAACTGTAAATGGTTTTATATATATATATATATATATATATATATATATATATATATATATATATATATATATATATATATATATATATATATATGTTTTGTTTTGTTTTTTTTGTTTGTTTTTTTAAATGGTGTGGTATAAGAGGAATACAACACTAGTAACTTTCTCCTTGTACTTGATCCTTTTTTCTATAACAGCACAACCTTTTCTTGTTTTATTCCTTACTTAAATGACTATGAATTCTGCAGCAAAGCATCTCGCTCGCTCTCTCGCTCGCTCTTTCTATCTATCTATCTCACACATGCACTCACACACACACAAACACACACACAAACACACACAGAGAGAGAGAGAGAGAGAGAGAGAGAGAGAGAGAGAGAGAGAGAAGAATTTATCTAGTGCCATGTCAACTGCTAATTGAGTGTAGCTGTGGAATTCTTAATGTTTTTCTTTGCTCCTTCTCCTCTGCTCTGGAATGTGTGTTAAACAGTGTGAAGTGACTTTCTAATGAAAGTCTGATAAGAGTGACAGAATTTAATAAAAACAACTGCTTCATCTCTCACTGACTCACATCATGACTCCTGTCATGTCTCTGTCCTTGCTTTATTATTTCTTATTTATTAAAGATGACTGGGTCATGGCTGGTCATGAATAAAATAAAAGCAGCAGTTTCCTATAATGACAGAAAAGTGTATTGAGGATAATGTATTAAAGTTGTTTAAGTCTCATTCCCCAGGATCTACAGTATGGTATGAAATCATTTGAGTATTATTTCAAGATTTTCTCAGCTATAGAAATTTCCCATTTCAACATGGATCATATGAGCTTCTTTAATGTTCACCATTAGACTTTTAATTTAATTAAACGGGATGATTATCCTAAGATCTTGTACTGTATGTGATGAATCTTATACGGCAATCTAATTTTAGATTAAAAATCTCTTCTTTGCATCGATACTGTAGGTGCAGCAGGAGGACAGAGAGGTTTCCTCGGATGTATCCGCTCCCTGAAGATGAACGGCGTGACCCTAGACCTGGAAGAAAGAGCAAAGGTCACTCCCGGAGTTAAACCCGGATGTTCGGGTCACTGCACAAGTTTCGGGATGTACTGCCGCAACGGAGGGAAGTGTGTGGAGAAATACAACGGCTACTCGTGTGACTGCAGCAACACGGCTTATGACGGACCCTTCTGCACTAAAGGCGAGCATTTAGCATTCAGTCTAATTTCATTATAATATCAGAAATACTCTAGCTCTGATCATTTTCCACAGCACAGCTGAGTTCTCAGATCTGAATTGGTCAGAAGGTTGATTAGATCTGACGGTATACTCCTGGGCAAGAAAAAAAAATGGGTCATGCCCAAAATCGTAAAATATTCAACTTTTAATGGTCTTAACAACAAATCATTGGTCAGAAAATTAGCAAGAATTAAACAAATACTACTGAGACCTCCTGTGCCACCATTTACTTTTGCTGCAGTGAACTGTTTGGGGGAAAAGCTAGAAACACGGAAATTCACAAATAAAAAATAAAAAAGCTGTCTGCAAGTTTTCCCACAAGGCTTAAACATTTAAAGAAATCGAAGGGAATAGCTATACTCAAAGGAATAATCTCATACTAAGTTACTTTTTCCTGACCAATGGTTTGTTGTTAAGATCATTAAAAGCTTAATATTTTGCCATTTGGAGCTTGGCCAATGTTTTTGCCCAGGAATGTAGTTCCCTATCAAATGCTACTCTTGATGCTGCGCATCAAACGCTAATGAGAACATTCTTTGTTCAACCAGTTGTCAAACACGCCAAGAATTTGGCCTAAATAACCTCGGTGAGTTATGTCATTGATAACGTGCACCTGCAGGTTATAAATAGACGTGAAACCGGCATACATTCAGGTTTCTTTGTCTTTGAGACCACTTTGTGTGTGTGTGTTGTCCCTGTCTTAGTAAGTGGTAAATTATTCTGGATGATGATCTGCTCGATTTTTGTTTGGAGTGCCTCGGGGAAGAGCATGTTATTGCTGCTCTTGAGGACGTCGAGTGCGAGCACTGCGAGAGAGCGCCGCCTCTGAGCGCCCCTCGCGCGACGACAAGGCGTTTGGGGAGCTACTCGAGGTAGTGACTAACGCGGTGGCCAGGCTTAATTAGACTGGTCACAGGAGCAAGAGAACCCCAGGCACTTCAAATTAGACGACAGATTTCTGTCGAGTGGCCATGGCGAGAGATCCCAATATCGATCTATCCCCTTTTTTCCCCAGACCTCCATAGGAGTTATCTCACTCATGGAGTAAGCCTTACTCCCTGGGTATCTTTGATGTCGATCTATTCGACTATCGTGGGTGCTAAGGCGCATGGGAGGCGTTTTCTATATCTTGGCCATTCTGTGGCTCACCATTAGCACGCTCACTCTTCATGCTCCAGACCTGAGTTCAAATCCCAATATTGACAACAAAAAAAAATGTCACTCTTCAAAATTTTGATGAGTTTCTTCACCGCCGTGCTCAGGCATCAGGGCTGTCGGCCACCCAGCTCCAACCCAGTCCGGTCTCTCTGTGGTGAGAGTTGCAGAAGCAAAGTGTGGTGAGCCGTTTGCCCCCTCGTAGGGACTGGGGAGCGGCTCGCTGACCTCAGCAGCCCAGTAAGAGGCCGGACCTGAGGACGATCATTTTGTCCAGGAAGAAGTCCTGAGGGTCAAGTCCTCGGGACCGTGGGGGTGTGCCCCTCTGGGGAGGAGCGCAAGAAGTTCCAATGGGAAGTAGACACTCCTTCCTGGCACCCTCCAGCCAAAAGTTAGGTGTTCAGTTGCCTCCTGCCATGCTTCAGGACACCAGACACCTAACACCTCCCCATCTAAGCGAAGTGTCAAAACTAGTGCCCCTCTCAGAGAAACTGGCAGCGTGGAAGCTACTGCCAAGTATCTCTCCATGGGTAGAAAAGACTGTAGAGAAAGGCTACAGGATTCAGTTTGCATATCAGCCTCCGTGTTTCAATGGCGTGGTCTCCACTTCCGTGAAACCGGAACGAGCCCATTTTTTGACACAGGAATTGCAAGCTCTGCTGGACAAAGGGGCCATAGAACGTGTTCCCCTACCAGACAGAGAGTCAGGCTATTACAGCCGGTATTTTTTGGTTCCCAAGAAAGATGGGGGATTGCGTCCAATTTTAGATCTTCGCGGGTTGAACCGCTACCTCAGAACATACAAGTTCAAGAGCTTGACGATCAAGGTGATTGTGTCTCAGATCCAGCCAGGGGACTGGTTCGTAACAATCGATCTCAAGGACACATATTTTCATATAGAAATCTTGCCACAACACAGGAAGTTCCTGAGGTTCGCTTTCGGGGGCGAAGCTTACCAGTATCGGGTTCTTCCATTCGGCCTAGCTCTGTCACCTCACACATACACGAAATGCATGGATGCAGCACTGGCTCCTCTGCGACTCCAGGGCATCCGCATTTTAAATTACATAGATGACTGGCTGATTCTGGCTCAGTCTCAAGAGCTGGCACGTCGATATTGGGATGTCGTCCTAGCTCATCTCAAATCTCTGGGGTTGAGACTCAACACCAAGAAAAGAGTTCTCTCTCCTGCTCAGAGGACAATGTATTTGAGGGTTGTATGGGATTCGATCATGATGCAGGCACAGCTTTCTCCTGCGTGCGTCGAATCCATTGTAAATGCCCTAAAGAATATCAAGCTAGGCCAGAGAATTACGGTTTACTTCTTTCAGAAGCTTTTAGGTCTCATGGCAGCTGCATCCACGGTGATACTCTTGGGTCTCCTGCACAAGAGATCGTTTCAGTTGTGGCTCAGAGCCAGGGGATTTCATCCAAGGGCCAATCCCCAGAGGCACTAACGGTCATGCGCCAGGGGCTTCATACCCTTTCTATTTGGTTCAGACCCCGGTTTCTGACTTTGGGTCCCACTCTAGGTCCGTGTTGTCATCGCAAGATGCTAATGACAGACGCTTCCCTCATGGGCTGGGGTGCAGCCTTGGATGGCTGTCCAGCCCAAGGGATCTGGAGAGGTCATCTTCTCGACTGGCACATCACTTGCCTAGAAATGATGGCTCTATTTCGGGCCCTGAAATACTTCCTCCAGCAGTTAAGAGGCTACATTGTCCTTGTGTGGGTGGACAATACGGCGGTAGTCTCTTACATAAATCACCAGGGCGGATTGCGTGCACGCCGCCTGAACAGGCTAGCGCAGCAGGTCCTGCTGTGGGCACAGGACAAGTTCCTGTCCCTCAGGGCGATTTACATCAGACTTGCTGTCCAGACAGGCTGTGACACTCGGGGAATGGAAACTCCACCCCGAAGTTGTCAGTCAAATCTAGGGAAGATTTTACAAAGCAGAGGTAGACCTCTTTGCTTCACAGGAGTCGGCACAATGTCCCCTCTACTTCTCTCTGACTCCTCCAGCTCCCCTGGGTCCGGACGCCATGGCTCATGCATGGCCCAGACAGAGTCTTTATGCATTTCCCCCAATCGCTCTCCTCCCGGGAGTCCTGGCCAAGGTCCGTCAACAGGGGTTTCACCTCTTACTGATAGCTCCCCGTTGGCCGACCAGAGTATGGTTCTCGGATCTAATATCTCTCCTCAATGGCTCACCGTGGGCGATTCCAGTCAGGAAAGATCTCCTATCTCAGGCACAGGGGACAATATTTCATCCCCGGCCCGATCTCTGCAACCTTCACATCTGGCCCAGCTAAGGGATGCTGAGTTCCCTGCTGATGTAGTAGAGACCATTCTAAATGCCAGGGCCCCCTCCACTAGAAGAAGTTATGCCTTCAAATGGCACATTTTTGAAAATTGGTGTATGGCGCACCACATAGTGCTGGAGTTCCTGCAAGGGAAATTATCCTCAGGCACGTGTCCTGGTACTCTCAGAGTCTATGTGGCCGCCATTTCGGCTTGCCATGCTCCGATTGATGGGGTTTCTGTGGGAAAGCACCCTCTAGTCGCTCGCTTCATTCGTGGAGCCAAGCGGTTGAGACTGTCCACGAGAGCTACAGCCCCTTCGTGGGATTTAGCTATAGTGCTCGAGGGTCTGGTCGGCACCCCTTTCGAACCACTAGAGTCAGCACCTGTCAGGTCTCTGACCCTAAAGATGGTTTTTCTAATGGCTATTACTTCTCTGAAGAGAATTGGGGATTTGCAGGCTCTGTCAGTCATGTGGTCCTGCATAGACTTTGCCCCTGGGCTGCTCAAAGCTATCTTGCATCCTCACCCTAATTACCTCCCGAAAGTTCCATTCTCGACCATGCATCCGGTCGTTCTTGAAGCCTTCTGTCCTCCGCCTTTCACGACTATGGAGCAGGAAAGACTTCACTTACTGTGTCCAGTATGTGCTCTTCAGATTTACGTCCACCGCACCAGCCAGTGGCGTAAGTCGGAGCAGCTCTTCATATGCTATGGAGGCCGCAATCGGGGGGCGGCTGCCACTAAGCAAACGGTGTCTCATTGGGTGAGGGATGCCATTGCCCTAGCCTACGTGGCGCGTGGTCAAGCCTTGCCGCTAGGTGTTAGGGCTCATTCAACCAGGGGGGTTGCATCTTCTATGCCTTTGGCAAAAGGTGTCCCCCTCCAGCAAGTGTGTGATGCGGCAGGTTGGTCCTCTCCACACACATTTGTCAGATTCTATAGCTTGGATGTCCATGCTACTCCGGGCTCGCATGTGCTTGAGTCAACATCCCTTAGGCATGTCTGAGACATTCTTCAATGTTTGTGCGCACACACTACACAACCTTGGGGGCTCAGACACTTCCAGTGCGGCGGCGTTGATATTCTCGTTCCCATTAGCGTTTGATGTGCAGCATCGGGAGTAGCTTTTGATAGGGAACATCTCGGGTTACTTGACTGTAACCCTGTTCCCTGAAAAAGCAGGAACGAGATTCTGCGCCTCAATGCTGCACTGCAGATGTGTCTGGCGTCTCTCAGACAAAGTGTAACCTGAAGTTATGCCTGTTTCACGTCTATTTATAACCTGCAGGTGCACGTTATCAATGACGTAACTCACCGAGGTTATTTAGGCCAAATTCTTGGCGTGTTTGACACACATACTTCGCAACCGGTCGAACAAAGAATGTTCTCATTAGTGTTTGATACACAGCATCTCGTTCCCACTTTTTCAGGGAACAGGGTTACAGTCAAGTAACCCGAGACGTTTCATCTTAAAGGAAAATCACAGGTAGCTTTTTCTAAAATGTTATCATCTCTATGGTAACAGCTAATTCACAAGGAGTCGTATGGCGGACAACGGCACGTAATCCAAGAAGGGATTTATCAAAGAAATGTATAATCATTGATATGGTGAAGTTTTCTGTAAGGCAACATTTATTTAACATCTACTGAAGGAATCTTCAGTGTCAGCGCTTTGTCGCAGTAGGTTTTTATTAACATGACAAGCTGTTTATTTATTGATTGATTGATTTTTTTTTCAAAAGAAAGAAAAAAATAGAGGCAGGTGAGGGAACAACTGTTTATAGCTGTTATAGCATAAGTCGACACAGGAAATAACTTGTCTCATAGACATTCCACAACATTAAATGTAACTATTGACAGATAAAAAGTATGATTATACAGTATATAAGTGTGTAGAATGAACTGATAAACTTAACCTGTACACTCACTACCCCTTACTTGAATATAGTTATTTATTTTATACATTTGAGCTACATGAGCCTCATAGACATTTATATTTACTGAGTTTCAGTTAATCGCTTTTCATTGTAAATCAGTTACTTTGCTCTGTGCTTCCATCCAGCCTGATTCCCGTATGAGCAGCTTGTCACAGCAAACGACTTCACACACATTTCCATTTCATACATATTTGCTTTCACACCCCACCATGTGTATAACTGTCAATAATGAATTCTCAGTCTTGCCGCCCCTGGGTCAGTTTAGTTACTCGAGTCACTCAGCGCAGTGTTGAGGTTCAAAAATCTTGTTTACAGACATTTCAGATTTTTTGTCGTTGTTTCTATGATATGTGTAGTAGAAATGCAACAAACGGCATTTATTTATGCTTTCTGCTCATGCGTCATGCTTTTAATACTTTTACGTTCATTAGCTCTCTTGATTTCCCATTATCCTCTTCATTCTACCTCAAATGCAACAGTTTGTGCATTAGTTGGATTTTACTGCTCCTGTAAAAGGCATATATATTACTCTTACTCAGCTAAACGAGCCACATGAGCAATTTTCCACACTTGTACTTGTCAAAGACAAAGTACAGTGTTTACCGCTTCTACGAAGCACACAAATAATGGCAACCATTTTGTCATGTCTCTGTCTGCAAATCTTAAAGTCACAGACAATATCCATATCCCATGATCCTCAGCCTGCAATCTCACAGCTTATGCAGTTATTACTCATGCCCATCATCACCAGTTACAATTAGTAATGAGAGATAGAGCAGAGGGGGGAAATTCCAGATAGAGCTGCATTTGTCTCTAACAGAGCATGCTGTGTGTTTGTGTTGCAGATGTTGGGGCTTACTTTGAGGCAGGAACGCTGGTCCGCTATAACCTGATGCCAGAGGTGATGTCCTCAGTGTCCAGCATGGATGGAAAGGATTTCGCCCAGTCTCTGCCCACAGACATGAACCTGACCCAAGAGATTGTGACCTTCAGCTTCAGCACGTCCAGCACTCCAAGCATCCTCCTGTACATCAGCTCAAGGATCCGTGACTACATGGCTGTGGTGCTGCGACGCAACGGTACATAGAGCGGTGCTTGAAAATTTGTTAACCCTTTAGGATTCTCTATATTTCTGCATAAATATGGCCTAAAACATCATCAGATTTTCACACAAGTCCTAAAAGTAGAACCAATTAAACGAACGAGACAAAAATAGTATACTTGGTCATTTATTTATTAAGGAAAATTATCCAATATTACATATCTGTGAATGGGAAAATTATGTGAACCTCTAGGATTAACAGTTAATTTGTTGAGTGGTTGACCAACAAAGATCACTCCAAGAGCAAGACGTGTAATAGTCTGCGAGGTCACAAAGGAACCCAGGGTAACTTCTAAGCAACAAAAGGCCTCTCTCACATTGGCTAATGTTAATGTTCATAACTCCACCATCAGGAGAACACTGAACAACAATGGTGCGCATGGCAGGGCTGCAAGGAGAAAGCCACTGCTGTCCAAAAAAGAACATTGCTGCCCGTCTCCCAGTGAATTCTAAAGGAAAACATCTGTCCGTGAACTGAATCTCAAGAGAAAGTGGGTCATGCAGCAAGACAACAACCCTAAGCACACAAGTCATTCTACCAAAGAATGTTTAAAGAAGAATAAAGTTAATGTTTTTGAATAGCCATGTCAAAACCCTGACCTTAATCCAATAGAAATGTTGTGGAAGGACCTGAAGCAAGCAGTTCATGTGAGGAAACCCACCAACATCTCCAAGCCGATGCGCAGGACTGATCAACAGTTTCTGGAAACGTTTAGTTGCAGTTATTGCTGCGCAAGGAGGTCACACCAGATACTGAAAGCAATACTTACATACTTACAGATATGTAATATTGGACCATTTTCCTCAATAAATAAATGACCAAGTATAACATCTATATAGTATAATATCTATAGTATAAAACCAATATCTCATTTGTTTAATTGGGTTCTCTTTATCTACTTTTAGGACTTGTGTGAAAATCTGATGATGTTTTAGTTCATATTTATGCAGAAATATAGAAAATTCTAAAGGGTTCACAAACTTTCAAGCACCACTGTACGGTCCTCAAACAGACTAAACAGTTGACTTGTTCTCAATATTTTGCTTCAACTCTGAGCTTCTCACTAAATGGCCTGAGATTGAATGCCTCTGTGTAATGATTTCCTCCGAGTGTCTTAGCAGTTCATTTATTTGTCACTTTAGTGTGCAAAACAAAGCAGAGCTTTTAGAAAGCATCTCAATTTAACCAATACAGCTAAGTAATGTTTAATGGCTCTCTGTCACACTCACTCGTATCGACTTAGACACACTTGAACACACACATGCATACAGAAATAATTCAGTCTGAGTTTTAACGTCAGTGCAGTGTAGTGTGTGTGTGTATGTGTGTGTCAAAGTGGCGCAGTAAGAATTAAGAGAAGAGAGTCTCCTTCACCTCATTGTTCATGCTTAATCCTCTCCAAATAAGAAGTCTCTTTCTCTCTCTCTCTCTCTCTCTCTCTCTCTCTCTCTCTCTCTCTCTCTCTCTCTCTCTCTCTCTCAGGTTCTCTACAGCTGCGTTATAACCTCGGGGGTCTGCTCGAGCCCTTCACCGTCAATCTGGATCAGCGCAACTTGGCTAACGGACAGCCACACAGCGTCAACATCACGAGAATAGAACGAGAAATCCATATCCAAGTGAGAGCCGCCATCTCACACACACACAACCAGCACACCTTCACCTTCTAATATTCTTTAACATTAACACTCAGGTTTTATTTTCAGTTGGACATGTAGTGTCTCTGTCACTTTCTGTAATACACTGATCTCCTGAGTGTGTGCATCGATCGATAAGCAGTGCAGCGCGGTGAGAGATGATGAGGTGATGAGGTCGAGGTGTGAAGCAGCATCCAAAGTGTAGTCTGGATTAGAGTGTGTGTGTGTGTGTGTGTGTGTGTGTGTGTGTGTGTGTGTGTGTGTGTGTGTGTGTGTGTGTGTGTGTGTGTGTGTGGGTCCTTGAGCTGTGTTACCTTCTGTTGTTCCAGGTTTAGATCAGTGTTGATCTAAACTAGTTTACAAGGATTATTACTAATAAATTCTCTTGGGGTTGTCATGTTTTTAAAGTATCTTGTAGCTCGCTGTCCAGAAAATGTCCTTTTTCTTGTTGTCTTTGAGTCTTGATAAAAAAGAGAGGAGTGGCCCTGAGGACATTAAACATCTCTATCACTGCATTCTTTACCAGGGGTGTAACCTGGGTCTGGGCATTCGGCGCTGTAATGCCAAAGATATTTTTCTTTATCCCTGAATAATTCTCCACTTGGAGCAGTTTGCCACTTGTTAGGTTTCCTCGTCTCCAGCCCTCACTACGCTACAAAGAGTGGTGAGGGGCGTGCTTCCGCATTCCACTGCGCGCTTTCCAGCGCTATTAAAAAACTCTCCGATGGACATTCCATTCACAAAGACTCTCGTTTTGTTTACTTCTGCCATGTGCTCCTTTGTTTTTGTGTTGCGTCATGTCTCTGCCCCCGTTTCCTCATTGGTTCGCCTGTTAACAGATTATTATCGTGTCCAGGTGTCGCTCGTTTAATCTTGTTCTGTTTGAATGAACTCTGCTACTTAAATCCCTGTCTGTTTGGAATTACTGCCCTAGCGTGTTTTGGAATCTTTGTCTCGTTTGATTTTGGACTTTTGTGTGACTGTCCCCTTTCCTTTGAATGTTCCTTTTATTTGCACTGTGCCTAATAAACTGACCACTTTCCCCTGCGAGTGCATCCTGCTTCCCTTCTAACCCCAGTGTCGTAACAGAATACTCCGCCCAAAAAATGGATGCAGCGGGGAAAGTGAGGGCACGCCACGCCATGCCACGCCATGCCACATTTAAAATGCCTGTTTACAATTAAATTTTTTTTCCTCAATGGACCTTTCTTTATCCCCCCGACGCCTACGACGGCTTTGCCACTGGGCCGCAATGTTTTTTTTTGCAGGCCCAAATATATTTCCTGAGTTTGGAGGACCCCAAGCCCGATGAGGAACAGTGGGTGGGGTTCCTCCTCTCTCGTTTGGTCGGCTCTGCTTGCCAATGGGCAGAGCTTCTCCTTGCCAGTGGATCCACGAAACTCAAGACAGTTTCAGGCTTTGTGGATCTACTGGTCCAGGTGTTCGGGAGCCCAGACTTCCAACCCAACCTCAGGACCTTTTCGGGGAAGGACTGTCTGGGTGACCGACCCTGCCAGTCATTCCTGGACTTTTATGAGAGGGCGCGGGCTAACATGGCGGCCTGCACCTCTCATCCCCTAACCCAGGAGTGTACCACCGAGGGATGCACCCAACCAGCCATCCTGCAGTGCCCCACCTGCAGGAATCAGGGAGTAAGGAGCAGCTACTTCTGCTCCCAAAGCTGTTTTAAGGGCAGCTGGCGGGTGCATAAGTGGCTCCACAGGCGGGCACCCTCAGAGCTCCAGCAGGAGGCCCAGCAGGAGGTCTCCTCAAGGGAGCTGCACCTGGACGTAAACATGGCAACCTCCAGCCCCAAGCTCCAGCAGGAGGCCCAGCAGGAGGTCTCCTCAAGGGAGCTGCACCTGGAGGTAAACATGGCAACCTCCAGCCCCAAGCTCCAGCCAGAGGCCCAGTAGAAGGTCTCCACAGCGGAGCTGCTCAGGGAGGTTAACGTGGTGACCTCCAGCCCCGAGCTCCAGCCAGAGGCCCAGCAGAAGGTCTCCACAGCGGAGCTGCTCAAGGAGGTTAACGTGGCAACCTCCAGCCCCGAGCTCCAGCCTGAGGCCCAGCAGAAGGTCCCCACAGCAGAGCTGCTCAGGGAGGTTAACAAGGCGACCTCCAGCCCCAAGCAGCAGCCAGAGAATCAAGAGGAAACCTCCTCTCCTGGCCTGCTCATATCGGAGGTCCACGGGGGAACCTCCGCCCAAGCCACGTTCCTGCCAGAGGTTCTAGAAGAAACCTCCACTCCTGTCCAGTCCATGTCAGAGGTCCACGGGTTGACCTCCTCCAAAGTCAAGTTCAAGTCAGAGGCCCACGGGATGGCCTCTTTTCAAGCCCAGTCCATATCTGAGGTCCACGGGATGACCTCCATTCCATGTCCTAGCCCATGTTTTAGAGCAAAATTGAGTCCATGTCCAGGTTCCTGCCTTAGTCCTAGTCCATGTCCAAGTCCATGTCCAGGTTCCTGCCCTAGTCCATGTCCATGTCCAAGTCCATGTCCAGGTCCTTGCCCTAATTCTAGTCCATGTCCAAGTCCTAATTTCTGCCCTATTCGAAGGCCAGCTCCCAATCCAGTTCCCAGTCCTGCTCCCAATCCAGTTCCCAGTCCTGCTCCCAATCCAGTTCTCAGTCCGGTTCCCAGTCCTGCTCCCGTTCCCAGTTCCAGTCTAGTTCCTCATCCATTTCCTAGCCCAGTTCCTAGTTCAGTTCCATGTCCAGTTCCTGATTTCGTTGTCAGCTACATAGGTTTTGTGTTTGCTTTTCTTTTCAGTTCAGAGGCTGATTTAACTCCCAGCTCCGCTTCTCACCCAGCTCACTCCTCTGTCTCCAGCCCTGTCTCCTCCTCTATCTCCAGCCCTGTCACCTCCTCTGTCTCCATCCCTGTCTCCTCCTCTGTCTCCTGCCCTGTCTCCTCCTCTGTTCCTTCCTCTGTCTCCAGCCCAATCTCCAATGCTGTCTTTGCTCTCATTCTCAGTTCGGAGGCTGATTTAACTCCCAGCTCCGTTTCCAGCTCCGTTTCCAACCCAGCTCTGTCTCCTCCACTGTCTCCTCCACTGTCTCTAATTACTTTCCTAGCTCAGCAGCCAGTCCAGTTTCAGAAACTGTCTCCAATTTAATTTCCAGCCCTGTCTCCAGCCCTGTCTCTAATTTAATTTCCAGCTCTGTTTCCAACCAAGTTTTTGAATCTGTTTATGGTTCTGGGTCTAACCTAATTCTCTGTCCAGTCTCGAAGTCTGTTTCCAAGTCAGTCTCGAAGTCTGTTTCCAAGTCAGTTTCGAAGTCTGTTTCCAAGTCAGTCTCGAAGTCTGTTTCCGAGCCTTTCTCCCAGGCTGTTTCCGAGCCTTTCTCCCAGGCTGTTTCCGAGCCTTTCTCCCAGGTTGTTTCCGAGCCTTTCTCTGAATCTTTTTCCCAGCCTTTCTCCGAATCTTTTTCCCAGCCTTTCTCCGAATCTTTTTCCCAGCCTGTCTCTGATCCAGGTGCCAAAGCCGACTCCGATCCTGGTTCCAGAGCCGACTCCGATCCTGGTTCCAGAGCCGACTCCGACCCTGGTTCCAGAGCCGACTCCGATCCTGGTTCGAGGTCAAGCTCCGGGTCAAGCACCAGGTCACTCGCAGCTCCGAGATCCAGGCCCAGCACCAGGTCACTCACAGCTCCGAGATCCAGGCCCAGCACCAGGTCACGTGCAGCTCCGAGATCCAGGCCCAGCACCAGGTCATGCGCAGCTCCGAGATCCAGGCCCAGCACCAGGTCACGCGCAGCTCCGAGATCCAGGCCCAGCACCAGGTCACGCGCAGCTCCGAGCTCCAGGCCCAGCACCAGGTCACGCGCAGCTCCGAAATCCAGACCAGGCATTCGTCCAAGTTCTCATCCAAGTTCTCGTCCAAGTTCTCGTCCAAGTTCTCGTCCAAGTTCTCGTCCAAGTTCACAAGGAAAACCTGACACGCTCTGCTCTGGTCACGGGACACTGGACATAACCAACTTTAGGTCCTGGAGGGCAGAGGTTAGGATCCTGCCCAGGGGCCCAGGTCCACCAAAGTGGATGAAACTTGCGGCGTTTCAGGAGCCGCGCCTTGGGGGGGGGCTCTGTTAGGTTTCCTCGTCTCCAGCCCTCGCTACGCTACAAAGAGTGGCGAGGGGCGTGCTTCCGCATTCCACTGCGCGCTTTCCAGTGCTATTAAAAAGCTCTCTGATGGACATTCCATTCACAAAGACTCTCGTTTTGTTTACTTCTGCCATGTGCTCCTTTGTTTTTGTGTTGCGTCATGTCTCTGCCCCCGTTTCCTCATTGGTTCGCCTGTTAACAGATGATTATCGTGTCCAGGTGTCGCTCGTTTAATCTTGTTCTGTTTGAATGAACTCTGCTACTTAAATCCCTGTCTGTGTCCGCTTCGTCGCGGAGTATTATATTGGAATTGGTTAAGTTAGATGAGAAAGATTGATTTTGAAATTAAAGATAGCGACGAAGCAAAGAGCTTTCTCTGTTTTGTGTTTACCAGGCGTTCCCTGGTCCTTGCGGTTTTTCTTATGTTTTTTGTTTACCAGGCGTTCCCTGGTCCTTGCGGTTTTGCTTATGTTTTTGTTTACCTGGCGTTCCCAGGTTGTTGGATTCATGTCTTGTTACTTCCTGGATTTTTGCCCTGTAAGCCTTTGGATTACTGTTCCATGATTTCCTGGATTTTTGCCCTGTAAGCCTTTGGATTACTGTTTCATGATTTCCTGGATTTTTGCCCTGTAAGTGTTCGGATAAGTGACTAACCTGTTTGGAATTACTGCCCTAGCGTGTTTTGGGATCTTTGTCTCGTTTGATTTTGGACTTTTGTGTGACTGTCCCCTTTCCTTTGAATGTTCCTTTTATTTGCACTGTGCCTAATAAACTGACCACTTTCCCCTGCGAGTGCATCCTGCTTCCCTTCTAACCCCAGTGTCGTAACACCACTACGCAACTGAACATCAGTAAAAGTAATTTTGTGTCTTCAGTGAATGAAGTGTTGTATTTTATCTTCAGTGAACGGAGGCCATATCAATCAGACAGGGCTTACAGGGAAATACGTGGAAATACTCATGCCTTATTGGTTGACAGGTCGCAATTCTGCCAAATGCTAGCTCACACAGTCAGTTAGTGTGAGGGGAAAAATGGATATATGCTGATTTTTACACTGAAACACTAACATTCTCTCATGCTGAGCAGGAAAACAATGTGTGTAAATGTCTATATGATTTCCAAGATACGTGAATTTGATATGAGGAGAGCATAAGGACAGCTATGTACTTTGCATGGCACTGTAGCAGCTAAACCCATACAGTGGTAGCTTAGTTGTGCCTCCCCTTGACTAGCAACACAAAACTAGCCTAGTCTCATGTTAGGTAGGCAAAAAGTTTAATATTTTATCAGTCTGGTAGTCCTGCAAATAGTGATTACACCTGAGGCAGGTTTTATGGTAAATCCAACTGTTTGTCTGATCATGTCATACATTGACAGCTAAGTTACCACAGCTTCCATAAAAACAAAACTTTAGGCTACTAGCTGAGCTGAGAACATTGAGCTGGAGAATTGACCTGTACCATTGAGGTGGGAATTGTGGTTCATATCAAGTAGGTCCATCAGCAAGGTTTTTACAACCAGATTTTGAAAGTCTACTCAATCACGTAGGCCTAGTAATATTGGAAATAGGTATCTGATATGAAGCTGGTTTGAGACGTTCGAGTGGCTGGATTATTCATGAGCAGATTATATGGTAAATCAAATCCAAACCATTCCTTCTCCAGTTTTCAAAAAAAAAAATTAAGTAATTAGTCCTGACTTGCAAGAAACAATGCATGGAAACAGTCTATTTAGAAATACATCTTAAAAGTTTTTTGATGGAGAAGAATCTGGGCTCAGCCCCGGATGATTACCAGTCCAGCTAATGCCCCTGTGATTTACCCTCAAACTTATACTTTATTCTCAGAGGAATTCCTTCATTGAGGCGAGTTAGTCACCTGAAGGTTGTCAGTTCAAATCCCTGCACTTTCCATCTGCCTCTGTGGGCTTTTAGACCTTAATTATTAATCATTAATAATAGCCAGGCTTCCTCACTTACTGTATCACCTTGAGGATAAATAAAGCTAATACTATTTTAAAATGTAATTCAGTGTTGTTGTCTTAATCTGTCCTTCATGTTCCACAAGGCCAAGTTTGAGCTTATTTATGACTCATTAGCAGATATCATTAAAGCTATGTGGCTCTCAGAGAGTTTGGAGCCTCGGGGAAGCTTTTCACAATGACTTTTCGTTCAGAGTCAGCCATTAGCTCCTTCTGATAAAAGTAAATAAGCTCAAAGCTATTTAATGTTGTCACATTAAAATCTCCTGAATCTGCCACTCCGAGATCCTCATCAGCATCGTCCTTAGAGATGAGCTACAAATTCAGGAAGTAACGAGGATAATTTACTTAGCATACTTTGGTGAAATAAAGAGCTTCAAATGAATATGAAGGACAAGGGTGCAGTCAGAGTGTATTTTAAGTACAGTTCCACTAGATGGAGCTTGAGAGCTGATTCTAAAAAGCAAAAACTCTGAGTCTGTACAAGTAAGAAACATTTATACATTTATAATAATAATAATAATAATAATAATAATAATAATAATAATAATAATAATAATAATAATAATAATACCGGATCATTTATTATGTTATTTTATGAGCAGGCACATAAGTCCAAAAGTTATTTCGATATTTACACAGGGAAATTTATGCACATTTTTCACAATTTTGTGATAACTCATAAGTCCAGAATTATGTATGAATGTTGTTGTGCATAATTTCGGTATTAAATCCTCTCTATGTGTGTTTCACTGAACTCGTCCACAATATCAATACGGTCCACAATCTCTGTAATATCTGTGCTTTTCTCTGTTTCTTGTTGCACTCCATTTATTAAAGGTGAATGAACTTTCTCTGGGAACATGATCATGTCCCCTCAAATCATTTATTAATGTGATGAATATGTTTAAATTTTTTTATGATGGCATTATATTTTATTATTATTTATTTTATTATAGTTTATTATTTATATTTGCACATTGTTTTTGTGAGAAAATACTATTTTTTAACAAAGAGGAGGTTCTTGATTTTTGTTAAGTAGCTTCTCCAGTTGTTTGAGTATAAAGATAATAATAAATGATCATTTCTAATGCAAAAATAATAATAATAATAATAATAATAATAATAATAATAATAATAATAATAATAATAATAATAATAATAATTAAAAGTGAGTTGTTTTCTTGTCCGTGAAGACCATCACACCTGTAGTGTATCTGCATTCGTCTTTATGCTATAACAGGAATCTTCAGTTCTTTTAAGTGTTTTTTTGTTGTTGTTGTTGTTGTTGTTGTTGTTGTTGTTGTTGTTGTTTTTTTGCAACAATTTGCTTACATTGGACTGGAGTGTTTATTTATTTATTTATTTCAGATTGTCCAGTTATCACTGTTCCGATAAAATAATGTTATCCTCAGCCTATATTCTTCTTGTGTGTGTGTGTGTGTGTGTGTGTGTGTGTGTGTCTTTCCCATAGCTGGACCACTATCCTTCGGTCAGCTACACTCTGCCTGAAACCTCAGACACTCACTTCAACCTGGTCAAGACTCTCTTCCTAGGAAAAGTCTTTGGTAAGCTCTGTCCTCAGCACTAACACTCTGTCATGATCATTTATTTCTGCAGTAGGATGATGTCATTTTTCATTAACATAAGCCCCAAATAGTGGGTCCTAACTGACTGAGTGTGGGAAAGGTGATAATGCATAACACAGAACTCTTTAATTAAGGCAAGATAATAATTCAGACATATGTTTAATGTCACTTTCAATGATTTCTTAGGAAAAAAACATAAGGATCACCTGAGTAAAATAATAACTAATAAAATAATAGTATTAGGTGCTAGTATTGAATACTGTTGATTATTACATTGTAATAATTGAATATACTGTAGATTAGTTGGGGAAAAAATAAACAGGTGATTCTACAATCGGCCCATTCAACCCTAATAACTCTTAAAAATTAAAATGTATTTTTAAATAATTTTTTCAATATAGATTTTACCAAAATATTAATTTCACCATTCTAAAAAATTTCATTTCATTTCATTTTTTCCCCAAAAGGAATTTGCTCTCAACTGGATGGTTTTGGTTTGTTTGTTTGTTTGTTTTTTGTTTTAATTATTATCTAGCATTCATTCTTTTATCTAGCATTTTATATAGCATAGCATTAAGAACATTCTAATGATTTACTTTTTTATTTGATTCAATAATTTACTTTCAGTCTATAATTTGGATCAATTTTTTGTACAGGGTAACCTCATCAGTCCATATCACAATATCATTAAAAAAGAAAGAAAGAAAAAAAAGGGGAGAATATTTCTTCTTCCCATGATCTTCAGGAATTTGGAAATTTTCCTCAGATTTAACTGAAGGGAATGTGTTCAGTTTTAGAGGGTTGAGTAAATGTTACAACATTACAAATGTTTTAATGTTTATATTTGAAGGTAAAGTGTACTTATAGTTTGGTTAGTCAGGCAAAATGGTGTTTTTGCAGGGTTTTTTTTTTAAAGTCATTTACTGAAACATGCACACAGGTTGTTGTGAAGGACACTATAGCTATTTAAAACATCTTTAAACTTTACTTTACATTGCATATTTGTAAATGTAATATCAGTGGGATGAATCACGAGCATATACTATTCTATGATGATATCTTCCATTTCCTATCATTCTTGTATAGATCTTTTTTTTGCAGCGGATATTATACGAGACATTTTTATCATGAGGTTCTTTTTGCCAGAGGAATTTTATCTGAAAGCGTTGTACATCTCATATTTGCCCAGATTTAATCACTGTTTGTTGTAATACATTACTTTTGCCACTAGATGATGTTAGAATACTGCTGTATGCTCATATCCACTTGGGCTGGCTTTCATACTTCAGCACTTAATGCTTTCGTTGGTGATATGGTAATATTTCCTAATTCATTATCCTACACACGATATGATATGAGGCATTATATACAAAATGCATATATGAGTTCATGATTGCATATAGTAATTCAGGGTTGTGTATAATACTATATGTAACATTTATTTACTTTAGGAATGGGTACTAATACAGGTAATAAAAGGTTGTTGTTGTTTTTTTTTTGCTCTAAAAAACACTGGGTTAAAAACAACCCAAATTGGTTAAATTGGGTAAATATAGGACAGAACACATTTTGGGCTAAACTAACCCATCAAGTTGGGTTGTTAATTTTAATTCAGCAAATGGGTTGTTTTTCAACCCAAAGGATGGTTTCATTTTTACAAAAACACTGGGTTAATTTTATTTTGCCCTTTGAAAATGTCAAATATACCATTATAAACAAATATGTCAACATGGTATCTCCTTTATTTATACACAAGAAGGTGTTGTGTGTGTGTGTATATATATATATATATATATATGTTGTGTATATATAGACTTTGAAGTAAATGACTAAAATAAGTCATATATTTAAGACGAAAACGTCAGATTTTGATCAAAGGTGACTTTAAAACATCCAAAAAATTGAGTAACTAACTTACGAGCCAGTGGGCATTACAAACAAGTAAGCCAAAGCTAAGGAAGACAGCAGTGCATTTAATGTCCCGTAAACTGGACTGTTGTCGCACATTTTTGCTTTTTCTAGTGTACAGTAATGGTTTTATGGATAAATGTATTGATATGAACCTTGTTTCTCCAAATAAATCTAACAGTCTGTCTGTGTGAAAACCGCTACCTTCACCTGAGGCGAATTCAAACAGTCCGCGCTGAGTTGATTTGACCCAAGGAGCTGGGCTGAGGCGTCGGGGTGGGGGAGGGGTGCATTGATTCAACTGTCAGAGAAAATGACCCAGCCACTAACCCAGCAGTGGTTTACACAAAACTACTCAAAAACTACCGAAGACTGAGAAAATAACCCAATTAAATGATCCAAAAGGCTTAACCCAGCATTTGGGTAGAAAAAAGTAACCCAGCATTTTTTAGAGTGAGTGTCTTTGAGACAGCTATTAAAATATGTTTTATAAGAACACTTACAAACAGAGTCATATTATGTGCTTTCTGTAGAATGATATTTTTAATGGTATAATTGATAATTTAATTACAGTCAACTTCAGAATTATTGGCATACTGCAAAAGAATAGGGGGAAATTGCTGTATATGCTAAACATTATACACAGTGATTCATGTTTTTTAATGTTGTTTTTTACACCTTTGTAATCCATTTACATTTACATTTATGGCATTTGGCAGACGCCCTTATCCAGAGCGACTTACATTTATTTCATTTATACATCTGAGCAATTGAGGGTTAAGGGCCTTGCTCAAGGGCCCAACGGTGGCGGCTCCAACACTATGAGGAACCCCAGAGAGTTTTTAATACAAAAGAGGCAGTTGGTTGTTAGACTGCACAAGTTCAGAAATTAATGTAAAAAAATATAAATAAATATATATATATATATATATATATATATATATATATATATATATATATATATATATATATATATATAAATAAAAATACAGGAACAGTATAAAATGCCATTTAGCACAATTAGGGCCTTAATACAAAGTATCTGTGATTATATTTACCCATCGCCAACGTATGAACTTATTCCCAACTATGCTTGAGTTTATACAAAGAAGTTCAGTGCTGTTATTCTCTTATTTGCAGGTGTGCCAATAATTTTGAATCAAATGTTTAGCTGAACACCCGGGAAAGTGTTTACTGTAAGCTCCAGAATACCACTCATTGCCTGTTTTATCCTTTAAATACTGTATATTTATTTTTTTTTCAAATTTTATTTATTTATTTTATTTCAAATTTTAATCCTTTATTTTGTTAATTAATAATATACCATAACACTGTTGAACTCTTGAATCTTACTGGTCAGAAGGTGTTGATTAGTTTTCTATAACAGCAGCTGTGACATACACTGATCAGCCATAATATTAAAACCACTGACAGGTGACATGAATAACATTGATTATCTCATTACAATGGCTCCTGTCAAGGGGTGGGATATATTAGGCAGCAAGTGAACAGTCAGTTTTCGAAGTTGATGTGTTGGAAGCAGGAAAACTGGGCAAGCGTAAGGATGTGAGTGACTTTGACAAGGGCCAAATTGTGATGGCTGAAGGACTGGATCAGAGCATTTCCAAAATGGGAAATCTTGTGGGGTGTTCCCGGTATGCAGTGGATAGTGAAGGCTAGCTCGTCTGGTATATATTAATGCAGTTGCTGTAATACACTATTGTTTCTGTACTAACAGGTATTTCAAAGAGTCTTGTATGGTGAACACTGTCCATAATCTAAGAATATTAATAATATGATTTTATAAACGTGTTGTTATTTAACAGAGATCATTGATATGATGAAGTTTTCGGTAAGGAGATGTTTATGTAACATTGATGGAAGGAGTCTCTAGTGTCAGCACTTTTGAAACAGTCAAAGGTCAGAGCTGAATTTAGGTTTTAAGCTATGGGGGTCGCAACATGACTTGGGGGTTTGAGTGTTTGAATTTTCAAAACCTCTCATGTCGCCTTCAAACGCACTGAAAATCTGTTTTTCTAGATTAGTAAATACTTTTGAATATAAGGTCAGAGTTTTTGATTAGAGACGCAGCCCATGACAACAATCATGATGACGGCAGAACTTTTTAAAAGAAACAGAGCATGTCAGTGTGTTTAACGTCTCGGTGCATGAACTCGCTAAACATTTTTCACAGTTTGACTTAAACACCTGACAGGCAGGGATGTTTTGGCTCTGGCATGCCATCTGGTGAATGTCGCATTTAAATCTTTCAGATGTGCATAAGACATAAATTATGCAGTGAGTGTGTGAATAAAGCTCACGTCGTCACTGCTTGTACACACGCATGCAAAATCATGCGTGTGTACAAGCAGTGATGATGTGAGCTTTATTCACATACTCGCTGCATAATTTATGTCTTACGTACATCTGAAACGGTCTGCGCTGGGCCATAATCACACCACCCCGGCATGAATTATTTATCTACAGTATAACTACACAACACTGCACACTAGGCTGGTAAATCAGTGCAAGGAGTATTCTTGTTTTAGTCATTTATGTTACATATTAGTATGGTACTAACATAACAAAATGCTTTAATGTTGCAGCTGTTCAAGGCTTGGGGTCGCAGAAAATTCATAATGTCCATTTGGGGTCATTTGCCCAAAATATTTGGGAATGCCTGTATTAATTTCAAGGGACACAAAAAGAAAAAGAAAGAAGGCTGGTGAAAGAATGAATGTTTATTGCTGCTATAGCATGATAACAGGAACTAACATGCATGGACGTTTCACAACATTAAATGGGACTATAGACAGATAAAATGTATGATGCAATTGTTGTGGGATAAATGGAATAAAACCTTTCAGGTCATGCTGTTATTGTAAAATAATCAACTTCAGGGAGGTATAACAGCATGTCCCATCAGATGCAGATTCACACTCTGTTAATCAATCAATCAATCAATCAATCAATCAATCAATCAATCAACTAATTAATTAATTTATTAATTAATTAATTAATCAGTCAATCAATCAATCAATCAATCAACCAATCAATCAATCAATCAATCAATCAATTAATTAATTATCTATTTATTTTTTTTGTATTTGATCTGTTCAGTGTCTCATAAATTCCAGTTAGCAGGATATTGATGCCTTTTAGCAAGCAAGATCTGGAGGTGATTTCATGGGACTAATAAAATTACATGCACATAAAACATGTGTAGCAGCTCACAGAAAGGAAAGTGTGTGTGTGTGATTTATAACTCTTGGACCTTTCCATAAAGTTTATGTGCTGTAGTTTATGCAGAGAGCAGCAAGGACTCATCACCCATCACAGGCTCATACAGGGAGTTGACAAGGAAGATGATTCATTTTAACCACTGCAGGGAAGAAGTCATGAAGAGATTTATAGTTATTTTGGTCCACTGAGTGTGTGTGTGTGTGTGTGTGTGTGTGTGTCCCCTGATTAATATAATATTGTTTGCAGACTAAAGTGTAATACTCCATTGTGCTCTGAGTCTGTAAAGATAATTGAGAAGGGGGCTGCTTGTCCTTTTGTGTCTTTCTTATTCTGTCTTTAGAACTGACAATTGGTGCAACAGAATAGCATTTCCCCTATCATGGGAACATTTGTCACAATTTCAATTACTGACAATGCCAAAGAGAGAGGCGGCATACTCTCTTTCCCCTGTCAGTCACAGCGACATTGATGTCTGTATGTGGAAGAGGGTAGATAGCACTTCCTCGGAGTGTGTTATGCTGCCTTGGGATGCAATCCAAAAAGGAAGCATGTGTTAGACCCATGGTTCCTGGGTTGGTACCTGTTGTGTCATAGGGAGAGTTGGCTGATGGGGGGAATTGGCAGGTGACTAAATTGGGGAGAAAAATAGGCAAATGTCCAAAAAAAAAAGTTTTTAAATGATATAGCTCCTTCATCCATCTCTGAATTGAATGCCTGAAAACTGTGGTCCAAATCATCTCCTAAGGTCATCGAATATGAAAACCATAAACCCCTATGTGTTGAAGATGTTATTGTGTGAAAACTTTACATTTACAGCTTTACACCTTACTATTAAGCTCTGACACTGAATACTCCTTCCAAGAAATGTTAAATAAACGTTCCCTGATAGAATCAAGATTCACCATATCATTCATTCAACATGTTTTGTTTTTTTTTAATCTGTTTATTCAAATATGTTTACTATAGAAACAGTAACTTATTAAAAGGACTGCATTTACAGTATATAATATATAATGTGATTTGAATTACTTTAATACTTGTTTCTATAGTAACAGCTACATTATACATTTGAGGTCATAAGTTTTCATACGGCGTTAAAATCTGCAAAATGTTAATAATTTTTTTTAAAGCGGGATCATAAAAATAGAAATAAAAATATATTTAGTACTGCCCTGAATAAGCTATTTCACATAACAGATGTTTACATATAGTCCACAAGACACAATAATAACTGAATTTACACAAATAAACCAGTTTGAGAGTTTACATACGCTTCATTCTTATTACTGTGTTGTTACCTGGATGATCAGCGGCTGTGTATGTTTTGTGATAGTTGTTCATGAGTCCCTTGTTTGTCCTGAGCAGTTAAACTGCCCACTGTTCTTCGGAAAAATCCTCCAGGTCCTGCACGTTCTTCTGCATATTTGATCCCTTTTCAACAGTGGCTATATGATGTTGAGATAAATCTTTTCACGCTGAGAACAATTGAGGGACTCGTACACAACTATTACAAAAGGTGCAAACATTCACTGATGCTCAAGAAGGCAATGCACTACATTAAGAGCTGGGGGATGTAAACTTTTGAACAGGGTGATCGGTGTAAATTGGTATTATTTTGTTTAAAGATCTTTTTTTTTTTTTTTTTTTTTTTTTTTGCCCTTCAGAAGCTCCATAAGTTATTTACGTGTTTCCCAGAAGACAAAATAATAATTTACACCAATCATCCTGTTCAAAATTCTACACCCCCATGGCTCTTAATTTATTGTGTTGCCTTCTTGAGAATCACCACCTTCTTGTGGATTATATGCAAACATCTGTTATGTGTTAGCTTATTCAGGGTAGTACTAAATAAAAAACTGTACCAACAGTGATTTGGTATAAAGCAATATATTGGAATGATGGATTATTTGAAGTAATTAATAAATATAGAACTATTACTATTTAACACTGCTAAGGTAATGAATGCTTAAGCCTAAACATAACAGATGGAGGGTGGCACATTAGCACAGAAGGTAGCGTTGCCACCTCACAGCTCCAGGTTCCCCGGTTCAATCCTGAGCTTGGGTTACTATCTGTGTGGAGTTACACAAGTTCTCTCTGTGTCCAAGTGGGTTTCCTCCCACCTCCAAAAAACATGTCAGTAGATGGAATAGCTACTCTAAAGTGCCCCAAGCTATGAATGTGTGTGTATTCCCGGGGTGTGTTCCCACCTCATGCCCAGTGTTCCTGGAATAAACTCAGACTGAAGATGATTCCGACTGAAATGAAGGAATAATAGATGAACCAACATGGAACCAGTAGTTTATTAAGTCAATTTTACATGATATGCATGTAGTGTAATATTCATTCAGCAGCATCCGGCACCGATGCTTAAAAACCATTTCATAATCAGTATCTGTATTATTTCAGTATAAAAGCATTGCATCTAGTGCATTACAGGGTGTAGATCCTCATTGATTCTGCTTTTGATTCTATTTGTCTGGTACGTCTCAGTGCTTTGACAGCTGGATGATGTCATCTGCTGCCATGCGAATGTGGTTCAGCTCAGTGTGTGTGTGTGTGTGTGTGTGTGTGTGTGTGTGTGTGTGTGTGTGTGTGTGTGTGTGTGTGTGGTCTTAGTCGTGGTCCCTCTTGATTGCATTACACCTCTCTGGCATCATCAAAGGACAAGGTTAGACTCCAGATCCATCCAGTAGGTACTTACATTATCCATGTTTTCCTCCAGCTCACTCTGATTTGAAGCTGCTGATACACACACTCCCACACAGAGAGATAAGAGGTTCACAGAGTTGGTATAAAGGAGGAGAGAAGGGAAGTAGGGTGATTTCTTGGAGATAGGACAGAGAGAGAGAGAGAGAGAGAGAGAGAGAGAGAGAGAGAGAGAGAGATAGAGAGAGAGAGAGAGAGAGAGTGTGTACACTGTATTCTGGCTGCTTTTCAGGTAATATTGATGTTCTTATTCTGTGTAAACAACCAAGACTAATGCTGTATAATTATATTATATTATAGTCATGAATTATGAAAATGATTCTGTTTCTTTGTGTCCTTCATAGATGTATATTCTTTGTTATTGATGGCTGATACCATAACTACTGTAAATCTTATTTTTGGTGTCTGTGTCTGAGGCTCGAGGCTGAGTACTTGCAGTTGGCGCTGCAGGTGTATAAGATTGTTCTGCAGTATTAGGACCCTTTCTGTGTGCGTGTGTGTGTGTGTGTGTGTGTGTGTGTTACTTGCAGTGCAGAATCACGCCAGTCAGAAGGTTACTGGAAGGACATGCCATCTGTATCGCTCTGTATCTCTTTCTCGCCATCTTTCATTTAAACCTCTCTCTGATTTTCTTCTTTCCCACATTAACTTTTTTAAAATTATAATCTACCAGGAGGATATGATGATTAACCTGCTGATTCACAAACTAGTTTTTCCTCTATCCTTCACTCGTGACCTGAAGACAATCAGACGGATATACTACCGATTAGTCAGTTCTGTAATGCTGAAAAGAACATTTTTATTTTGTGCCAAGCAAAGAAAGATTCTCAAGTATTAATGATCCATTTTATTTTGTGTGTGAAATATTACACATTACATGCCTTATACTGTAATATTTTACCCACTGATTTCCTTTTAGGTTTTTCCTGAAATAACCAAACTCATGCATGGATATACATAAGTAGCCCACTACAGTGGATTGGATGCTTGTTTACTTTGGGAAAATAGATACTGTATATTTTGACATGAATTTGGAAAATAGTTAATGGGTGAGATTGCCTGACTGTTATAGGGAATGTGATCCAAAGATGGTGTGCTGTTACGGAGGATGTGACCAAAGATAGGGTGTATGTTGGGTGGAGCGATAGTGAGCTGGCAGGTGAATGGCAGAAGTTGAGTGGAGGAATAGTGAGCAGGGTAGTATATGGTGGAGGTTGAGTAGACAAATTGGAAGCAGACTGGTCCATGGTGCAGGTTGGGTGGAAAAATAGTGAGCAGGCTGGTGGACTGCAGTGGTTGGGTGGAGGAATAGTAAACCGACTGGTGAATTATGGTGGTTGAGTGGAGGAATAGTGAACACGGTAGTGGATGGTGAAGTTTGGGTGGAGAAATAGTGAACACACTGGTGAATGATGGAGTTTGAGTGGAGAAATAATGAACAGGGTAGGGAATGGTGATGGTTGGGTGGAGAAGTAGTGAACAGACTGGTGAATGGTGAAGGATGAATGGAGGAATAGTGAATAGACTGGTGAATGAGAGAGGTTGGGTAGAGGGATAGTGAACAGGGTAGTGAATGGAGAAGGTTGGGTGGAGAAATAGTGAATAGACTGGTGAATGAGAGAGGTTGGGTAGAGGGATAGTGAACAGGGTAGTGAATGGAGAAGGTTGAATCGAAGAATAGTGAGCAGGCTGGTGCTCACGAATGGGGGTATAGTGAACAGGCCAAAATGGATAGGCAGTAAATAGGACAATGTATATGCAAACAGAGCAAGATGGATGGATGGATGGATGGATGGACGGATGGCCACTGTGTCAGGAGGGTCGGGTCAGAAATGGCGAGACATTTTTATGTATATGTCATATACAAGCTCAGACTCTTCCATCACACTCCATCTTCTGGCACAAAAAAGTCCACATCCATCCATCCATCCATCCATCCATCCATCCATCCATCCATCCAGTAAGCAGTTGTCTAAGTTCACGTTTTAAAATAAAGCTAGAATGTACTATATGTACTCCTTTGTTATTAAAATAAAAAGTAGAGGGATTTGAGCAGTGTTTGGGCAGACATATTGCTAATACACATTTAATCACAAAGCAAATAGCAAATAATAAATTCAGACCTGAATCACTTTACTGTTATGTTTTAATTAGACAGTCATTAGACAAATATAAAAATGTTATTTCCCAGCAAACTTTATACAGTATGCTTTATTTTTAGTGCCTATGACCACCACTGTAATGTTCACTTGGGTCTTATTTCACACAAAACCCGGTGTCTCTAATCCACTTCAGCAATCCATGCGCCTCTGAATCTGATATATTTAGGACACTGAATTCTGCAGTGGTTTTTGGATAAGCAGCATATTTCCTGGAACTGGGTGAGATGATACTAAACTCTTTGCTGTGTATGTAGTTTGATCCCGATAGACACGATTACCTCAGAGAGAGTAGCTCAGGGATGGAGCGCTATTAAACATTCATCATTCTTGAGTCAGCTGAATCAATAAGTGGGAAATGAAATTCAAACTGCGTCCTGCAGAACTACAATGTAGTTCAATTATACAGATTAAATAGCAGGCAGCAGTATTAATAACCGTAGCTCAGATTTTGCTGAGTGGATAAAAATGGCTTGTGACATTTTTGAGCACAAAAACTTTGATCAATAAGATATATTTCACATATGCTTCTAGTTTTCTTTCTATGATTTTTATTGATTTTATAGAGTCATTAGGGCTGCTTGATCTATTGCCGAAACATCCATTCTGAACTTCTGTCTCCATTTAGAAAGCAGTATACAGTAGCAGGAAATTCTATAATATAGTCCAAAAGTTTACGGAGAAATTAAAACCTTACCTAAGTCATCATCAGAACAAAATTGTGAGAATTTTGTGTAATTTATTAGTTACATTATACACACAACTAATAATAGGCTGACTTTCCATGTAGTACTGAAATTTATTAGTTCAAAAATTCTGTAATGAATTTACTATAAGTACAATAAGCACTACACTTGTGATCCTCTCTGTATGTTTCTATGTTTCCTGCAGAAACCGGTCCCATCGACCCAGTGCTGATAGGGAAGTATAACACTCCCGGCTTTGTAGGCTGCCTGTCCCGAGTACAGTTTAACAGCATCGCTCCTCTGAAGGCGGCTCTTCGTTCACAGTTTGCTGCGTCCGTCTCACATCAGGGCAAACTGATCGAGTCCAACTGCGGCGCGTCCCCGCTCACCGTCTCACCGATGTCTGCTAACACTGACCCCTGGCACCTGGACGGAGGTAAAGAACAAGAACAGCATCTTATGTGAAAATAAAGGAATGATGATAATGATACAATATTAAGCATTGCAGTCATAAAGGTTACTGTGAGAAAACACCTCAGTATTGATCTACTTGTTGTTAGTGATGAAGTAATACATAGCAGACTTTTAAAGTAGAACACTGATGGCAGCCATTTGGTTTGGAGTGGTTCCAAACCAAGATGATGAAAAAATTGATTTCAAAAAGGTCTTCTAAACCGTTACTGAAAGGTCGATTGATGGACAATTTGTTCTTCTGCATCACACACCATTCTTATTATGCCATCAGTGAGACCTTGTGATATAATGCATTGCAACCCTAATAGTTTCATTGCTGAGATGTTAACAGATGTTAGATTTTAGCCCTCCCTTCTAATATCACAACCAGCCATAACCATTCATAGCACACAATGCTTCATCTAGGTCCTGATTTCCCCTACAATGAGGAGAGAGTCGTACCGGATGGGTTGAACAGGAATTCGACAATAATTGGAGGTAGGAAGTGTTAAAACATCTTTTGTTTTGGATTGTGTGATGTTCTCTCAATTTTATAGAATTTTACATAAAATTCTTCCTTCTTGATTTAGGCATCATTGCCGTGGTGATCTTCACCATCCTGTGCACTCTGGTGTTCTTGATTCGCTACATGTTCCGCCACAAGGGAACATACCACACCAACGAGTCTAAAGGGGCTGAACGATCCGAATCCGCTGATACAGCCATAATCAGTGCGGAGCCCAATTTCACAGAGACCATCGAAGAAAACAAGAAGGAGTGGTTCATCTAACATGGGGACTGTACACACGCTTTCAGACTCATCGAGGATCAGAACAAAATGTAAAATGCTGTAATGATACAGGTATATGGTGGTACGAGAATTTATGTCTGTTTTTGCACTGGCCCAGACTGTACAATTTGTAGATGAATAAATAGAGTGGCTTAGTGTGACAGGCAGCCAAAGCAGGTCCAAAGAAAGCAAGATGTGCACCAATGGGAACAAATGTGTTCCTGTCATCTCTGTCTCTTATTCTAGACTTTTCTCAAAGGCAAAGCAGTGCACAACGGCTCGCTCAGAGATCACATGATGGACGCTCCGAGAGACTCTGTAAATGTGGCGCAGGGGTACGATCTGGGATGGTTTGCTTTTTTTCTGCATTTTTTTAACGTGTATTTTATATCATGCACTTTTTTGATCAGGGAATACTAAGTGGCTTTGTTAATTAGTTGTTAATTTGGCATAATTGGCCACTAACAGACCAGTCTAAATTACTCAAATAAAATGCTGTAGCCATGGACATTGATTGCACTTCTGTGTATAGAATGAATACGTATAATGAGCTGAAATAGAACCATCTATAACTGGAAATAAAGTATTTGTATGAAGTAAATGGACTTTCAACTGTACACAGAATCTCAAATTCCTCAAATTCTTTCCTGTATCAGTATTAAATGTGTAACTATGGCAGTGTCTAACAATTACCACAAGAATAGGATTTTCATTTAGCTTACCATTGCATTGGGATACAAAAAGCGACCTTATTGTTTTGTCCCAAAACATGATGCTATGGCTGACCAGCATGAGGTCCACATTAGCAAACAAATCAGCCCCAGTCATACTTGACAGAAAACAAAGACCTGCCCTTCATCTGGTGTACTAGTATACATGATCTGGTTTAAAACACCAAGTGTTTATCCAGAATTCCAGCATGAAAAAAGAGAGATGGCTGATTCCATGGGGTGCCATCTATGTGCCACAGATATTACATCTGAATATGTACGTGAAGTAAAGTTAAAAGACAGTTTTAACACAAGTAAAGTGTCTTTCACAACATGTGTGCATGATTAAGATAAATTATTTAAAACACTAATATAACCTCTACAACATTTGCCTCTCCCAGCCAAATATAACTATACCTTAGAATTTAAGCATTAAAATACTTCACAATCTCATTATTTTTTAATTAATGTGTGAATCCATTTAACATCTCATGCTTGAAGCATCCCTTTCCACGAGTCATCCATTATAAATTATTCAACTTTTAGTGTCCCACAGCATTTACTCAAGCCTGTTATCTGAACATATTCAGTCTTTGAAATATTTGGAATATCATGTTCAATAGGAAATTGCATCATACAAATTCCTTTAAGATTTTATAAATTGATTGATTGATTGATTGATTGAACTTTATTATCCACCAATGTGGAAATTGTCCTTTGGCTTCTCATAAAAACACAAACGTTATACACATACACAATTAAGACACAGACAATAATCATAATCATACAACAAATTAAAAACAACCACCCAATAAAAGTAATCATTCTCACAAAAGATGCTGACCCTTACTTAATTCCATTCAACTGCTGCTGGTATAAAATAACATTTTTAAGAACTTTGGGAACCTTATACCTTCTTCCAGGTGGAATCATTACAAATCCAGAGTAAAGTGGGTGTGTGGAATCGGATATAATCCTTGTTGCTCTTCTGTGTATTGCCAGTGATTACAGTTTATCAAGTTGTGTTTGCTGGCATCCTATTATTTTTCCCACCATTCTTACTATCCTGTGTAACTTATTCTTATTCCTCACTCCCAGGTTTCCATGGCTGTAATATTAAACAGTAAAATACTCTCAACATGGCTTTTATATACCATTTGCAAATCTGACTGACTAAGACCGGAACCTTTCAGTTTCTGCATAAGGAACAACCTTTGAGTTGCTTTCCTAAAAATATTGTCCGCATTCTCACCGAAACTCAACCTTGTATCCAAATATGTTTGTAGATATTTAAAACATTCCACAATCTCAACAGCCTGATCATTTAACTTTAATTTCCCTAACACGTGGTATTCTACGGTGGCCGAGTAACAAATCCAAAAACAAAACAACAAATTATAAACACAATGGCAAATCCAAAAACAAATTAACAAGTCAGAAAACACAATGACAAGTCAGACAAAATGGAAAAGGTAGGTATATTTTGCGAATGGATTACTTACCACTGATTGGACGACACATCTGTCAATCAAGATGTACAGGAAGTACAGCAGGCTGCGGCAGTACTGAAAAGTAAATTCGTGTGTGCATATGTTTTGTCCATACTGCGGTTAAAATAAAAATTTAACAAATCTACCACATGTCCTCTGATCCGTCCCCTGTGGGTTAATTTCTTGCAGCAACCGCATAACATCATCACGTTTCACACACAACTTGTGTTTCTGCTGAAGTGCTATTGTCCGGTAGCCAAACAACTGTCCTGGTCCACGCAGCTCTGCTCTTATAGCAATCCTTACTTCATTTAATGGGGAACAGTTTTTTTCTCCTAAACAGAGCTGCATGATATCCACAGACTTTTAAAACCTTCCCCTTTAGGCCATCAGGACCTGGTGCTTTATTAACATTAATACGAGCTAAACATGCAGGCACCTCCTGGTCTAATAGCAAGGGTGCTGGACCCATTGGAATTTGCTTAAGAACCTCTTCCCTCTTCATTTTAGCATCCATAAAATCAAATCTACTATAAAAATTATTGCATTCATTAACAAACCTTACATAATCTTCTATTTGTACCTTTTGTTGTACCCTCTCTCTCCCCATCATTACATGCAATCCTTCCCATGCTTGTTTTACATTTCCTGAATAAAATTTCTGTTCAACTCTATTCTTAAAATTAATTTTAGCTATGCTTACTTTAGTTCTAAATTCCTTCTCTTTCTCTTTAACTCTCACAATGTCTCCCTAAATAAAAGCAAACTTCTTTTCATTACGACCTTCCTTCAAATCTTTGGTTAACCAAGGCTTGTTATTAGGAACAACTCTGACTGTCTTTACAGGTATTATTGTGTCTTCACAAAATTTTATATACGATGTGATAACATCGGCAAGTTCATGGACATCGGTACTTGAATCAAGAGATGAATAACATTATGGTCTGATTTTCCTAAGGTAGGTCTACACACTGCTTTATAGGCATCTAAATTATTCCCAAAGCACTTGTCCAAAGTATGTGTCGAACACATTGGGCATGTGCAGACATATCACAGCTATTAAAGTCACCGAGAACACACACCAGCTGGTCCATGGACCTCTCCAGAGTGTCAGTGAATTTTGTCAATATTTTATCAGCTGCTTCAGTATTATTTGGTCCTGGCACATAGACAAGAATCATCATAATCTGCCCAAACTCTTGGGGTAAATATAAGGGTCTTATTGCAACCAAGATGATCTCATGATCCATCATGAACTGATGATGCATCTTTTGTCCAGTATCTTGCATTGTGTTGGTCAGTTATTATCCAAGTATAAACAAAGTCCACCACCGATTGATTTTCCCGCTGCTCTATTGTCCCAATCCGCTCTAATAAGGGTGTAGCCATCCAGGTCGACATTACGGTTATTCTCTGTCAACCAGGTTTCTGTTAGGCCTATTAAGTTGCTGCACCTAAACAGATCAACCAGTTTTAACCCTAATGGTTAGTTCATCATGTTTGTTCTTTAGGGATTGAACATTAGAAAGAGTGTGAAAGGAAAAGTAATTTGAATGTACAACCATGTTATCCAAATTATAGATTCTATGTAAACTATTAATTTAAAAAAAAAAACCACACACACACATTTTATGTCCTCATACCATTAACATGGACACTAAATAAGCACAGTTTGTGTATTTGCTATTTGTTACGTTCAACCCTGTTAGCAAATAAATAAATAAATAAATATTAGTTTGTCAGCACTCCAGTTTTGAGGAATTCTCTAGTGCCTTCTGTCCTTCAACGATTATTTTCAGTTACTTCTCTCATGTAATGCTTACTAGCTGTCTATAAGCTAATGTTCAGTGATTGCCTTTTAGCTGGCTACTTAGTAGTACATAGTCAAACAAGTCTTGTTCCACATGATTTTGTGAAGCAAAATCAGTCTTACTAATCCTAATAAAGTTTTGCTTTGAGTTGCTTTGATCTCTTACCTAGCTGAATTTTCATTTATTGAAGATCGTTAAGCCATACGACTGCAGCAAAACATGAAACAAGGAAGTGTGTGCTTTCAGTCTGATAATTCATTGTCTATTCATAGTTCGTTTAGTCAGCACAGCTTGCATGTAAACTTGATAAAGTGAGAATATGGATCCATGAGAATATGGATCCATGACAACACAAAGGTGGACAAGCTGGAAGGCTAAGAAAAATAAGGTGAATGTACCCGTCCATCGAGCATGCAGGTTTGTACAGTGGCTTCACACAATGCCATGTGACTCCTGCATCAGTAAATAAGGGCTTCAAATGTTTAAACACCCAGCAAAACTGGGCATAAAAGCATTTTTCATATTCCATTTGTTGCATTCAAACCCACCTTCCATACATATCTCAAATCTACCTAATTTCACAGTTAAACAAGTACCATACCAGGTTTCAGAGAAGGAAGTCATCTGCAGCCTAACCACAGAGATCGTTTCACAATACAGCCTATAACTGTTTTCATAGCCCTTTTTGTTACTTCCCCATTTCACTATACAAAGATCCTGCCAGGGTGAAAAATGACAGAAATGTCTCGATGTGCAATTTAATTTTCCATACAAGAATATATTTGTGCCAAATATAAAGGTGTCATGACTAATTCGTCACACATATCTAACATGCTTATCATGTTAATTTGGGACAGCAAGGCTAATTGAGACAGTCTTGAAAGGCAAAATTGCGAAGTAGAATAGAGACAGGCAGATATGGAGGGGGGGGGGTGTTCAGGCAGGAAATGTATGCAAATATTTTACTTGGTGTAGTGTTTTCTTATAATTTTACAGATAGATACTGTAGATGTAAATGTTTAAAGATTACTATAAAAAACAAAACTAAAGATTAGGTATGATGTTGTAGGTATGATGAAAATGTTGTAGATTTTATAAACCCCTGTTATTGCTGTAAGAAATCAACTATAGAATGTTATGTAGGCTGACATTTTAATATGCAGTGACTTTACTGTGTAGGTCATCTCTCTCTCTCTCTCTCTCTCTCTCTCTCTCTCTCTCTCTCTCTCTCTCTCTCTCTCTCTCTGTTTAGGGAAACGTCGCTAAATATTATCTATGTGACCATTTCGGGTTTGCAAATAAATACAGATAACATTGAGTAATACTTTGGAGTAATCTATTAATTAGGGATGCGACAGGAACCTTTGATTTAGCAGCGTTTGATGCGGAGGAATTTAACCGGAGTTCCAACCAAATTCCCAAGAGGAGCCTGCTTGGTTTCTTTCGGTTTCATTTTAAGTAAACTAGGTCCCTGGTCGTGTTTATTTCAGCTCATTTAACTCGGACACATCACAGGCGCCCTGCCTGATTCTTATACAATGACAAGATCTTGGAGTTTCTGTTACACGGTTCTGGTTGTGTTCGGTCTGAGCGAATCCGCTACAAGGACTTACTACATCGGTATTCGAGAGGAATATTGGAATTACGCTCCCAGTGAACGAAATCTAATCAGTGGCCTCGATGTCAAGCACGACGAGTAAGTTAAACATAGTCTAATCGTTTCATGAGAGAATAATAGGCTATATCATCAGCCATTATTACACACTATTTATTACAAGTAGTAAATTTATGGGACGCGAACTGTAGTGCGTCTAACTCCTCTAAATAAGCATTTAACTGAGATATAATAAAGCAATCCCAAAGCGTTAAGTTAATAAATATAACGTGTAACAAATAATTTAATAATGTATAAGTTGAAAATATTTGTCCACAGGGCCGTTTCTGGCTATTTTGGCGCCCCAGGCGAGATTCCTATTGGAACACCCATGATGGAGAGCTAGGCGCTAATAGGTGGCAAAACAGGTCTTTACTGTCCATAGACTAGTAGTCGTTTATGGACTTGGGTGCGTGAGTCGGGCGGGGTCGTTTAGTCTCTCACTGGCGCCCCCAGGTTGGCGGCATCCTAGGCGACCGCCTAGTATATATATATATATATATATATAGAGAGAGAGAGAGAGAGAGAGAGAGAGAGAGAGAGAGCTGGGAACATGTTCCTCAGTTTCCCGTGATATGCTATATAGAGCTGAGGAACATAGGACCCTGGGAACTGGGGTACATAGGACCCTTTGTCATGTGTTCATTATGTGCCATATAAATCTGGGGAATACAGGACCCTGGGAACATGGATACACTCCTGACCCAAATTGTCCAGGCTGCAATATGAGAAGGGAAACAGACCTAACTTTAAAAAGAAATGAAATGACTGAATTTATTTGCAATTAGAAAGAAAGACATGATCAGACAAAAATAAAAACTTTCCTCGGGTGGTATCACTGTTTGCAGTACCACCAGAAAGATAAAATGTAAAATGTTTTGGCTATATAACACGAGACTAGGCTAGTTTGGTGTTGCTAGCCAAGGGGAGGCACAACTAAACTATCATTGGTTTATCTGTCTACAGTGCCATGCAAAGTACGTTAGCTGTCATTATGCTCTGCACATGCAGTAGCATGTTTATGTAACCTGGAACTCAAATAGACATTTACACACCTTGATTTCCTGCTCAGCATGAGAGGATCTTAGTGTTTCCATTTCAACCCATTTACTGTCTTTTTTTTTTTTTTTTTAAAGGGACATAATTTATAAACTTTTCATATGCATACATCAGGGCCCATAAAGTGTGTATATAATTTTCCATTCAAATTTCATCAAGAATTACAAAGAGTAAACTGGTGGAAATGTGTGTATATGTACACATGAGAAAAAAAACGTATACACTACTTACATGAAATAACTTGAATAACCAGCTTTCATGTAAAAAAAGATGTCAGTTGTCAACATGAAAAACATAAAGTTTTCCAATGACTTTCTTTTTTAGGCAAAAGAAGTAGGTTACGTCTTATAGGGAAGACATTTGTGACTTCTTTCCCTTTGTTTGTTCGTAATCCATGTCATCTCTCTTTTTTTTCTTCTGTAAGTCATGCCTCTAAATATCTGGTCAATGGTGAAGACCGGATTGGTAGTGTGTATAAAAAAGCTGTGTATAAACAATACACAGATAGGACTTTCACCATTGAGGTACCTAAACTAGATTGGCTGGGATTCCTTGGACCTGTGATCCGTGCAGAAGTGGGTGATGACATTGTAGTGCATATGAAGAACTTTGCATCTCGGCCTTATTCAATCCATCCACATGGAGTCCTCTACAAGAAGGACTCTGAAGGTAGGATGCGTTTTATTCTGTTTTACTTTCATTCACATTCACTACTATGATGTCAAAACATGAATATGAAGATGTGCTAAATATAAATATACAGAATATAAAGCAGCACACAAGCCAGAGGCGACTATGGTGAGAAATATACCATTCCACTATACTGTAAGTAAACAGTGTAAATAAATACACTGTGACATGTTTAGTCTTGTCTCTTGCCTTGGCTCGTTTAGAGATATAGCCCTTAGGGTGGTAGACTCCTCTAAACTGCTGATCACTGGTTAAAACTCAAATATCTTTGATGGTCACTTTACATGTTATGACATGACTGACTTTACCAGGTGCATGGTATCCGGATGGTACGTCTGGTGGGAATAAGAGTGATGATGCTGTGGATCCAGGACAAACCTACACATACACATGGAATGTGACAGAAGAGTTTGCTCCTACAGAGTCTGACTCCACCTGTCTTACCTCGATGTATCACTCTCATGTAAATGCACCGAAAGACATAGCAGCAGGACTCACTGGAGTGCTGCTCATCTGCAAGAAGGGTAACATTATTACGTTCAAAATATTTACATATTCTAATTAAATATTAAATAAGAAATAACACACAAAAACCATGATGGTATATGCAAATAATGCATTTATATTTTAAGTAATTATGTAATTAAAATAAAGTATTTTTTAAACAAATTGTCGAAGTTCATATGCAACATGCACATCAGCATATGTTGTGTGTATTTTCACTCTCAGGAACTCTGGACCCATCTGGACTTCACCAATCTGGCCTTTCTCATGAGTTTTTCTTGATGTTCGGTGCAGTGGATGAAAATCTTAGTTGGTATCTTGAAGAAAATATTAAGAAGTTCTGCCCTGAAGCTGATGCCTTTAATCTGAAACATGATGAAGAGTTTCAGAATTCAAACCGACTGCACTGTAAGCTGTTTTGCTGTTTTTCACCATTTTTTAAAAATTGTACTATCTTGAATTGTAATTTTGGCCAGAATTTTGTGGGTGGGTCTTTACAATTTTCTAGTTTCAATCTAGAATCCTATTTTAGTCATAATAATCTAATGGCATAATAGTGTGTATTGTATTAAATGAATGTCACTATATAGTAGATAGATAATGGCTTCACTATTGGTTCCACAATTTCACTTCTCTGACGGGTTTTCTCTTTTTCCCCAGCAATAAATGGTTTTGTTTATGGTAACTTGCCAACACTGGAAGTGTGTCTCAGAAGCCCAGTGTACTGGCATCTTTTTGGTATTGGAAATGTTATAGATCTTCACTCCATCCACTTCTATGGCCACACTCTGCTCAACCAAGATCACCGTACTGATGTCCTCAGTGTATTTCCTGCCACTTCTGTAACTGCAAAAATGGTTCCCATGACAACTGGGAAGTGGCTGTTCAGGTGCCAAGTTGATCACATGCATGGTAATCTCTCTTTCTGTTCTTTTTTTCTGTTTTCTGGAGATATATTCATGTATTTAATTGCTAAACTCTGAACTATCATTATTCATTATTCAGTTATTCATTTGAAACCATATTCCTATCAGTAACCACTAAAAGAATGTTAAAGAATGTAAAAAGAATGAGGAATGTGAGTCCTCTGAGTTTTTAGGACTTAATCAGGGTTTCTAAAGAAGCTTCAATGTTTTAAAATGCTTCATTTCTACGACTATGTTTTCATGGTTGGAAACATTCAGAACCTAGTTTTCTTGCTTATCAGCAGATAACAGGTACTTTGCTTTGAGTACCAACATTTATAAATCATTCAGAATTCCCTAGAAAGAACTCTTTTTTTAATCATTGAAATTAAATAATGTAAATTTCAAATTGACTGGTTTCTTGCAGTTCCAAATTTCACAACTTGGTTCTTGGCTGAGGGGTTTAACCTGATGTTCTGCTGTTGTAGCCTATTGACTTCAGGGTTTAATGTGTTGATGCTTTTCTGCTCACCACTGTTGTAAAGAGTAGTTATTTGAGTTACCATAGCCCGCCTGTCAGCTCAACCCATTCCTCTCTGACTTCTATCATCACTAAGGCATTTATGGCTGCAGAAATAACGCTCACTGGGTGTTTTTTTGTTTTTTGCACCATTCTGTGTGAACTATAAAGACTGTTGTGCATGAAAATCCCAGGAGATCAGCAGTTTTTGAAATATTCTAACCATCACTTCCAACACCAGCAACCATACCATGGCGAAAGAAACTGACAAGACTGTAAAACTTCTCCTAGGTTGCGTCAGAAATGAGCAAGTGGGAGGCAGGCTGAGGACACTTGAAATGGGCTCTTTATTTTTGCTTTTGCTTTTGAGCGCACTACACACTCACACTCTGTGCTGGTACTCATTCTCATTCTTGCTTGCTCTTGCTCTCTCTCTCTCTCTCTCTCTCTCTGTCTCTCAGCACTCGTTTCTCCTCTCTTTATCCTCATCACCATTCAATGAACCACAGAACCCTCATTAGAATGATTTCCTGCAGGTGTGTAATCCTTACCACTCACCTTCTCCAACTCCACCCTCCATTCACAAACCGGCACTCAACCACACCCCTGCTTCCACAAAGACATTTTTCCCCATTCTGATGTTTGATGTGAAGTTTAACTGAAGCTCTTGACCTGTATCTGCATTATATCTGCATTGCGGTGCTGCCACACGATTGGCTGATTTGATAATTTTGTGTGTGGGTTACAGTTATTGTAAGTATTGTATGTCACACACACACACACACACACACACACACACACAGACACACACACACACAGCATTGAGTTCTCCCTACAGTCTCATGGTTTAAGGATGCACATACTGTATATTTTAGTGGACTCTTAGTTGGTTTGCCGTAACCACAGAGGTTTTGTTATTCTGATTAGTTTGATCTGTGTACATCACAAACTCACAGCACTCATCTGTCTTATGCTGCTTGTCCCCCTTGTGTCCATATGTCATGAGCAGCAGGTATGGAGGGCTTTTATGAGGTCTCGTCATGTGGAAATGATCCTGCACCCACAGTGCCCCCTGTTGGGCATGTCAGGCATTTCTACATCGCTGCAGAGGAGATACTTTGGGACTACGCCCCCTCAGGGAAAAACAGACTGACCAATAAACCACTAAATGAAAAAGACAGGTGATTGTACATACTAAACATATTCTATGAGAACATCAAAAAACTGACTGGAACTATATGTACTATATTCTATCACACACAACAACACACTTTACACTTTTGTGCAAATGTGTATATGTGCAGATTACTGTTCTTCTCTTTGCAGTGACTCTGAAGAATTCTTCAGTACAGATGATGGAAGGCTAGGAGGAAAGTACTGGAAGGTCAGATACATTGGGTACCATGATGACACATTTACTTCCAAGATCGAGCAAAGTGGTTCAGAACATCACCTAGGCATTCTGGGTAATTATAAACAGTGGTGTATGTATATATAGTGTACGGGAAGTATCTGAAATTCTGTGTAGCTTGGGCAGAGTGTATGAGCCTTAAGTGATAGCTGAAAGTAGTAATATTTTAGAAGACAACCACAGTAGTGAGTGAAATCATTTTATATTTTAATTTAACATTCTACCCATTTTGTTGTTTCTGTTTTGTTGTAATATCATTCTACACAAATCTAAAACGTTAAAATTCCGGATAATTCCTGATAAGTCCAAGACATGAACGGGCTTCTTTGTGATTTTCTTATGTGGTCTATTGCTAGTTTTCGTGCTGTCTGTGCCGGTATAATTTAATCAGATTAATATTCAGATCTAATTAAATTAAGTAATTACATTAAACTGTAACATAATGGTTGTGCTTTCACTTTTCAACAGTGAACTATGTACAGTAACACACGACTACTGTATTGTGTGTGCTCACAGGTCCTGTCATTAGGGGAGAACCTGGTGATGTCATTGAGGTGACATTTCGAAATAAGGCGCATCATAATTTCAGCATGCAACCTCATGGAGTGTCGTATGACAAAGCTTACGAAGGAGTGATATATCAGGATGGTAAGACATGCAAACCCTTATTGATTTGAAGAAGGCGGTGAATGACATGCAGTTAGACATGAATTAGAACAAATATGACAGGAAGTAGTGAGGGGTGGTCAATGGAGGGCCAAATATTACAACTGAGAGGATCAAGAAAACTGGCATTTGATATAAAAGACATGGCATACAAGTTGCTTGTTTAAATATTTAGGTCATGTTTGGAAATGGGGATGCAAACGTATAAACTAATATCATTTTTATTTTTTGCATATTTGACCATTTTGACTACTTGTAATGATGAACAAAAATCTCTCTTACATAAATAAAATTTGTATTTCACATATTGCATGCTTTGTCTCTAGAATAAACACACACACGCAACTAAACACGCATCTTACTCTGACTTTGTCCTCCTCAGGTTCTCAGAGAGCAGGGGCCAGTGTGGCACCAGGTCAGACGTTTATCTATCGTTGGCGAGTGACAGAAGGCCCCTCGCCCAGTGACCCACCCTGCCTGTCATACTTGTATTACTCCGCTACAGATCCCGTTAGTGACACCAACTCTGGTTTGGTGGGACCGTTACAGGTGTGCAGGAAAGGAGTTCTGGATGAGAGTGGTCGACAGGTACTCTCCCACACACGTCTTAAGTTAGCTCATTTATCTGTACAGAACTTTTTTAAATAGAAAAATGGCAAAAAGTAGCTTTAGTGGAACACAATCAGAAACATTTTAGGGGAAAACAGGAAAAATAAAAAGCTTACAATAACCTAGTTGTATAAGTGTGCACACTCCTAAACTAATACTTTGTTGAAGCACCTATTGATTTTATTACACCACTCAGGCTTTTTTGGTAAGAGTCTATCAACATGGCACATCTTGACTTTTTGGGGGCACTCCAAAAATCACACATTTTTAACACTCAAAAGTAACATTTATTTGGCAAGTTCTAAATACAAAAAGAGAAGCTTCAAAAAGACTTCAGGGGCCTGTACCATGAAGCCGGTTTAGGTGCCTAGCTGGGTAAGTTTCATTTTAGTTTGTGCCAACCCTGGGTTTTAGGTACCATGAAAGTAGCTCGGCTTTTACCGATGTTCATCGCCACGGTAACTTACGCTCCATGGCTAACCTGCTTCAGGGCAAGTTATGTTCTGGGTAATCCAACTTGGACCAATCAGCTGTGAGCAAAGTGATGCAACTAATTCAACTTCTCAGCACAAATTGTAAGAAGAGCACTTTGCAGAGAACGAGTTTTTAGGGATAGACAAAATCCCCTGGCTTTCGCTGATACTTGATTTTCCACAGAAGTCTTTGTTAACTTCTTGTTCTTGTTCTTCTAAATCTCTTCCTAAGAGTATCAATGAACTTAATTAACAAAACAGAGTAGCAACACCTTACCAAGTCTACTTTAGTAAACAATATGTTGTACACCAACAACAAGATAAACACACAACAGTAGCACTCTTGCTAACATCTGGGGTAGGAGAAACCCGTCTCAGCAGCCTAAAAACAAAAAGGCCGCCCTCCAGCAGCCAATCAGAGCAAACCAGCAGCTGATGGTAAGTAGAGTCAGCTCCATTAAGCTTTGCATTGGGGAGAGAGAGAGAGAGAGAGAGAGAGAGAGAGAGAGAGAGCAGAACACCAAAAACTGCACATAAATAATAATAATAATTTAAAAAAGTAATTATGCCCTGGGACGTAACACAGGTTATTGTAACTTTATTTTTTTCCTATTTTTCTCTAAAATGTTTCTGATTATTTTTCACCTTTTCAATACGTTGTTTCAATTATGTTGTAATTTCACATTGAGGACTGGAAAAGTTCATTCTGATTTATCTTGGGTTTTTTTACATCACAAAAGACTGTACCCTGTAGACTTATACCCTATTATACACTATACTGATTATAGTTTTCTAGTTTGGCTTGGTACACACATGAATCCAAGCACGGGAAAGAGCAGAATCACTTTTTTAAATTGATTAAAAAAAAAAAAATCCATTTGTTTTATGACAAAAATCCGATTTTGTGTGTGTGTGTGTGTGTGTGTGTGTGTGTGTGTGTGTAGCATATAGGGTCGGAGGTGCAGAAAGAGTTCTTCCTTCTCTTCACTGCCATGGATGAGAATAAAAGCTGGTATCTGCAGAAGAATATTGATGAGTTTGGTAGTGATGATTCAAACCCAGTTGACGACCAATTTCAGGAGAGCAATAAAATGAGCTGTAAGCACTAACACTATGACTGCACCTGATTAATTACACATTGTAGGTGAATATACAGCACTCCCTTACACTTATGTGTGTGTTGTGTGTGTGTGTGTTCCCTCTCAGCGGTGAATGGCTTCATGTATGGAAACCTTCCAGAACTTGAATTGTGTGATGGGGACCATGTTGTGTGGCACCTGCTGGGGTTGGGCTCAGTGGATTTTTATGGCATTTACTTCCAGGGCAACACATTTCAGCTGGATAACTCTACACGTGACACACTCAGTCTCTTCCCTCACTCCAGCGTCACTGTCTCCATGACACCTGACAATGATGGTAATAGAATATGAATGTACAATTCAAAATGAAGACATAAAACCTAAATGAAACATAAATATTAAGTGTCAGTAAGAAAACACTTAAGTGCTGGTGTGTGTGGTTTGTACATATATTCATTGGTCTGGGAGCCAAACTATCTAACATATGGAGTAAAACTAAGAACAATGGAGGGTTTTATGTCAAATTTTACAGCATGATGTAAATGCTTTTTATTGAGTATAGCTGCTTAACTGAAATTGTTTTCTCCTTGGATAGTTGATTTGTAGTTTTTAACCATTTTTGTTGTTTTGTTTTCTTATGTTTTGTTTTCATTTTAGTTTTAGTTTGGCTTGGTTTGTCTCAAAAGCCATGACACGTGTTAGGACTAGAACAAATTGGTTTTGCTTGCCAAACTGTTTTTGCTAGGCACTGACTAAAGCCAACTTGCTTAAATTGGGCAAAAGGAATAAAGAAGGGGTTTTAGTTCAACTAAAAAATTGTCTAAATTAATTTAAGTGGACACCACAATGAAATTAATAAAATTGTTTACCATTTAGTAATACTAGATCAATTCTTTAATTGATTCACTTTGGATATTTTGAATTAACAAATTAGTTAATTAAATAAGCTACAACTGTTAAGGAAAATTACTAAGGACCATGAAAATAAAAGAAAATACTAAATAAGTATAAATACGCGAGGGTAGCAAGGTTAAGGGGGTACATTTTGACTCCAGATTTAAATCTTGTTACAATATTATATAATGTAAGCATTATGTAAAGGTGATTTTATATCAGAGCATCTTCCTCAAACAGCCATAAAGGTAGGATAAAATTTATTAATGCAGTTTATTATTGCAATTTCCTTTCACTGTGTAATTTTCCGCTGTTAAAGGAATGACTTTCCACTGTTAAAGGAATGCTCTTTGTTTCAGGTCTTTTTGAGCTGAGATGTCTTACTAGTAAACACTACCGTGGTGGCATGCGGCAGCTGTACACTGTCAAACGCTGCACACCAAGTCAGGTCTCTGAGGTCACGAGCTTTCAGCCTGACGTGCGTTTCTATTTGGCTGCTGAAGAAGTGGAGTGGAATTATGCCCCAAATCGGACATGGGAGTCGGAGAAACTTAATACTACTCTCAACGAAAGGTGAGTGCTGGTCACTAGTGTTGAAACACTTCACACATGAAATACAGGATTTTCTGTTCTGAAAGTCATCCAAAACTGGAAGACCATATTTGGGAAAAAAAATAAATAATTGAATAATACTGTGGTTTAATGTGGTGTTTCAAAATTGACATTCAAATTGTTTCACATTAATAATTGCCTGTTGTGTGCAATCCTAACTCCTGACAGTTTTTGCAGCTTTACTATGCTGTACATTAAAACAGACTCCCTTGAAAGATTTAATAGTAAGTTTATGGTTACTTTATAGTTTGCCATTCTTTTCTTTTCTCTTTTTTTCTTATTTTCTCTCAGCCCTGGAAGAGTTTTCCTCAATAAATCAGCGAATCGGATTGGGCCTGTATACAAAAAGGTGGTGTACCGCAAGTACAAGGATGGGAGCTTCACAGAACAGGATGCCAGGGGTTCTGATGAAGAGCATTTAGGCATTTTGGGTAAAACACATATTTCAATCCCAAGTTTCGCAAAGTAGGAACTGTGAGGCATAGCCAGGCAGTCTGTGATTTTTTTTTTTTTTTTTTTCAGGTTTTTTTATTACAATGGAAATCGCAGTCCACCATTATGAATGTTATTATATTTATCATTGAGTTGCTATGTGTTTGACTTGTCACTTGAGTTGAATGGTTTTAATCCAAACCTCAGTAACCTAAAAAACAAGTAGGTCTATAAATAATATTAATCTGAATCTAATGACCATTTTATTAAAATGTGTTCTGTGACGAATAAAAAGCTCTATGGCTCCAATAAATAGCCAAAATTATATTGTACACGTTTCAATAATGAGCCTAATTTCTGAATAGCTGGATTATGTTTGTCATAAAAATCTGTCTAATTTTAGGATTCCTGGGCTGCAAAAAGTTTGAGCTCTAACCTACAACCTCTTATATCTTACTATATGATTTTATACTTGTAATGTCTAGCCTCCTTGATAGATGACTACTAGACAATACCTAGTCTTCCCTAAAATCATACAAGAAATAAAATTATAACATTTTTCTGTGTGCAGGTCCCATTCTCAGGGTGCAAGTTGGTGAGAAGGTCCAGATTGTGTTTAAGAACAAAGCCACTTACCCCTATTCAGTTCACGCTCATGGAGTGAAGACCAGTATGGCTGAACCTGTTGATCCAGGTACATTACATCCAAACAGACAATTATCACTCTGATAACATTCTCTGATACCTGTGCTTGTACATAGGGGCAATGTGTTATACATGATAAATAATATACTTCTATTTGTGTTTGTTAGGTAACACAGCAAGCTATAACTGGACTATCAGTTCAGGTCCTGGACCCACTGAGCCAAACTGCACAACCTATGCCTATTACTCATCAGTGGACTTTATAAAGGTAAAACACTTCATTCAGCATCGTTACAGGTCCACTAGCACACTTTAGTCTTGATTTATGGTTTGTGTGTATAAAAAAAAACATGAAAGCTCATTTTCTAACTGGGTCTGCACAGAGAGGATTGTGTCTTAATATAGCACACCTATTTAATTTAGTACCCAAAATGTTATTTAGCAGACATTTGGGGATAGAGATTGCATGCGTAAATTAGTACAACCAAACGGTATGTACTAAATATGGAAAAGCTCATTATATAAAATATAAAACCAATTACTAAGACTTAGTACCTCAAAATATAGAAAGTGTTATCCAAATTATGACTAGGATGACAGGTTTTATATGTAATATTCACAGCAGATTTGTACACTCAGGTCTAGACTTATGTATATGTTTTTGTTCATATTGTGTTATAAAGTTTTCAGTGCATCTCACCACACTTACTCAGTGTGACACATAATTACACGTACTGTATGTGTGAATAATATTGAACATAAAAGCAACTTTATCCCGGTAATTCAGTAATAATTTTGTAAAACTTTCTCATTATTATGACAGTACAAGGTGTTATTTTTCTGTAAGTAGTGAAGACCAAAAACCGAAATGCTTTATTTTGAATTGATTAACATCTACACTAAGAATGCCTATAGTTTTTGGCTAACTTTTACCCAGTGCTGATGTTCTGAAAACAAACCTGGCCCCTACATTTCTTTGTGTGACATTTTTTTTCTGTGGCTCATAGATACACATGTAAATATTTATATTTTCAACAACAAAAGTATGTGGACACACCTGTTGATTATTGGTATCAGCTATTTGAGCCACACCCATTGTTCACAGGTGCATAGAACCAAGCATACGGTCATTCGCTCTCCATAGACAAACATTGGTGGTAGAATGGGTCGTATTGTAGAGCTCAGTGACTTTCAACATGACACTGTAATAGGATGCCAACTAGTCAGTTTGTCAATGTTTTTGCCCTGCTAGTGCTCCCCTGGTCAATTGTGACTGCTCTTATTCTGAAGTGGAAGCATTTAGGAGAAGGAGGTAGACTTCACAAGCCCACAATAAAGGACCATCCAGTGCAGTAGGAAAATTGCATGTCCTTGGTTACAACACTTACTAGCACGTTAGCACGGGGTTTGAATCCTGCCCCCGTGCTGTGTATGTGGAGTCTGCATGTTCTCCCCATTTCCAGATTGTCCATAGTATGTGAATAGGTGTGTGAATGTGTGTGTTTGTGCCCTGTGATGGGTTGGCACCCCATCCAGGGTGTCCCCTGCCTTGTGCCCAGAGTTCCCCCATGACCCTGTGTAGGATAAGCGGTATGGAAAACGCATGGATGGATGGTCTGTGGCTGTTGTTCATGGTTTAAGCTAGGCCCCTTAGTTCCAGTGAGCGGAACATTAATGCTACAGCATACAAAGACATCCTAGACAATTGTGTGTTTCCAAATTTGTGGCAACAGTTTGGGGAAGACCCTTTCCTATTCCAGAATGACAATGCCCAAAGCAAGGTCCATAAAGACATGGTTTGCCAAGGTTGGAGTGGAAGAACTTGAGTGGCCTGCACAGAGCCCTGACCTCAACCACACTGAACATCTTTGCGATGAATGGGAATGCCGACTAATAAATCAGTGCCCAACCTCACTAATGCTCCTGTGGTTAAATGCGCACAAAACCCCTTAGTGATTTCCAAAATCTAGTGGAAAGCCTTTCCAGAAGAGTGGAGGCTGTTAGAGCAGCAACAGAGGGACTAAATCCATAGTAATGCCTATGCTTTTGGAATGGGATGTTCAACAAGTACATGGGTGTAATGGTCAGGTGCCTCCATACTTCTGGTCACACAGTATAACTCCCTATGTCTAATGCATTCTACTGTTCTCAGGGAATCTTTTTTAGATCAGCACTCTCTGTGGCTATAAAGGATCTTTAGCACACTCAGAAATCTCATTTACATAGTTTTCTCTGCCTACTTTTCACGAGATCACTTACACTTCTACACTTTGTACATGTCTAATCTATTAATCTATGTCTGTATCCGGTGGCAGGATTTGGCAAGTGGCTTGGTCGGGCCATTGGTGGTGTGTCGTAAGGGGACTCTGAATGAAAGCAGACAGCGAAATGATGTGAAAAAAGAATTTGCTCTGCTCTTCATGATGTTTGATGAGAACGAATCGTGGTATTTGCAAGAGAATATAGAAACTTACCTTGGAAAAAATGCAACTGTTGACACGAACGATGACGATTTTCTGGAGAGTAACATGATGCATGGTAAGCATAAACAGTTATAAAAATTTTGTGTTAACCATTATAAGGAGCTAGCCATTTTAGGTAGAGAGAATGTGATGCTTGCTCTACCACTTACTGATAATCTTCGGGCTAATTGGTTTTGTTGGAAGGTTAATTTTAACCTCAACACAGCCATCCAACAGACCATAACTGTGCTTTACAAATAAACTTCACTCACTGACGTTGAACAAAACTACACTTCATATTTTGTCTTTTGTTATTGGTCAGTGTATGTAATTGAATGCATTTTTCAATGAATCTTTAAGGACACATTAATTGTGCTTTATCAGTGTGATTTCCACCAGTGCAGATCTGTGGAACATTAATAATCAAAAATAATCAACAGTAAAGCAATCTGTTGAGTCGATAACAAATATAACATCATATTTATAATATATAAAGTAAGATCTGTCCTGTTTTTTTCACTGTAATGCTTTCTCCATGTGCTGATCAGGTATTAATGGAAAACTGTATGCTAACCTGCATGGTTTGAAGATGCAGCAGGGAGATCGGACTGAGTGGTATTTAATGGCACTGGGGAATGATGAAGATATGCACACAATACACTTTCACAGTCAAAGCTTCATATACAAGGTATACATTTATTCAGTCATGTAGATATTTACACATAGACACAGACATTAACACTGACTTATGTATCTACCATTTCCCTCTCTCAGATGGATCACCCCCATAGAGCTGATGTGTATGGCTTGTTCCCTGGAACCTTTAAGACTGTCGAACTACAAGCAGGTGCTCCAGGAACGTGGCTCCTCCACTGCCATGTGTCGGACCACATCGACGCCGGCATGGAGACAACTTTCACCATCGAAGGTTAGAATTAGAATAGTTTTTAATATTGGATTGAGGATTTTTAATGCCAGTATGATTCCTTTCTAGATTGTACCTATTGAAATGAGGCGTACATTCATATACTAACATAAATTAAATCTGCAACAGAAACATTGTATTCAGAAATGTACAGAGTGTTCCAAGTCTCCATACATAGGGGACTATTTAAGCCAGCGCCACGTTGTTTGTGCCTTCGTCAACGGATGTTCGTGGACGTCCACTTCTCGGTTGGTCCGCAACACTTCCAGTCTGTTTGAATTTGTTAATAAGTTTGTCAACAGTGTTGCGTGCGATGTGCTCGCCATGTTTCCTGTTAAAGTCCATCGCAACCTTTCGACAGCTTCCCGATCCAGCCATGAGAATGACTTCAATACATTCTTCTTTTGTCAAAGGCATTCTTAAAGGCTATTTTGCTAAAAAGTGTTCATTTCCCCTATGTATGTAGACTTTTAAGATACTCCATACATTCTATAAAATATACAATATTAGCCTGGTTGTATTTACGCTACGAGTCAAACTGGAGAAGAGTTACAGACACAGAATCATTAGAACCTAGGGACAAGAACTGAGATGTTTCTCAGTTCCAGGAAGTTGAAAAGCCCGCTAAAACATTTAAGTCATCTGTAAAATAATGAATGTGTTTTTTTTTTCCCCCCAATGCAGCTGCAAGTTCCAAAGCTTGGACAAATGGTAAGGCTCAATTGTAAACACTCTTAAGAAATAAAGGTACCAAACTGCACTTTTCTTTGTTGTTGGGGTGCTACCATCAAGGGTACATCTTCACATCACCTCGTCTCACCCCCACCCTCCAATTTGGTCACCAGTCAAATTCCCACCATTTGCCAGTTCTCCTCTATCATACAACACGTGTCGCCAGCCAACTGCATCTTTTAGAACTCACGTTTCATGTTTCCAGGTGAAAGATACACACACATGTTACAAAACATGCCCCTCTGATGATTTCATACCTTTATTTCTAAGTGTGCATTACATTAAAAATATCTATTTTTTTCTTGACTGTTTGCTTTATCCTGAGATCCACCAGCGGATTTTCTCCTTTTTCAGGCATCGTTTTTTTGCAGTGGTTTTGCCGAATGCTGTTAACCATCACACTCGCCTTCTGGCTCCAGTAACTCAAACTAACTCAAACTGGAAAACTACCTGTGAATTCCTATTTATTAAGCTATATTTAGTTTTTAAGCTGTGGGATTAAAGTGACACTGCATGTTTAGCACTTTTTTATTAGGCCTTTTTTCTGTATGACTGAGACTAGACTATAAGACATTATTATTAGTGTAGTGTATTGTGCACTGAGTGGAACATCAATAATGTAAGTACTGTACAGAAAGATTTCAAACTTGACCCACCTCCCAAGAGTCAAAATTGGCCACATGTGCCTTCACCCACCTCCTGGCAAATTTTCAACTGGTCCAAAAATATTTTATAATGGCTACATTTGCACTACTGATATTTTTATCCATTCGGTTCATGCATTTTATGTCCATTATTGACTCTTCTGGCTCAGTTTTTTTCCCCATGGTGAAGGAGAGCAGTTTAAAATTAACTGAATATTCATCCAGTCATCTTTACATATTAAACACATCAGAGACACCTACAGGGATGTTTTGGGAGGTGGGAAGAAACTGGAGAAAATGGAGGAAACTAAAGCGAACACTGAAAGAACAATAATAGAATATTTTCAAATACAATTTGAATCTATTTAACATATTTCATATGCTTTTGATGAATTGCTTGATGAATTGCTTGAAATGGTTTAAAGTAAATGATTGGGTTTTGAGAGAAAACTAAATGTGTGCAGTGTGTAAATGGATTCCATGTCTCTGTCACCATTATAAAAGGCCAATATTTTTATTGGGCTGTTTTTTTTTTGTTTGTTTGTTTTTGTTTTTTTTTCACAAAATTGGAGCATGTGTGGGGTTCACAGTAAAGCACATTTCAGATCGCAGGAAATTTACATCTGCCCTTTCAAACACATTATTTTCAAGGCAGGGGCACAAGTATTATCTTATGCTCCCAGATCTACTTGTAGTTAGGCTAGACAAATTTTTGCTCTCTAGGGTTCCCCTGCAATCATGCTCAATCATGATTGTATTATCCCCAACTTCGATACCTTTAGGGACCTCCTGCCTCAATGGTATGCACAGTGCAGATGTGAATTATTCCTGCACTGAGCCTAGTAGCAGACACAAAACTTGGAGCTCTGCATGGAAACATTTTAATGATTCATTTAAAAGTACAGATTAATTTGAATAAAAGCACTTTCTAATTTCACATTTTCATAGTGTCATACTGGAACTTGTGTTTCAGATGTCACCAGCCAACGAAAAAGATCTGAAAATGTTTGCCAAAGAATAATAAAATGAATAAAACTGGAATTACAAAGGAATTACTGTTACCACTGTGAAGTTGATCATATTCTAGTAGCAGCATGTCTTGAAGTATTTTATTCATCTTTATACCATATTTGCCAATAATTACTATTATTATTTTTTCATTTATGAATTAACGACACAATACTTTTTCAGCATTTATAGTTACATTTAATATGTAGGGCAGTGGTAGCTCAGTGGTTAAGACATTGGGTCGTACTGATCGCAAGATCATGAGTTCAAACCCCGGCAACACCAAACTGCCACTGTTGGGCCCTTGAGCAAGGCCCTTAACCCTCAACTGCTCAGATGTATAAATGAGATAAATGTAAGTCGCTCTGGATAAGGACGTCTGCCAAATGCTATAAATGTAAATTTAATACTGTAGAACATCTGCAAGACAGATTAGTTCCTGTTATCACTTAACAATAGTCATTCCCTCACTAGCCTCTCTCTTGAGGTTAATAAGAGAAAGAAATGCAGCTTGGCATGTTACTGAGAAACTAGAAAGCACAAAGTCCTCTGTCAGAAAAGTAACTAGAAATGGTTAAAAAGTATCACATGGCATTCATTAAATTTATTACAAACTGCAAACACTATACTACATTCGACTCATCTGTCTTGTTGGTGCACAGTTAGGGACTAATGGTAATACACAGTGTGTGTTGATCATCATCTACTCTTGATTAGTGTCAGTTTCTGACCACAACAACGCTCTTGGCTGGAGAGTTTTTGCTTGGTGAAATCTGCTCCAGCTGATTACCAGCATGGCTTCTGCATAAAAGTTATGAAGCTTATCATGCCGTTCATGTTCATTAACGCTTCTGCTGTAGTATTATGCTGGGTAATCTTTACATGACCAGCGTCCTTATCTCTTCCTCGGCAAAGAAACAAATAATCTTCAATTAACTGCTCAGTTCTTCAGAAGCTGCAAAAGTGTCTGTGTAAAAGAAAATTGGGGTATTTGGAGGAACATATTAGTTTATTGTCCATGACTATTACATAAAGGGGCTACAAAGATTTTTTTTTTATGCTTTGAACAAATTTTTCAGCCATTTTATTCTGTCCTGTTGGTTGCTTCATGGCAAATCAAAAAGTCTGCATAAGTCCAGATCTGCCTCTTTTGCTTTCGTTGAGCTCGAGGCTCAATTTACTAAAGTGTCTGTACTCCCTTCAGGATTAAAACTTGTGATTGACAGATGATAAGGGTGGAAGTATAGACAGCTATGTCACTCAGGAGATATGCCAGTTATTAAAAAATAAGTTGTTAAAATAATTCATTTGTACTGTACAGTAAACAGCAGCTACAATTTGTACTAACTTGTTATCTTTTTAATGATCTCATACAAAACTATTACAGACTACAAACAATATCTAAAAATATATATTTTATTGAGTTACATTTTGCCGTTTCAAGCTTAACAGTCTTAAATAATTTAGTACTGTGTAAAATACTGATTCTTGGACTGGATTCTTGAAAATTTTTGATTTACCAAATTTTGTAATTCTGAATGATATGGCACAACTTAAACATACTAATATTGTTACTAATAATAACAATAACAATGTCTGATTGATAAACGCTGTAGTTACACACTTTATTTATTTATTTAAAATGTTATATGCACTTTTGGGAAATTTGCAAATTAGCATGTTTCCAGTATTTTTTCTGCTTAACTGCTTAAATCGTCACCTAGGTTTTTTTTTTTTTTTTTTTTTCATATTTTACTTTCAGCCAAAGACTCCTAGTTAACTCCAAAACCAGACTAAAGGGGGTTTTAGCTCATGCTAAACAAAGCAAACCAGTTTGCAGCCATTTGATAATATTAACAATATTACTGCAATATTACAAAATTAATAATAGCATTATTACATTATTGCATTTGTGTTTTTTTGTTTGTTTTTTTAACTATCTTGAGTGTGTGATAAGTATATATAAGTAAAACTATGATATTGAGTACTGGATTAAGATGTTTTAAATTGCAGAAGCAAGAAACAGCAACTGAATGATGGCTTTGCTTGTAATGAATTGCTCTAGAAAATAGCCTAATCTGTGCATAAAAGCCTGTTCAGAGCTGTCTCTGATCTTCATCAGTACCATCATCATCATCGCTTTGTTGTTCAGCAGGGAGCGGTCGCGTGTTATTGGCACGAATGCTGATCAGGTGAGGAGAAGCGGAGATCAGGTTGGCCACGCCCCCTGCAGTCACACCGGTACCATCCAGATTTACCTGACTCAGTTTCATCCCGTGAAGAAACTTTAATCCTGGAAATGAGACAATAAGATGAAGAGTGTTTTATTACACAGTATATGTGACACTCTTTAGGCTGCTTTCACATTAGGTGTTTTTTTTTCTCCACAACTGCAGAGGTTATGCGTTTTAGAAAAACGCTGACCAAACCGGTGGCAGCTTGGAAGGCAAGAAATAAAAAACATCATGGAAGACAGAGTGCTGGTAGAACAGTTTCTCTTGTTAGTGAGCGAATATTAGGAGCCTTATGACATCTGAGCTAAACTGAGCTTAATATTAAGAAATATGTGAAATCTTTGCTGTTACTAAATCTAGACAGATAAAAAAAAGATACAATCAACTGGTACAATCAACAGGGAGAAAGCTGCAGTAGCATTGCTATGGTTACAGCGTATGCATCTCGTTAATCGCTTTTTTAATATCAGCACAAAAGTCACTCTGGCCAGCATCATTTATGTAAAAAATAAAAATTAAACAAAATAAAGAACAGTTTTACACTTAATATAGTCTTTTATAATGCAACTAAAATCAGTACGCAATAATCTCTAATCTGACATTACTAATCTATAGTTTTATCAGTAATTTATCATCTATAATGTAGAGTCTACAGCCTGTAATATACAGTATAATCTGTAACTGACGTATGTAATCTACACCCTGTAATCCATAATTTGTATCTATAATGTCTAATCTGTCATTTATCATCTATGATGTACAAATATACAATCTATAATCTGTACGTTATCTTTTACATGTAATATACAGTTTGTAATATACAATCTATAATGTATACTCTATATATATACAGTATCCCACAAAAGTGAGTACACCCCTCACATTTTTGTAAATATTTTATTTCATGGGACAACACTGAAGAAATGACACTTTGCTACAATGTAAAGTAGTGAGTGTACAGCTTGTATAACAGTGTAAATTTGCTATCCCCTCAAAATAACTCAACACACAGCCATTAATGTCTAAATCACTGGCAACAAAAGTGAGTACACCCCAAGTGAAAATGTCAAAATTGGACCCAAAGTGTCAATATTTTGTGTGGCCACCATTATTTTCCAGCACTGCCTTAACCCTGTTGGGCATGGAGTTCACCAGAGCTTCACAGGTTGCCACTGGAGTCCTCTTCCACTCCTCCATGACGACATCACAGAGCTGGTGGATGTTAGAGACCTTGCGCTCCTCCACCTTCCGTTTGAGGATGCCCCACAGATGCTCAATAGGGTTTAAGTCTGGAGACATGCTTGGCCAGTCCATCACCTTTACCCTCAGCTTCTTTAGCAAGGCAGTGGTCGTCTTGGAGGTGTGTTTGGGGTCGTTATCATGTTGGAATATTACCCTGCGGCCCAGTTTCCGAAGGGAACTGCTTCAGTATGTCACAGTACATGTTGGCATTCATGGTTCCCTCAATTAACTGTAGCTCCCCAGTGCCGGCAGCACTCATGCACCCCCTGACCATGACACTCCCACCACCATGCTTGACTGCAGGCAAGACACACTTGTCTTTGTACTCCTCACCTGGTTGCCACCACACATGCTTGACACCATCTGAACCAAATAACTTTATCTTGGCCTCATCAGACCACAGGACATGGTTCCAGTAATCCATGTCCTTAGTCTGCTTGTCTTCAGCAAACTGTTTGCGGACTTTCTTGTGCATCATCTTTAGAAGAGCCTTCCTTCTGGGATGACAGCCATGTAGACCAATTTGATGCAGTGTGCGGCGTATGATCTGAGCACTGACAGGCTGACCCCCCACCCCTTCAACCTCTGCAGCAATGCTGGCAGCACTCATACGTCTATTCTGCAAAGCCAAACTCTGGATATGATGCTGAGCACGTGCACTCAACTTCTTTGGTCGACCATGGCGAGGCCTGTTCTGAGTGGAACCTGTCCTGTTAAACCGCTGTATGGGCTTGGCCACCGTGCTGCAGCTCAGTTTCAGGGTGTTGACAATCTTCTTATAGCCTAGGCCATCTTTATGTAGAGCAACAATTCTTTTTTTCAGATCCTCAGAGAGTTCTTTGCCATGAGGTGCCATTTTGAACTTCCAGTAAGCAGTATGAGAGAGCAATAACACAAAACTTAACACACCTGCTCCCCATTCACGCCTGAGACCTTGTAACACTAATGAGTCACATGACACCGGGGAGAGAAAATGGCTAATTGGGCCCAATTTGGACATTTTCACTTAGGGGTGTACTCACTTTTGTTGTCAGCGGTTTAGACATTAATGGCTGTGTGTTGAGTTATTTTAAGGGGACAGCAAATTTACACCGTTATACAAGCTTTACACTCACTACTTTACATTGTACCTATAGAAAATCATACCCCTTTGAAATCAAAACCCATTAAAAAAAACAAATATACATACATATATATATATATATATATATATATGTATATATATATAGGGCAGATTATATTATATATAATTTTCTTTTACTTTACCTTGATCAGTGATGCGCGTTTTGCTCAGGTTCAGTTTGATCAATTCGGTGCAGTGAATTAACGATTTCAGTACCGAATCTCCCACCTGCGTGCAGGACAAACCTAGAACCTACACAAACACAGATAGACACACACAAACACTCTAAACACAAGAATAGTGAAAGCCATAAGAATCAGCAGAAAAAAAAGTGGGTTTGTGTCCAAAGCATTAATGACGACAAAATTCCCAGTAACAGAACTCACTTATAATTTAATCAAAGAACTCTGTTTTAAAATTACCATATTACTCTGTTTTACAATTTTAAAATTGCCATATTATCATATATATCGATCAGCCATAACATTAAAACCACCTGCCTAATATTGTGTAGGTCCCCCTTGTGCTCCAAAACAGCTCTGACACATCGATGCATGGACTCCACAAGACCTCTGAAGGTGTGCTGTGGTATCGGGCACCAAGATGTTAGCAGCAGATCCTGTAATAGTCCAGTTCTGATGCCCATGTGTGTTCTGACACCTTTCTATCATAGCCAGCATTAACCTTTTCGGCAATTTGTGCTACAGTAGCTCTTCTGTAGGATCGGACCAGACGGGCTAGCCTTCGCTCCCCACGTGCATCAGTGAGACTTGGGCGCCCATGATCCTATCACCGGTTCACCAGTTGTCCTTCCTTGGACCACTTTTAGTAGGTACTAACCACTGCATACCGTGAACACCCCACAAGACCTGCCGTATTGGAGATGCTCTGACCCAGTCGTCTAGCCATCACAATTTGGCCCTTGACAAAGTCACTCAGATCCTTACGCTTGCCCATTTTTCCTGCTTCCAACACATCAACTTCACCAACTGACTGTTCACTTGGTGCCTAATATATCCCACCCCTGTCAGTGGTTTTAATGTTATGGCTGATCGATGTACATGTCCAGGTGCGTGTGTACCTGTAGGTAAGGCAGGCGTGTGATGAACTCAGTGACTCCACGGCTCGTCACAGCTGTTCGGTTTAGACACACGTCTATCAGCAGAGTAAGAGTGGACAGAGCTGATAAGCCTACATCAGTGAGCGGAGTGTTACTCAATGAAAGCTTCTTCAGCCTGGAGACAGATAGACAGACAGAATGGCTTAAATATGGATTAAAAAGTACATCGTTTCTATCATATTTACTGGATCAATTCACATATAGACTTAATCCATAAACCATAATATGTTCAGGCACCTTACACCTGACTAAAACTCACAAAAAGTGGATAAAGCACAATAACCTTCCATTTAACAGATTTGATAAACACGCTGGTCCTGATTTAGTAAAGGTCTGCGTGTAAAAAAATAAAATAAAATAAAACATCCAAACTTAATAACACCTGCAAAAAAAAAAAAGAAAAAGCTTATTTAAGACAGTCTGCATCGTTCAAATGAGCAAAATATTAAAATCCGGTTTTATGTGTTTCCCTTTATGAATATGTAGTTGGGTGTTTCTAGCTAAAAGTGAAAAATATTGAGTTGAGTCAGTGCAAATAGATTAATACTTCAGCTGCAGTGTGATTAACTAAACCTGAAAGTCACTTCACAACCAGTGATTGAGTGTGCAAATAAATATATCCGGTGGGCATGTATTAAATGTGCAGAAATCCTCCACTGGGTTTCCACTGGGTGATAAAAAAAATAAAAAATTATGCTATTTACTACTTTTTAATAATAAGGTTTATCATGATTATATCTCTAGAGGAGCAAAACATTTCTGAAAATGACTTCATATTAGCACAAAGGTTGTTTTTATAGTATATATTCATGGCTAGTTCCCACCAAAAAGAGAATTTGGAAATGTTTCAACCAATAAACAGAACATACACTTTTATTTTTTCATATTGTATTGTAAAATTTAGCACCTCTGCATTTGGGATTTTAGTACATCGGGGCATTGTACTTAATATATTACATGTACCGAGTCATCTTTCCCAAGTGTGTGATGCCCTGGTTAGTGATGTGTGTGTAGTCGCTCAGGTCGAGCTCAGAGAGCAGAGTGTGTGTGCAGAGGAAGAAAAGCCCAGCGTCGGTCACTGAGTGACGGCCAGGAAGCGTTAACTGAGTCAGATTCAGCCCTGCAGTAAAAACAAATGGAGAATCATTTATAAATTAACACAGAGAATACTAAAAACATATTAACACAAGTATGTGATCAGTTGCAGTGTGAATTGTTTGCTGGAAAACTTCCCAATTAATGCACACAGTAAGAGGACTGACCTGATAGGATCTCGAGTGTGTGATCACCACTACTGACAGGAACACCGTGAAGACTGAGTGATGATAGATTCCTGTGCGCTGAAAGACTCTGCAGCGATTCTTCTTTGACCTGAGTGAAGTCAAGGTGAAGAGTCTGTAGATCGTGTAGATCGGCCAGAGCAGACACGTCACACACCTGTGAGAAAGACAACCAAAGCAGAAATGTCACACAATAATACAAAAATCAGTATTGGTTATGTGTTTAATGAGGCATTCAAAAAGACAACATCCGTTCTACATTTTTAATGGTTAGTCCAAGTCTTTAAGGATATCCCTCCCGGTTTGTTACAGGTCTTAGATGCTTTAACTTTTTGGTTATTTAAGATTTTGCAGTACTGTGCAAAAGTTTTAGGCATCCTATTTTTGTTATAGATTTTTTATTGTTCTACATGATCTTCTGACTTCTACATGATCTTCTACATGATCTTCTACATGATCAAGTCAGTACAAAAACATTTTAGATTCCCTAACATTAGTTTTCTAGCACAAAATGAAATGTTACAGAAAAATGTTTGTATGTCATTAAAGATAGCAGCGTATTACGTAAATGACACTTTTCAGACAAAAAAAAAAAAAACAACACAATGAAGGCTGCTGGGTTTTGCTGCAAAAATAAGAAGCAAGTGCGAAAGTCAAAGTCTCCAGAAGAACTGTGGCTGGTTCTGCAAGATGCTCAATAAAACTTACCAGATATTGACTCTGTTTCATTTACTACTGTTTACTGCTCTTTACAGTATTTTTTTTAATGTAGAAACATTTAATTTCATTATTTTGAAGGCATCTTTGCTCTACAGCATTTCTTTGCATGTGCCTAAAACTTTTGCACAGAACTGTACCTTGTTGCTTTGTTCCAGTCTTTAGGTTGGTCACAGACTTAGTGGCTTCTCTAACTTTGTAGTTAATGTTTTCCCTTCTTGATTAATCCCAGTCTTTTAAGCTTTAATTCTCAGTTTGTCCCAGAGCTAGAAAAGAGATTGGCCAGAATATGCGTGTGTGTGTGTGTGTGTGTGTGTGTTTATGTTACCCTGGTGTGTGTGATGCTGAGCAGACGCAGCTGTGGTACACACACACGCAGTGCAGTTAGCGTTTCCTCTGTAACAGCAGTTTGGTTTAAACTCAGGTGAACAAGTGCAGGAGGAGATGACTGAAGGAAGACCAGCAGACCGGCATCACTCACTTTAGTGTGATCCAGAATCAACACACACAAGGACTTGAGAGCTTAACACACCCACACAAACACACACACAAAGGCAGATTAGAGCTGGACAAGAGAACACTTTAAATGAGCCGATGCTGAATGTTAATACAGACTGAATGTGGTTATGTCGGAGGACTATAGCAGATGTAGTATAACTTACCTGTCATGTGGGGTAAACAGCCGTCAGTAAGTTTAGAGCAGGACGAGAGATTCAGATACTGCAGCTTCACCAATTTACACAAAACAGACAGCCCACAATCTGACAGAGATTAAATAAAAACAAACTTCTTTTATAGCTACACGTTAGCACATTATCACTTACAGTTAACCTAATGGCCAGGTTTATATTTGCTGTTAATTATGTATATGCATATGCAAAATGGCTGCCGTGTGTATCCTGCGTTTAGTCGGCCTGATGATTTTGCGGGTATGGTAAAACAAAAATTACACACCGTGTGTGCATGGTGCAGTACAATGTCAGCAACAGATTAAACAAACTACAGCAGTTTCAAATCGCAAACATATGCACTATTCTAGAAAACGTACTAAATGTTACAAAAGTGTTGACACTGGAGACTACTTCCATGAATGCTAAAATAAATGTCTCCTTATTGAAAGCTTTACCATACTGACAATTAAGTGTCCTGTGGAATGTTACGTGGAATATCCTCAATACAAATTCCTGTGCAGGTTGTTACTATAGTAACAAATACCTTATTACAGTGAGGGTGTTACAACAATGGCAGAAAGTTTTAAAGAGAAAGTATCTGTGCTGTCTCCATGCTGCTGTGCAGTGACAAATATGTGTCCCAGAACAGCCAGAAATCGCTAAACATTTTACAAGTTGCTATGGAAACCTGTCAGACCGGGATGTTTTGCTTCTGAACTCAAACATACATACATACAAATAAAAAAAAAAAATCGAAATATAAAATAGGCCAGTAATATATAACCTGTCAGAGTGATAGTTAATTTTACAGATTAAATAAAGAAAACACACAGACACACACGCACTCGCTCTCTCAGACATACCAGTGATTAGTGGTGAGTTGACCAGGCTGAGGTGTGTGAGGTGTGTAAACGTGCTGAGTTGCTGCAGCAGTGTGTTGGTGGTGTATGGGTAGCTGTTTAATGTTAGCGTCCCAAGCGAGCAGCCAATGAAGAGCTGAAGAGTTCGAGGGTTTAGCAAGCGATCTGAGGTCATGTGACCCAACAAACGCTCAGCCAGCACTGGGGTCAAACATGAAAAACTGCTGACGAACTGCATATAAGGAGCTGAGAGAGAGAGAGAGAGAGAGAGAGATAGAGAGAGACAGAAAGACAAAACTGTTATTACTGTGTATTTTAGCAGATGATATAATGGATGCATGTGTTTATAATGTTTGTATATTTCTGACCGCTGGTGAGGGAGATGGCGGCTCGTGTTGCCATGGTGACGAGTTTGGCAACAGTGCAGGGTTTCTTGTGGGGAATCAGGGACTCGGGGTGATGATGTTGCTGTTGATCATTTCTCTGTAAACGCTGTAATGCTGCCTCACCGGGTAAATCTCTGCCCTCTGCTGGATCTACTGAGGCATCTGGATCCCTACGCACGCACACACACGCGCGCACACACACACACACACACACACACACACACAAACACAACCTTAATAATATGCTCATTGACACGTAAAGTTAAAATTATAGGTGTAGGTATAGCAATATAGTTGAAAATAGTTACAGTAATATATAAAGTCAGTATAAATATTCTTCAAAGAGTAAAAAGGTTTGTGTGGGTGTGTGCGTGTGTACCCAAGTCTGTTTCCCTGATTCGGCCAGTAATGCTGATCCTGATCTCTGAGCTCGTTAAAGAAAGCAAGGTGATGTACAGCTGGGATAAACACAGAAACACAGTAAGCTTATACTAAGAGATGGAGCTTCAGTTACAGTGAAGCTATTTATCACAGGCCAACCATACCACTTTTACAACTTGTAATATACATATAATACATAGAATATATAATATTCAGTACCATTAATATCTGCCAGTGCCTGCGCTTCATCAGCATCAGCATCATCATCATCAACATTACCATCATCATGAGCATCACCTTCTTCTCCTGGCACCAGTCTTTGTCCACGGCCTGCCAATGGGAAAAAAAAGCTTCTTTAAAGACAATTCCCTTAACTAATATTAAAGTGTAACTCAAAGCAAAATAAAAAAAGATTTGACCTGCAGACACGTTCCTACATACAATCACTTGCCACTTTATTAGGAACACCTGTAAACCTGAACATTCATGCAATTAACCAATCAGCCAAACATGTGGCAGCAGCGCAATGCATAAAATCAAGTAGATACAGGTTAAGAGCTTTGGTTAATGCTCACATCAAACATCACAAAGGGGAAAAATGTGATCTCTGGGAGTTTGACTGTGGCATGGTTTTTGGTGCTGTAAGGGCTGGTTTGTGTATTTCAGAAACTGCTGATCTCCTGGGATTTTCACACGCAATGGTCTCCAGAGTTTACACAGAATGGTGCAGGAAAAAAATGAAAACACATCCAATGAGTGGCAGTTCTGGTTCGAACTGACACAAAGTCTAAAGTAACTCAAATAACCATTCTTTATAACCATGGTGAGCAGAAAAGCATCTCAGAATGCACAACATGCCGAACCTTGAGGCAGATGTGTTACAATAGCAGGAGACAACACTGGGTTTCATTCCTGTCAGCCAAGAACAGTAAATCTGGCACAGGCTCACTGAAAATTGGCAGTTGAAAATTGGAAAAAGACCTGGTGTCATTTGTCCATACTTCAACGGTCCAGTTTCGGTGATCTCATGCTGGATTTACATTTTTATTGCTTCACTGTGGATTCAGTGTAACAGTGACAACGCACAAGTGAGGGAAACCATATTAACATTGCCATAATGACAGCATCATGTTTTGTACCTATTGCAAATAACTAGTGTTGGCAACTGCAAAAAAAAAAGGATTTCAAACTACTTATATTATGTTGCACAAGTCAGCAAGACACCATGACTCTATTTAATGTAATGTAGTAATGTTAGGTTATCGCTTTGTCAAATACCCGTCCAGTGGTTAACTAGCTAGCTAACCTAGTTAGTTCACTTTAGGATAGTTATGGATGCATGTGGACAAAGCTTGAAAAAGTCAGCAGAACGTTCCACTAGGCTTTGGATCATGCTGCCACTGTCCCTGGAATTTGCCCAATTTTATGTCCTTGCATCACTGAAAAAACAAGAATGTGCATGCATTTTATAAACAGCGTAACTCTTGAGTCTTGTGAAACTGCGCTCTGTGTGTGTGTATGTTTGTTTGTACCCCAGCGGTGACAAGGTTCAGCAATCCCAGCATGCACCATGTCTTCCCAGCGCAGTGGTTGAAACTGGGGTGGAGCTACAGGTTGGGGTAACTCAATTGCCTCCTGCTGGGCAGGAGGGTCACTGCGAGGCGGCTCAGGATCTTGGATAGCGGTGGGGATGGAGGGATCAGGAGGAGTGATGGCCTGAAGGACGAGTGCAGCGTTCGGAGTTAAACCGAGAGAGTGCAGTGACAGTGACAAGTCATCATCACTGAAGCGCCGACGAGGAAAACCATGAAAAAGTGTGAACATGGGAAGAGAAGGACGGAGGGAGGTGACGTGGTCGACGATGTCCCGGAGAGGAGCATCTGCCGGAAAACACACACGCAAAGACTCACCGGAGGGAAGACGGATCTGCAACACACACACACACACACACACAAAACACTAAATGTTAATGCGATCAAAAAACTAAAAAAAAAAAATTTTAACTGAAATTTTGGTACTTACAGTTCAAAAAAAGCAGAAATAATATTAAAAATTACAACAATTGTGCAGGATGGTAAAATCTTACCACTTAATGAATTCATGTCTGTGTGTGTGTGTGTGTGTGTGTGTTTGCAATCTTACCATTAGAATGCAATTGTTGTCCGTGCCGCTCTGTACTCGTTCACTCGGTTTCTCTCGTTCGCTGACAGTTGGAGTGATGGTTTGTTTCTCCTGCTGAGCACGCCGATCTGCTGCTATTCTTTTCAAGATTAACTCTCGCTCCTGAGAACACACACATTTGCATGAGGCCTGCCAGAGGGAGGGACTGTCTCTAAACCAACAAACCAACAAAACAAACAAAGTGGCACACAGTTGACAAAAATATTCTAGTTACTTAAAGTGAGAGGTGGACTCCAGGAGGAATAAACAGAGAAAAATAATCAGCCAGCTATCAGGTAATCTCTGTTATGGCCTTCTTCATATGACATTCATTTTCCATGGAGAGTTGTAAAGTTGGTGTTTCTCTCTCTCTCCACGTGATGTAAACTTCCACCCAATTTTCTTTTCTTGATGAACTCGATACTGGTCTGATCGTTTTAATCATGTCCGGTAGAGGTGTTAGAAAATTCAGCACTGCATGTTCGTGCTAATGGTCCTTCTTTTTCCTGCAAGCTTCATACATGGGCTGCTCGCAAATGCCCGCATGAAAGTAAAGACCTTCCACTCACAATCCTGACGCATTACTGATGAATGAGCTACTGCTGTTGTGGCCACTACAAAACTGATTTTGTCAACACACACCAAAGAAGAAGAAAGGTTTTCGTAAACCTATAATGGCCTTAACAGTAGTACATACCATAATGGCCTAAATAAATTTTTAAAAAGTGCGTGTACCTGTGTGTTTTGTCTCCTCTCGGCCCGGGCATGCTCTGCTGCTCTCTGTCTCTCCTGAGCAAGAAAGTCATTGTTCTGCTTTATTCGAGACTTTACAGGTTCAGTTTCTGCTGCAGGAGGATGCAGCACCAAATCAGCACCTTCAACACACACACACACACACACACACACACACACACACACACACACACACACACACACAGAGTGAGGTTTATTAGTGTGAGGTTCATTGGTGTGATGTCCGCTAGTGTGAGGTATACTAGTGTGAGGTTCATTAACATGAGGGCAGTTAGTCTGAGGATCATTAGGTTGAGGTTTGTAAGTGCAAGGTTTCTTGGTGTGAAGTTTGTTACTGTGAGGTTTGAAATCCAAAGCTTCATTAGTGTAAGGTGTGTACCTTTTCCCTCTGTCTGAGCTCCTTGAACATCTTTAGGACGGTTAAAAGCAGCGATAGCATTTGTTAATGGTCCGGAACGTGGCACTAGTGTGTGTCTCGGACTGTCAGCCCGCACAATCCTGCACACACAGCAAAGAGAGAAAGAAAGAAACACAATGTTCAATACGTTAAGCCCATTAAAATAGGGACCTAATGTATGGGCAACTGGGACAGCTGGGGGGAATAAAAATAAACCTTGAACCTTTAGAAATAAACCTTTAGAAATCAAATATTCTCCAGTTTCTTCCCACAACCCAAAAAATGCTGGTAGGTGGATTTGCTTTGCTAAATTGCCACGAGGTGTGAATGAGTGTGTGAAAGTGTGTGTACACGGCACACTGCAATGGACTGGCATCCCATCCAGGGTGTATTTCTGTCTCACACCCAGTGTTTTTTGGGATAGGCTCCAGACCCACCGTGACACTGACTAGGATAAAGCACTTACTGAAGATGAATGAATAAATAAATTTTTTCGTCCAATTTACAATTTAAGCATTTTTTTAACCAAATTTGTTTGTCTGCAATCACTTTCAAATACAGTGTGAGTAAACATCTTGTGACGTGTCAACCAGAACATACAGATTTATTTCCACTTACCACAACCATTCATGCTTAAAGTCAGTTCCAACACGTTACTACACTGTAATGACTGAATATTTTGTGATATTAACTTAAAAGTGTTCATTGAGTAAGTATTAAAATACTTTGCTTCGTGCTGCTATAGGAAGTTATTCTTCCTAAGTTGATCATTTTCCTATGACAGTCATCCCAAAGTGCTTTACTCCTCTTATACCACAGAAATTCTCCAAAACTAACAATTTCATTCTTTATCAAAGAATAACGCGTCATACTTTTTTGAACTGTTACATTTAATGTTGTGAAACATCCACAAAAACAAGTCTGTTCCTGGTATCCCCCTCAAACATTTATAATCTGTTTATTATACACTATAAAATATTAATCAACACCTACTACTCAATCTGATTTTAGAATCCAAGGGTGCTGTGGTGAAAACAGCAATAAAGCAAAGAGTGTGAGATTTTTTACGAAGTCTTACCATTCAGCTGCTTCTGGTACAGAGAAACAGCCAGCCTGAACTGCAGCCTGAATCTGATCCTCAGTGAAACCCATTTCACCGAGACAGCGCATGAACTCTCCGAGCGTCTACACACACACACATACACACACACACACACACACACACACAAAAGAGAGTGACAGGCCATTAAACCTTCCGAACCTTCCCCAGAAATGGACATGAATGTACATATATACAAATGATTCTAAATGGCATTTCTACAATACAAGATATGGATCACAAAATTATAGGTTTTTCCAAAAGAAACTTCCAGCAAAATAGTACAAAAAAGGAGAGATACACAAAGTATGCAACGTTTCCAGAGAAACAGGATGTTTCGGATCAAAGTCCTTCATCACCTGTGCAAACAAAGTGCTTCTGAGGCTGAAAGAGATGAACACAGCCCTTGCTTGTTAGTTGCTGTTACAGGGGAAATGAAGTGAGTAATTGTAAGGAAAAAAAGAGCTCATCTACACTTTGCAACCCCATGGAATGAATGTCATGTTTTGTCAACATCACCAACCATTCTGAATATCTGCTAGTTACACTGCAGCCTGAGAAGCACTTTGTTTGCTCATCTGATGAAGGACTTTTGTCTGAAAAGTCATGTTTCTCTGGTAACCTTGTGTACTATATTATTACCACCATTATTAGTGAGGTACACGGCAGTGAAATTCCCGGATTTTTTTTTTTTTTTTTTTTTTTGATATATATATTTTACAGATACAGATCAGTAAAGAAAAACAGATAGCTATGTTTTATTTAAAAGATCTGCTGGTGGAAAGTAAAACATTTGTAGACATGCAGGACAGTAACGTTCATGGAGATTTAGGGGGTTTTTCTCTGGAGCACAGAACCGGAAACTGTTTTAAACCACTGTATTAAAAAGTATGCATTAATGTGCAGAGCTTCCGGTTGAGTTTATGACTCAGACAAGCAAAATGAGTTTTCAACAACAGCTAAATTGAAACATTTAGACAGCAAGTTACTGGCTAATATATTTTATACATTTATTCGGCACTGTGGAAGAAAGTATTTAACATTTCATTTCGTTCTATGCTAATGCAACCTATCTAAACAGTGCAACCTGGAACTCTGCGTGAAAGTCTAAGTGCAAGTTTAAGTGTTAATTCTCACCGCTGAAGACGCCATTAAAACTGCTTTAAACTACTTAATCCGAATCCGTCATTTGATCCGAAATAAATAAATTGTTAAATGTGCTCAATCTGCCAACGCGTTTCTTACGAAAAGAAATATACGGTATTTTTTTTTTTTTTTTTTTTTTTAAATAAAAAAAAAGGTTCAACCATAATCCGCTGACAGTAAACAATGGGCGGGGCAAAACGATCATCTGATTAATACTTCCGGGTTCTCCTTCTTCGTCTGTTTTATTCCATGAGACCTGTAGCTGTTTTGTGCGCCTCCTGCTGGCAGTACCCCATTACAGCAAATGAAAATAAATACACAATCGATTTCGCATGAACATTTGTTTAAAATAAAATAAAAATGTAAAACAAAACAATATATTCATAAAAATTCAAATCTAAAACCCAAGGTTGCTTGGAATAAGTCTTTTTTTTCATTCACAACTTATAGCACAACAATTTTCAGAACAAATCCTGAACTTCTACAGTTCCTCAGCTAGAATTCATAACTGGTCTCAACCAGACGTCCTGTGGAACTTTCTGGCAAGCATTCTATATAAGTAACTATCTATCAACTATAAACTGATGTTTATCTATCTATCTAGATATATCTATATATCTATCTTTTTGTGTTTGTTACATTCCAGAAAGATCAGAAATGTTCACTGAACATGTTATAAGAATCTCCCATGAAGTTGGGACGCAGTGCCAACTTGGGACGATTCAAACTAGGATCCTCTAAGCTGGAGGATTTTCTTTTAATAACAATGGAGACGTTTGTTTTTCGAAAACAGTGAAAAGCATGTGCAATTAACAATGAATGAGGTTAATATGGTTTAGGTCAGGTTACTGGAGCAAATCACTGATGATAAACAAGATATCACACATCCTCTTAGAATGCACCTCCTCTTAGTAAAATAGATATTGTCTTTGTCTTGTGAGCTTCATACTTGCACTCTTAGCAGGTATAAGGTATGAAAGTATAGAAGGCAAAATCTCCAACTCATGTAACTTTTTTGTTGTGTCCAGTCCCGATGTACACCTCTAGTCTTAACTAGACGTTCTGTTAACCTTGAACTCATGACTAGCCACCACACACACCACCACCACCACCATTCATTCATTCATTTCAGAGTTGTGTTGGATCCAGAGCCTATCCTGTAAACACTCAAAGCAAATTCACCCTGAATGGGACACCAGTCCATCACAGTTTTTGTTTTTGTTTTTTTGGCTTTTTTTTAGTTAGGAGGAAACCAGTGACAGTGGTAGCTCAGTGGTTAAGATGTTGGGCTACTGATCAGAAGGTCATGAGTTCAAACCCCAGCACTGCCAAGTTGCCACTGTTGGGCCCCTGAGCAAGGCCCTTAACCTTCAACTGCTCAGATGTATAAATGAGATAAATTTGGTGTCTGCCAAAATGCCATAAATGAGAACCTGGAGAAACACGAGGAGAACATAATAAACTCCATATACATATTAAGTTCAGGATCCAACCAAGGATCCTGTAGGTGTGGATTAAATATGTCCTTCATGACTACTAGTTGGGTTCCAGTGAGGTTATTTCATGCTGCTGTGATGTCTTCACAAGGGATGTGTTCTTAAGAGTCCATGTGAGGTCCTCTGAGATGTGGACACCCAGCTCACCTTAAAGCTCTCTCTCACCACTCCAGACCTCCTAAAGTTGATGATCAACTCTATTATGTTTAATGCTTTATACTGAACTAGTAGGTGTACACAGTGTACTACTACTATTCATTCTAGAAGTATGTAGGATTTGTATATGTGTATCATATACAGCTGGTGTGTACAATCTTATCTTCAAAGGGCCGGTGTGGGTGCAGGTTTTCATTCCAACCAAGCAGAAGCCACACCTGAGTCCATTGAAAACCAAGGTCAACTGATTAAACAGGTGGAATCAGGTGTGGCTCCTGCTTGATTGGAATGAGGATAAGATTGGACACCATCATCCTAAACTCCACCCAAATGCTGTATATCACCAGTGTCTAAGCTTATCCTCAAAGGGCTGGTGTGGTTGCAGGTTTTCATTCCAATCAAGCAGGAGCCACACCGGATTCCATGCAGAACCGTCTTTATTTATTGTTACACTTCTGCTTTTGAAACAATGACAACAACACCACTGAACTGAACAAACCATTTTATTTATAACAATTTTTGTCAATTTCACTTCCTCCTTGCATACAAACCAACTCTTATTTATACACCAATAAATAGAGGGGTCTGAAAGAGTGCAACAAATAAAGTGCACTGTTATTAAAGTGTCTTTTTTTTTTTTAAATAAAAGTTTCGATGACAAACAGTAAACAAACAGGTAAACAAATAAAGGATAACCAGTGCTGCAATGGCGGTCCTGCACGCAATTCTCAAAACGCCCACAAGATGGTGGATCCACATTTATCGGTGGATCCGATGTTACAAAACCGATACCCGACTATGGAAAAATACTTAAATATCAGGAAAAATATCGGTAAAACCGATTATCGATCGATCTCTAATGAAAAACCTGCACCACCACCGGCCCTTTGCGGATAAGATTGGACACCCCTGATCTAGTATAAGTAATGTACATACACATGCCCTTTGGCACACAATAACAGTTTTTATCAAAAACTGCAAAACACGGAAGGAAACAGCACACAGCGTACTTCTACATTTTTCTTACCAAATCTTTTGCAAGACTTTGTAAGTGGAAAGAACATGGGTATAATATAAGTTTGAGTGATAAGAGATTGAGTAACAGCCCTGAGACTGGCACTGATATCAGACTTTCAGTGTAGTTACCAAGATATTTCTTATTCCTGAACACACTCTGGCCCTTGTAGGCATGCTTACCTTCCACTGTTTATTACACTTAATTAAACTTACTCTTGAATTCTGTGTAGAATCATCCAAATAAATCCAATCACATTCAATCAAACACATTCACAGCAAACACACAACACACTCCTCAGCCTTACATTAAAAAAAACTCTGAATAAATACTACAGTATAGGCGTGTTTGGTCCTGGTGGATTACAAGACTAACCATTACAACCATTACAACACTAAACCAAATATATCTTATATATCGCATATATATATATCACAAATATATCACATATCTTCCCATATGTGATGGGAACTAATCTTTGGAACTGGAATGGAAAAAAAAAAAAAAAGGATCAATCATTTTCATCAATTTTGAGTTACACACTGGAACAGATTCGCTTTTAGATTCATCACCTCATACCAACAACCTGTGTATAAAGCCAGGAACTTTAATTTATAATTTTAATTTGATTTTGAAAGCACTGATCTGCGCAAACAAAAGAAACACATACAGCAAAATGTACATCATAGCTGCTCTCTCTCTCTCTCTCTCTCTCTCTCTCTCTCTCTCTCTCTCTCTCTCTCACACACACACACACACACACACACACACACACACACACACACAAATGAAATGTAAGCTCCATTATTATTTTCTTTGGTGTGTCTGTGAGTTGCAGGTTTCAGTTCTCACACTGCGGGATGAGGACACACTATTTGGTTATGGAGCAATATCCTTTTTTACTTCTGCTTATTCCTCTTCTTCTTCATAATAATAATAATAATAATAATAATAATAATAATAATAATAATAATAATAATAATAATAATAATAATAATAAGTTGTTGTTGTTGTTGTTGTTGTTGTTATTGTTGTTGTTGTGTATAGTAATTTGCACAGCCGCATTAGCAGCTATCTTAAAAAATTGTGTGTGTGTGTGTGTGTGTGTGTGTGTGTGTGTGTGTGTGTGTGTGTGTATGTGTGTGTGTAGTAAACACATAACTACCTACTGACTCTTACACACACACACACACACACACACACACACACACAGCTGTAAGTTTGTGTGCATTAAAGCTGAGTTTCGTACACAGCTGTAAGTTTCACATCACACTGCACAGTGTCTCGGGGTCTCAGCATTCAGGTGAGAAACAGCCGCTCCGTCAAACAGAGGAGAGAATACAACTGAAAATGTTACACTCTGCTCATTTTTTAAAAAGCGTCACATCAGCATCAAACTACCTATCCTCATTCACTCACCTGTTCACAACTAGTGGGCAATTATTGACTTGTCATTGGGAACAACAGTGATCAGTGATTTGTCTTTGGGAACAACGGTGATCAGTGATTGGTCACTCAGCTCTTTTTTGAAAAATCAGTAAAGGGGTCTAAAAAGTTGCCAAATCTAGTGAATGTCGCTAAGCTGCCAACCCTGGACTTGACTGTATGTGGCCAGAGTTACAGAGGGATGTCGCAGTGTGTCCCAGAAATACACAACGTATTATTTTTAGTTACATTGCAACAGAGTTCAATCGAAATTAAATATCCAAATATTCAACCACATGTCGTAAATCTCCTCATATTTGGTCACTAACAAGACTCATTTTTCCTCAAAACTTTGTCCTCCATGCTTGTTTTTCCCACTTGCCCCACAACTTGTGACCTGATTGGCTGTCACTTTTAAGATCTTTGTTCAAATGTGGAAGCATGCTGCTGTGCCCAGAGTGTGGAGCGTAGTCGCTTCCAATAGGATTATGTGTAAGACTGAAAAAAAAAAATGGCAAAAACTGTGAAAGCACCTTTACTGAACCTTATATTTGCCTGTCTGCTTACTGCTTTGTCTAGCCATTTTTCCTTTAGACTCGCCCTCTCTGTCGGTCCACTGATTTCCTGACCTGTTGCCCCTTCATGATTATTTTGAGTATTCCTTGATCCTTCTGGTTTCTTTGTTATGACTTAAATTTGAAATGACTTTTTTTTCTTCTTTTTTTTATAAAAACCCAAACCTGTACATGTGCCCTCCAGTCCTGCATTTCATGAAAATTCTATGCATAACAGGCTCAGCAAGATTTGAAACAAAGTCAAACTTTGGGTGTACACCACAGGATGTTTATCCTGATTGTATCACTGCATCAGAGCTGAGTGGGAGCCAAGTGTGGGCACATATAATCCTGTGGTGTGAGAGGGTTAAAAAAAAAAAAAGAGTTAGTCGTAAAGCATGGATTATGCTTGGTCAGAAGTTCTTCTGAGAACAGCCTGAAACATTGTAATCTTTCAGAATGGTAGGAGAATTTTAGCTATTTGCAGGGGAGTGGTAGCGGACCAGGTGAAAGTTTGCATTTTGTTGTTGTCTCTTCAGACAAAATGTAGGCACGCCTTACAGGAATGGTGAGGTTTACAACATGATATTATCTGAGGAAGATAATATAGAACCACAAAGACTTGGACAACCCGACTTTAACATACACGTAGACTACACCAAGGTACAAAATGGAGGTGTTACATTAAAGAGAATTGAATACTACAGTACAAGCTACGTGACAGAAATAGTGTAACTCGTCACGCTACAGTATATTCACAGTTCAAGTCAACTCTTTTGCTAATTTTAAATACAAATTAAGGGAAGTTTCCAGACAAGCAATTTTGTCTTACTACTAAACACACAGTTAAGCAAAAAAAAAAAAAAAAAAGCTGGCCAACTATCCCTAAATGCTGAGTCCATAAAACAGTACGAGAAATACTGATGGATGAAAAATATCTGTATGAATATAGATAAAATGCTAGCTGGTGAATAAAACAGGTTGACTCTGATCTTACAAGCTACTTGTTTCAAAAAGGAACGTATAATTATCATCTAAGCGTTAGTGCACAGCTGACTGTAGTGTTCCATCTTTCCTTCTGTGTTGTCGCAAAAGGCTTCTTTTTAATTCACTCTGGCCCCATTTTGGCACACCTAGCACTCGAAATGGTCTCCAGTGACCACTAGTGTTTGGATTTCATACATCTGCCATTTTGCAACTGGCATTTTAATCTATGAAACAAAATTTACAATGCTTGAACAAATTGAACAGGAAGTTTTCCCACCCTCCTGAATTCCCCCACAGAGCATCAAAACTCATAAGTAACAATGATAAAAGTCCATAAGCTGTATCAATAACCGTAATCCTAAACTCTTTTTTTTGTTTGTTTTTTTACTAGCATATCCAAGTAGTTGCTAATAACGAGCCCCAGAGACATTTTATTTTGTGAAAGCTTCTGTTCAGGTGGGAAAAAAAAACCTTTTTATACAATGATATACAGGCAGCTTTGAACCAGTATTGAACTATTCAAAATCTATATTAAAGAAATGATTTTTCTTTTGAGATAGTGCTAAACTGGTAACTACTGTATATACTGTAGCTATACGCATGTTAGCTACACTGAAAAAAAAACGATTCTTTGGCTCAACAACCATTATGTATAAATATAAATAGATTAAACTCAAAAATGTTCATTTTTTAAAACATTTTAACTTACTTAACATACATTAGTGTTTTCAACACAAAAATGTCAATTACAAGGTGAAATTAAGAGTATGCATAAAGTGAACAAAAAAACATGAGTCACGTCAACTACAATTACAGTTAGGTTAAGGTTAAGTAAACCCGACTTAAAATTTGAAGTATGACTGTGAGCCACGTGACATGCAAATATCCAGTGAAAGACGTGAAGGAGCCGTTTTCTGAAGCACAACTTGATGAAGATTGTTACGGAACACAGACAGAGGGAGGCAGGATGCATGCGCAGGGGAAAAGTCAGTTTATTAGGAACATGTGAAAGTAAAGGAACATTCAAAAGTATAGGAACATATACTAAATGGGGGGAAAGGCAACGCACCGGCAGGGTCAAAAAAAGGCAGTCAAACAAAAAAATCCACAGAGTGTTCAGGCATAAATCCACAGAATGATACGGCAGTAATCCACAGTCCAGGGAACACATGGTAAACAAAACCGTAAAGGCGCTTCTCCCGAAGCACCGAAAGTTCTGACCGCTCTGGCGGACCTGGGCCCCTGGGCAGGATCCTAACATCTGTCCCCCAGGACCCGAGGCTGGCGAGGTCCGGTGTCCTGAGGCCAGAGCAGAGTGTGTTGGGTTGGACTTGGTCGAGGACTTGGTCGAGGACTTGGTCGAGGACTTGGTCGAGGACTTGGAGCGGTGCTTGACTTGGAGCGGAGCTTGGCTTGAAGCTTGACTTGGTGCCTAGCTTGGAGCTTGGCCTGGAATCAGACTTGGCACCTGGATTGGGAACAGACTTGAGAACTGGACTGAGAACTGGGCTGGAAAGTGAATTTGCAACAAAACTAGCAACTGGATTGAAAGCTAAGCTAGAAATAGAACTGGAAATGAAGTTAGAAACCTGACTGGAGACAGAGGTGGAGACAGAGGTGGATTCTGGACTGGATTCTGGACTGAGACCTAGACTGGAAACTGGATTGGGAACTGGATCTGAACCTGTACTGGAAACTAAACTAGAAACAGGACTGGGACCTGGACTGGAAACTAGATTCCGGATGTGACTCTGGGTCTGAACTGAGGCATGGGCTAAGGTATGGATTTGGACTGAAACATAGACTAGGATATGGGTCAGGACAGAAACCTTGATCTGGACTTGGAAAGGAGGTCATCCCGTGGACCTCAGACATGGACTTGGCTTGGGAGGAGGTCATCCCGTGGACCTCTGACATGGACTTGACTTCGGAGGTGGTCATCCCGTGGACTTCTGACATGGACTTGGCTTGGGAGGAGCTCATCCCATGGACCTCTGACATGAGCAGGCCAGGAGTGGAGGTCTCCTCGTGAACCTCCGGCAGGCACAGGACAGGATCGGAGGTCTCCTCGAGAACCCCTGACTGGAACAGGACAGGAACGGAGGTCCCCTCGTGGACTTCCAGAGGGTGCTCCACTGGGGAGACCTCCTGCTGGGTCTCCTGCTGGGTCTCCTGCCACGTTAACCTCTAGGGGCAGCTCCGCTGAGGAGACCTCAAGCTGGGCCTCGGGGTTGGAGGTTGCCACATTAACCTCCAGGGGCAGCTCTGCTGAGGAGACCTCCTGCTGGGCCTCCGGCTGGAGCTCGGGGCTGGAGGTTGCCACGTTAACTTCAAGGTGCAGCTCCGCTGAGGGGACCTCCTGATGGGCCTCCGGCTGGAGCTTGGGGCTGGAGATTGCCACGTTAACCTCCAGGGGCAGCTCTGCTGAGGAGACCTCCTGCTGGAACTCGGGGCTGGAGGTAGCCACGTTAACCTCCAGGTGGCACTCCTGGGTCCGGGGATGAGACGTGCAGGCCGCCATGTTAGCCCGCTTCCTCTCATAGTGGCCCAGGAATGACCGGCCGGGATCACCGGGCAAGTGCACCTTATTAAGGAAATTTCTTTGGTCTGGCTCGAATTCTGGGCTCCCATATTCATGGATCAGGAAATCCACAAAACCCAAAACTGTATACAGTTCCTGGTACCTGCTGGCCAACCAGCGGGCTGAGCCGACTAAACGCGGTAGGAGGAACCGCGCCCATTGTTCCTCACTGGGTTTGGGGTCCTTTAAACTACAAAAATACATCTGGGCCTGCCAAAGAAAATACTGGGGTTTGGTAGAAAAACCATTATAGGCAGAGGGGGGATGAATGCAGGCCCACTGGGAGAAAGAGACTGAGACCAGGGGAGGAACAAAAATATGGCGCGGTATGTCCCAAATTTTCCCGCTGCATTCATGTTAGGCAGAGTATTCTGTTACGGAACACAGACGGAGGGAGGCAGGATGCATGCGCAGGGGAAAAGTCAGTTTATTAGGAACTTCTGAAAGTAAAGGAACATTCAAAAGTATAGGAACATATACTAAACAGGGGGAAAGGCAACGCATCGGCAGGGTCAAAAAAAGGCAAACAGTCAAACAAAAAATCCACAGAGTGTTCAGGCATAAATCTACAAAATGACAAGGCAGGAATCCACAAACTCATTAGGCAATAATCCACAAAATGACAAGGCAATATTCCAAAGTCCAGGGACCGCGTGGTAAACAAAACCGCAAACACTGTATTCATAGATATTCAATTGAAATACTCGCGAGGAAGCGGAAACGGAAGGAGGTTTAAATACACAAAACAATCAAAGAAAAAAGACGTTAAACAATGAACACCTGAAACTAATCATTAAACCATAAAAGACAAACCTATGAATGAGCAGGGGCGGAGATAAGACGTAAACCGGGGAACCAATAAACATAAAGGAGTCGGAGACATGACGTAAACCAAAACACAAGCACATGGTGATATAAACAAAGTGAGAGTTCATGAATGCATAGTCCAGTGGGGTTTTTGTGATTGAAGCTCGCGCCGTTTTCAACAACGCGGCGCGAGGAATGCGGAAGTGTTCGCGTAGCGAACTCCGAGAATGAAGGAAACTCTAACAAAGATGGTGAAAACTTTGTCATGTAATCTTTAAATAAATGAAGTAAAATATTAGAGTTTTACTTTTTAACATCCATTAACACTCATTTATTGTTAGTGCTCAAGGGGGTACTTTTTAAACAGAATGTTTTAATTGCTACGAATGTTAGTACTTGGTAAAAAAAAAAAAAGTTTGCAAGCATCGAGTTTGTGTGAGTGTTTGTAGCATGTAGCATTGCAATCAGTAGCATGTAGCTTTGCAATCTGTCAAACAAAATGCTTCATTTTTGTACTAACTGTCTGAAAACCTTTTGTAAACTTTTGTTGAATGAAGTGATATTTTTTTCTTATTGAGCTGCACTCAATTCATTATTCATGTTTTTTTAAATGATAGTATTGTAACCATTGTCCAAAAATAAAGTTAAAAAATGCTTTATTTTGTGCTAATTGTCTGTGTTGTTTATTTTAAGATATTGAATGTTCAGTGCAGTAAGCAGAGCAGTTTTATTCAACTCCATGAATTACCTTGTGTTAATGTAAATGAGCTACACAAACACATAACAAAGGTTATCCTTTACTTAATTACTTCAAGTTGAATTTACTTAAAAACTGTGAAGCAAAAATGGTGCATATATATTTTAAGTAAATCCAACACATCATTTTTTTCAGTGTACGTGAGTCATGTAGCTCCAGCGCAAAATGAAGGAAGGAAACAAACTTTAGACACCAAAAACATGCCTTGTTTGACTACGTTTTGGGTAAAAGGGAGTGAACATTTAATCTTTCATGGCTTCATGATTCATGACATTCATGACAGGAGTTGCCTTAAACACACTATAGAATGTGTATCTTCATGTGAGGGCAGTAAGTGTGTGCGTGTATGTGCGTGTGTGGTAAACGCATAACTACACACTGACTCATACTATTGTACTGTTGGTACAGTCAGACAAACACACACCCAACCACCCGCTCAAACACACACATACACACATTGGTGTGTGCAGTGCACTAACTGTATTTTGTTTAAAACACAGGGAGTTCCCTATAGCTCATATTATTCTATTCATCATTCTAAAAACATAGAATTAATAATTTGTAGTGTTTTTTATAAGAATATTTGTAATATTTTAAACTGTGTGTGTGTGTGTGTGTGTGTGTGTGGTTGACTCCTTATTGATCACATGACTGTTGAAACTCCAGCAGGGGAAATCTGACCTGTTTGAGGAAAAACTGGTGTGTAGAGTCTCCAAACACACACACACACACACACACACACACACACACACACACACACACACACACACACCCTCTTCCTGTTCTTGCTTCCTCATTCACCCTTTTTTCTCCCAGATGTGATCAGCAGCTCGGAGGAGTAAAAGACACGCACACACACACACACACACACACACACCCTCTTCCTGTTCTTGCTTCCTCATTCATCCTTTTTTCTCCCAGATGTGATCAGCAGCTCGGAGGAGGAAAAGACACACACACACACACACACACACACACACACACACACACACACACACACACACACACACACACACACACAGAGAGAGAGAGAGAGAGAGAGAGAGAGAAAGAGAGAGAGAGAGAGCTGACGCATACATTCTGGTAAGTCATTCCTCTAATTTTGTTTTCCTTATTGACTTTATCATAGAGAAATAAACAGCTGTTTAACTAGTTGTATACTGATCAGAAGTGACACTGTGACTTTCTCTGATGTTCGTTATAAGTTTGATAAAGAGAAAATACAACCAACTCTACTTTCTTAACACACTGACACACTGAACATACTGTCAAGTCTCTGAATGAGTCAGTTCCTCAGTTGGCCACCAGGGGGAGACGCTGTACCAATCCGGCTCATCAGGACGAACCGGATTTATATTCAAACACGCTTTTCACCCTGCAGCCTCACATCACACCCAACACATATTCTCACACTATACATTACGTATTGCTCTGTTAGTGAAACATGGAACATCCTCAACTGGAACAACTTCTTTTGAAACATTTCACTCCTCGTTTGTGTCTGCATCCTTGTGCCGGTCTTGCTCATTATGTTTCCAATTTACAAAATCCCGGCTTCCTTTGACAGCAACGTTAGTGTTCCTCATGCGACATGTAGGAGCTGTGACCGCTGCGTGCAAATAGTGTCTAGCTTTCCATGCACACATTACTCAGTTCCTAGTGAATGTTCCTGGTATTAGTAGTGCACTAGATCTTAATCAGTAACAATCCACATCCACACTTAGGGGCATTTTAGTGTATTCAATGCACCTATTGGTATGTTTTTGGGAAGTGCAAGGAAACCAGAGAACCCGGAGGAAATCCACACAGACATGGGGAGAACATGCAAAATTCAATGCAGACAGTAACCCAAGCTCAGGATCAAACCAGAGACCAAGCAGCTGTGAGGTGGCAATGCTACACCATATAATAATAGTAGTAGTAGTAGTAGTAGTAGTAGTAGTAGTAGTAGTAGTAGTAGTAGTAGTAGTAGTAGTAGTAGTAATAATAATAATAATAATAATAATAATAATAATAATAATAATAATAGGGAGGCACGGTGGCTTAGAGGTTAGCATTTGCCTTGCCCTTCCGGGGTTGAGGGTTCAAATCTCGCTTCCGCCCCATGTGCGTGGAGCTTGCATGTTCTCCCTCTGCTTCATCCAGCTACTCCAGTTTCCTCCCCCAGTCCAAAGACATGTGTTGAAAGCTGACTGGTATTTCCAGATTGTCTATAGTGTATGAATGTGTGCGTGATTGTGCCCTGAGATAAGTTGGCACCCCATCCATGGTGTCCCCCACATTGTGCCCCGAGTTCCCTGGAATAGGCTCCAGGCTCCCCCACGACCTTGTGTAGGATAAGCGGGATGGAAAATGGATGGATGGATAATAATGCATAAATAAATAAATGTACAGAACTAATTCTTCAGTACTAGAATAAATGACATTTTCCTAGTTTAATCCATTAACATGTTTTTTTTTCCTCCACGAAGGTCAGATATGTTTTTATCACAGTCACAACATTAAAGGACAGATATGGGCAATCAAAAAATAAACATACATCAATATCAGTGTGGCGCCGTCACCACTGTACTGTAGGTGTGTGTGTCACCTTGGTGTTTGAATATGGTTCAAGCTGATTTGCATCTATACTCACTGCCATGTTTACAAATGATATTTTAGCTAAATGTTTTTTGCATGAATTTAAAAAAAAAATCAATAATGTGAGTTCAGTCTGCCATTTGATAAACTTCACATTTCATTGTACATTCATTTAGATTTATATCTTTAAGGCAATAGTTTAATTAATTCAGTGGACACAAAGTCCCTTGATACAGAACAACACTTTATAACTAATATAAGAACAATGTAAGTAACATTGACCTGAAAGCCTATCTCAGGTTTAATCTTGAGTGAGAGAGTGAGTGAGTGTTGAGTGAGAGAGTATGTTCAGTGCTTTGTAATAATTGATAATTGTGTTCTTCATTGCAGGTGATGTGTGTCTGTCTCCGGTTTGTACGGCAGTGACACGGAGTAACGATACAACTGATGTTTCTGGTCCAGCCATAAAATGAATAAATCACACTCGTACCCTGATCCATATTCTGTAAGTACACACACTCAGCCTGTTATTGTATTTGTGTTTGAATAGCTTATGGTGTATGGTTTTGTGATTGGGTTGATTTAGTGCAGTGGTGATACAGCAGTTTGGGTTCTGTGTTAGAGAACAACATGAGTTTGTGACTTCTGATGTGAGATACCGATTATACTCCTGCAAAACTATTCTCTCTCTCTCTCTCTCTCTCTCTCTCTCTCTCTCTCTCTCTCTCTCTCTCTCTCTCTCTCTCTGTGTGTGTGTGTGTGTGTGTGTGTGTGTGCTCACTTTTCTATATTTCATCACATCCTTTTAGAATCCTAAAATGAATCTGCTTCTCTGCTTAATCTGTATGCTGTAGATCAGGTGTTGGGTTAGCTGGAAGGAGTACATAATAAAAAAAGCATGTGACAACATCTTCCTGATTAGCAGATGAATTGCATATTATTATGTTGAGACCTAAGTTGTAGGGGGCATGTTTGCTTCACACCTCTGGGTGTTGGGGGTTCAAATCCCACCTCCGCCTGGAGTACGCATGTTCTCCCTGTGCTTCGGGATTTCCTCCAGGTACTCCAATTTCTTCCCCCAGTCCAAAGACATGAGCTGTAAACTGATTAGCATTTTCAAATTGTCCATAGTGTGTGAACGTGTGTGTGATTGTGCCCTGTGAGGGGCTGGCACCCCATCCAGCATGTCCCCTGCCTTATTTCCTGGGATAGGTTCCAGGCTCCCCTGCAACCCTGTGTAGGATAAGCAGTATGGATAGATGGCCATCTAAGTCTCTCAGTTTCAGTCCTGAAGTTGTCCTCAGATTGTGTTTAGTTACTATATTGGATACATTGGATGACTCCTAAATTTCAGAATTGACTAAACCTGTTTTAGGTTCAATGTGAATACATAGTCGTGTTTGCTGTGAAATAATAAATACACCCAGGAGCGGAACAATAAAACAATACAATATCAGTGGTTTATTTAGTTGGTTCATAAATTACATAACATGGTCTCAGAGTGGTTGATTCCTGAGGAAAGGGAGTCAGTGTGTCACAATTTTATGTACAAATGTATGTATATAATATCTCAGTCCAGTCCAAACGTGCTGCATCATATGGAGACTAAACTCCTGAAATTATTCTTGGTATCAAGCACTATTAGCTTGGTTTTGGCAAAGCCCATCTGTGATGAATTATTCTCTGTAGAGCTTGTAGGATACACAGGTAGAGTCTGTTACTTTTTGGGTCTGCAAAAAGTAAGGTCTCCTGGCTGTAACAATGGGCATTATTTGTGTAAACCCAATAGACTGTTGGATGAGCACTGGAACCAGTGGCAGATTACAGTCCAACTGGTGTTGATTTGGAGTGGAGTGGATTGGGGTTTGTATGTTTTCTAAAAGCTTGGTCAGTGGCTGACCTGCACCATGGCCAAGGATTCAAAGTTCCACCCCTGTGCATGAAACTCTTAGAACATTTCATTGCCCCTTTGGTCTTACACTCTGTTATGGCGGATACTGTAGTAGGTGTCTGTGTCAGTGATAAGAAAGGTATCCAGGACAACCAATCTGCTTGGAAGTTCCTGAGCAAAGTAATTAAAGTCTGCCATGGGAAAGGTTTCGTTCCATTCAATGCACAGCAGTGAACACAGGGATGGGAATGGTTAAGCTTTGGACTAAAGATCAGATCGTTATGAGTTCAGAATTGTCACTGGGTCATTGAGCATGACCCATAACCCTCAACTGCTCACTTGTGTCCTGTCTCAGTTGGAGGTTTCTTTGGATAAAAGCATCAATGAGTAAATGTAAATGAAAATGTCACTTTGTGACAGTACAATGGAAATGATGGTGCACACACTACATGGCGGCTGGGAGTCTACACAATCCAAAAGGCATAATCCCGAACTGCCAGATTCCTATTCCTACCCCTACTATGTACCCACGTCTCATATCCAGGTAGTCAAGTGCATTCATAATGCAGTATAATACAGTATGTTGGTAGGGGGAGTTGGTAGTCCACACAGAAACAGGTGCCGTCCTTTATCTTCACCAAGACGGCTGTTGCTACTCTGTACTACTGGACAACTGCCATCTCTTTCATCTTTCCTTCTCCTGCTTACAGCCTTGGTAGGGGAGTCTGTAAGGCATCACCCATGTGTTGCGACTGGTGCTACAGTAGATTGGTGCACGCACAGTTCTCATCTTGCATATGCACCCTCAGCCCTCTTGCTTGATGCAGAGGTTCTGGATTAACTCTGCAATGTATTCAGTATTGAGCATTATCTCAGAGATAATGGAGCACACATTGAGGTGGGCTTTGAATGCTTTTCCTTCTAGGGTCTATCTCAACTGGTTTTGTGCACTGTGCATGCTGCGCCATTGAGGCTAATCGCACCACTGTAGACATCCTATTGAGTTGCCTCTTCCAGGACCTTATTAATTTTGAAAAAATTAATTCATTAAAATAAATTTTAAAAATGGATGGATGGATGGATGGATGAATACTACATAAACTGTTTATATGTATCCTAAACCAGGCTGTAGATAAATCTCAATTTATATGCACGTTATAATGCAATCCAAATTTCTGCAAGGTTTAATGACAAACTTACCATAACAACTAGGAGTGAGTCCAGCACTGATTGTGTTGTTAACCAGTTTTAAAATATTTCAGTCTCAACAAAAGGTCATCAATAAATAGCGTTCATTTACATTTTTATTTACACCTTTATCCAGAGTGACTTACATTTATACAACTGAACATAGTTAAGGGCCCAGCTGTCGCAGCTTGGCGGTGCTGGGATTTGAAGTTGTGACCTTCTGATCAGAAGTTCACTGCTCAGCATTTCATTCACAGCTCTCTTAAAGGGAGTGCTCCTAATCTCAGTTTGTTACCTGTAAAAAGACACTTGTCCACAGAAGCAATCAATGAATCAGATTCCAAACTCTCCACCATGGCCAAGACCAAAGAGCTGTCCAAGGATGTCAGGGAGAAGATTGTAGACCTACACAAGGCTGGAATGGGCTACAAGACCATCGCCAAGCAGCTTGGTGAGAAGGTGACAACAGTTGGTGCGATTATTCACGAATGGAAGAAACTGTCAGTCTCCTTCGGTCTGGGGCTCCATGCAAGATCTCACTTCGTGGAGTTTCAATGATCATGAGAACGGTGAGGAATCAGCCCAGAACTACACGGGAGGATCTTGTTAATGATCTCAAGGCAGCTGGGACCATAGTCACCAAGAAAACAATTGGTAACACACTACGCCGTGAAGGACTGAAATCCTGCAGCGCCCACAAGGTCCCCCTGCTCAAGAAAGCACATGTACAGGCCCATCTGAAGTTTGCCTGAATGATTCAGAGGAGAACTGGGTGAAAGTGTTGTGGTCAGGTGTGGTCAGATCTCTTTGGCATCAACTCAACTCGCCGTGTTTGGAGGAGGAGGAATGCTGCCTATGACCCCAAGTCATAACACCATCCCCACCGTCAAACATGGAGGTGGGAACATTATGCTTTGGGGGTGTTTTTCTGCTAAGGGGACAGGACAACTGCACCGCATCAAAGGGACGATGGACGGGGCCATGTACCGTCAAATCTTGGGTGAGAACCTCCTTCCCTCAGCCAGGGCATTGAAAATGACCTTAATGACTTGGAGAGGGTCTGCAAAGAGGAGTTGGACAAAATCCCTCCTGAGATGCGTGCAAACCTGGTGGCCAACTACAAGAAACATCTGACCTCTGTGATTGCCAACAAGGGTTTTGCCACCAGGTACTTAGTCGAAGGGGTCAAATACTTATTTCCCTCATTAAAATGCAAATCAATTTATAACTTTTTTGAAATGCGTTTTTCTGGATTTTTTTGTTGTTATTCTGTCTCTCACTGTTAAAATACACCTACCATTAAAATTATAGACTGATCATTTCTTTGTCAGTGGGCAAACGTACAAAATCAGCAGGGGATCAAATACTTTTTTCCCCCACTGTAGTTATATAATTGCTATAATTTATAGGCACATTTAATTTTATGGATCATCCACAAAACAAATAGTTCTTATCACCTAACATTATAGCCGCTTAAACCAGTCATTCCCCTTACCAGCTTCTCTTGTTTTTTCTTCTCTCTTGAAGATAATAAGGCCAAAAAAAAAAAAAAAAAAACAGCTGGTAATATCATGAAACCAAGAAGTGCAAAGTCCTCTGTCCGTAAGAATCTCCTATGCTAGAAACTCACTATCTGTTACAAAGTGCTGACATTGGAGACTCCTTTCATAAATGCTCCATTCATAAATAAATGCCTGCTTACAGAAATCTGCATTTATACATACAGTATTTCTTTGTTAAATAATAGCATGTTCTTAAAATCCATCTATTATTAAATATCCATTTATACGACAAGAACGTGACAGAAAAAGTATATACTGTATATCCCAAACAACTGAAAAAGCAAACAGCCCCACACCCTTGTTTATATCTCACAAAACTAGGCAGAACAGCCACAAATGTTTAGAAAAGTAATAAAAATGCAGACTGCAGGTTATGTTTGATGTCAAAATTGAAGACGTGTGCATGAAGTGTGGTGAGTGTGTTGTGTTTATGTATCAAGTGTAGCTTGTTCTATTGCTATTGGTTTCCATCTACAGAGAGAGTGACGGTTAATGATTAACGGCACCAACGGCAAGTGTGTGCTTTGTGTGTGTGTTTTTGGAAACGTTCAGTTCAGTATATGGTTTAGAGTTTTATTAAAACCTCTTTTATTCCAAATCATGTCGTAAAGTTAAAACCAAATGCATAAATGTTCAATGAGTGTGTGTTAAAAGGAAACATGTGTGTGTGTGGTTGTTCACTTTGCTGCGTTTGAAGACGAGACATGGATTTTCTTTACAAACAGGTCAGTAATCTATAAAACGCCGATGTCGGATGTTGGTAACATGTTAAATTAGCTTGTGTTAGGTTGCTAAGTGAAGAGTTCAGTCTCAATTTTTGAAAGTAAAATTGCTATTTTGCTCTAATTCAAGACTCAACATTAATATCCAGTGTTTATAGCATAACAACACAGAGATAATTGATAATCAGTTAAAGTGGTCTGAAAATAATTTTAAAATAGTTAATATAACGAAATGTACAAATCCTAAACTGAAATTAAATAACATGCACATGCGCAGATATTCATCCAATGTACAAATAGATAATCAATACTGTGTGTGTGTGTGTGTGTGTGTGTGTGTGTGTGTGTGTGTGTGTGTGTGTGTGTGTGTGTGTGCGTGCGTTTGCTCTCAGTGTTCATATAGCATAGTCTGATTGGTCAGGGCAGATCAGCACCTAAAACTGTAGTGAGTGTTCAGCTAAATAATCCTAAAATAACACCTAACAATCAGGACCAAATCCAGATGTTGAGTTTAGCACTGTGTGATGGATTTAAAAAAACATTGTTTCACTGTAAAGTAACACCATAACAACATATAGAACTGAACTCATATTGACATGACATATGATTCACATTCACATGATCACGTTAGGTCACGTTAGATCATAGGAGTGATGGGGTAGTTAGATGGGGTAAGAGCTGATGGATAAGTTAGACATTAAGGGATGAAGAAGAAGAGAGGGGTTAAGGGGAGATGCAGAAGAAAGGGTTTAAGGGGAGATGAAGAAGAAAGGGGTTAAGGGGAGATGAAGAAGAAAGGGGTTAAGGGGAGATGAAGAAGAAAGGGGTTAAGGGATGATGAAGAAGAAAGGGGTTAAGGGGAGATGAAGAAGAAAGGGGTTAAGGGATGATGAAGAAGAGAGGGGTTAAGGGATGATGAAGAAGAAAGGGGTTAAGGGATGATGAAGAAGAGAGGGGTTAAGGATGATTTAAATTTAGAATGATTTAAAATTAAGGAAAATTTAGCGGTTAAGGGTTAACGTAGCAGTTGGGCATTAAGAGCTGATGGAGAAGTGGGTCAGGGAACTGTTAGGGACTTCAGGCTGAAGGGGCAGTTAGGGAGTTATGGGAATTGTTAGATGTTATGAGCAGAAGGGACAGTTATGATGTTAAGGGCTCGTGGAGCACTTAGGGGTTAAAGACTGATGGAGCAGTTGGGGTTTAATGACTCATGAAGATTTTAGGAGTTAAGGCACATTTGGGGGTTATGGACTGATGGAGCAGTTAAAGGGTATGGCTGAAAACATGTGATTTAAAGGCAAAGGCGTAATTAAGGGCTTAGGGAAACCATTAGGGGTTATAGGATGATGAAGGAGTTAGGGGGTTAAGGGAACTGTTAGGAGTTACTGGCTGAAGGGTCAGTTAGGGTTTAAAGGCTGATGGAGCACTTAGGGGTTGAGGGCTCATGTAGAAGAGTGGGTGTAATGACTGATGGAGCAGTTGGGGATTAAGGGCTGATGGGGCAGTTCAGAGTGAAAGGCTGATGGAGAAGTTAGGAGTTTAGGGTTGATGGTTTACGTTAGGTTTAACGGTTAAAGGAGCAGTTGGGCATTAAGAGCTGATGCAGAAATTAGGGGTTAATGGGAAAAGGAATGCTTGGGGGTTAAGGGAACTGTTAGGGGTTACAGGCTGAAGGGGCAGTAAGGGGTTAAGGGCTGATGGAGAAGTCAGGGTGTAAGGGCTAATGGAGCAGTTGTGGGGTAAGAGCTGAGGGAGAAGAGTGTGGTTAAGGGCTAGAGTTAAAGTGTTTAGGGGTTATGGGTTAATGGAGCAGTTGGGCATTAAGAGCTGATGAAGACATTAGGGGTTACAGATTTAGAAGCTGAAGGGGTAATTAGGGGTTAAGGGTTGATGAAGCAGGAAGGAGGTAAGGGCTGATGGAGCAGTTAGGGGTTATGGACTGATGGAGCAGTTAGGGGTTAAGGGCTGATGGAGCAATTAGGGGTTATGGGCTGATGGAGCAGTTAGGGGGTAAAGGCTGATGGATCAGTTAGGGGGTAAGGGCTGATGGAAAAGAGGATGGTCAAGGGCTGGAGTTAAAGTAGTTAGGGGTTATGGGTTGATGGAGCAGTTGGGCATTAAGAGCTGACGAAGACATTAGGGATTACAGGTTTAGAGGCTGAAGGGGCAATTAGGGGTTAAGGGCTGATGGACAAGTGAGAGGTTAAGGACTGATGGAGCAGTTACAGGTTAAGGGCTGATTAAAATGAAGATGAATATTTTCTGTTACTATGTTTGTTTCTACAGCAGTAGTGAAAAACTACAAAGAAAACGGATGTATTTGTATTAAGACAAAATGTGCTTTTCTGAATGCAGCGTGCAGAACCCGGAACTAATATTCTTTGGCATTGACTGTTGAGTTCAAACACTTTTTACATTAGCTAAAGTTCAGCACCAAACAACACAAATGAATCCTTCCAGAAATGGAGATATCATCATTATTTATGACTTCCTCAACTTGCATTGATTCACTGTATGTGCAGCTTCATAAAGGACATTCTTTCTACTGAGTATCTGAGGAGTGAAATGTTTCTTGTAGTGTTTTATCAGAATGACTTTAAGCTGTTACATAAGGTCAACAAACACACACACACACATTTATGAGGTGAACAAGAGGGTCAATATTTACCTGCAAATATGTGTGTGTGTGTGTGTGTGTGTGTGTGTGTGTGTGTGTGTGTGTGTGTGTGTGTGTGTGTGTGTGTGTGTGTGTGTGTATGCGTGCATGTGTTACATTGCAAGATTACATTGTTCTTGACATGTGAGAGTATTTGAGTTTGTCCTCACACACACACACACACACACACACACGCACGCACACACACACACACACACACACACACACACACACACACACACACACACACTCATATTTGCTGTAATTGCACATTAGTGAAGGGCAGACGCAGTTAGACTAGCAGAGGAACAGAAACACACTGCAGGAGTGAACAGGAAAAAGCTCAGTATTTTTTTTAATGAGGAACTGAATTCACTGAATTAACACATTACACATCCACAAAGACATAACCACTGAACAGCTGAGCATGACTGAGGTACGTTGAACTCACCAATAGCAATTTGAACACTTCAAAACCTCGTTTGGATCTGTTTGAGAAATTACTTACCACAACAAGGGGTGTGTTTTAGTACATTTGTAAAATTTAATGATTCATTTAAAATTTATTTTTATCTGCCCTTAATAGTTGTTCTCCTGCTCAGTCCTGGAGCAGTTAGGGTTCTGGGCAACTGAACCCCTTCAACCTAAATGATTTGCCTTGAGTACCCCTTGAGACTTTAGGCAGGGTAACATTAACTGAAATTTTGTAATGTTTGTAATTTTAAAATTTTAATATTTAAATAGTAAAAACAGCAGTGGGGTCCAAAAATCTGAGACTGTTAATGTTAATGCTTCTCTTTTTGCATATGTTTCTAATTTAATACAAATTATTTCATTACAAATTATATCATCAGCGACAACTTGAGTGAAATGTAGAAATATTTACATGAATTTCAGAATAGTATTTGGTACTGTAACGATCAGACAATTAGGATTGATGCATCAGTTCAAAAGGCAACAGTTGAAACGAACTGAGTCAACAACCATAGCCCAGTTATTCTCAATTAAAATTTGATTAGAAATTATCATTAGCGAAAAAAGACAGACAACTTTTGTGTAAAAAATAATTACTTTTTTTTTCTTTTTTTTACTGATGTGTAAATAGGCTAGCAGGGTGATTTTGGCTGTAACTCTGATACTTAAAATAGTCATCATCATCATCATCATCATCATTCGTAATGCTAGGCTTACTCCAGATTCTGAACATTCTGTATTCTGAATTTGGTCACATATCAGTCAGAGGCTACTAAACTGAATCATATTTTATTGTATTATATTTTATAGCAGATTTAGTGGTATCGTCAAATATCAAATTGTTACCTTAAGAACAAAAATCGTGTCATAACGTCTGGGGTGTCGTTCAAACACATGCTTCAATGGAAGGGATAAGACTCAAGGAAAATGTAAACTTTGGTACAAAACAGTTAACATATACATGATATATGTATATAGTGTGTGTGTGTGTGTGTGTGTGTGTGTGTGTGTGTGTGTGTGTGTGTGTGTGTGTGTGTGTGTGTGTGTATATATATATATACACACACACAGAATATTTAACATGACATAGAGATTTCTATTAGTCTTATCAACCCCCTTCAATGCCACCACAAACCTCCGGTTAGGAAATCCTGGTTTAGGAGATAAAGGAGCACATAGAATTTTAGGGCTGAAGGAGGAGTTTAGGTTTAAAGTGCGCAATAAGGCGGTTAAGAGCTGATGGAGAGCATGCTTTATTAAAATCTCCTGTGTAATCTTCATACAGCTGCATACCTATAGTCAGCACTTACATTAGAACACATTTCCCATTAGTCATGGCTGTAATCTTTTTTATTTACAGTTCTGTGCAAAAGTTTTAGGCACATGCAAAGAAATGCTGTAGAGCAAAGATGCCTTCAAAATAATTAAATTAAATGTTTCTATGTTTTTAAAAAAAAATACCATAAAGACCAGTAAACAGTAGCAAATGAAACAAAGTCAATATTTGGTGTGACAAAAAAATAAAAATAAAAATAGTAGTCTCTGGTACAATGTGTGCAGTTTTATAAGGAAATAAGCTGGTAAGTTTTACTGAGCATCTTGCAGAACCAGCCACAGTTCTTCTGGAGCCTTTGACTTTCGCACTCGCTTCTTATTTTTGCAGCAAAACCCAGCAGCCCTCATTGTGTTTTTTGTCTGAAAAGTGTCTCTTATGTAATATGCTGCTTTCTTTAATGACATACAAACATTCTTCTGTAACATTTAATTTTGTGCTAGAAAACTAATGTTTGGGAATCTAAAATGTTTTTTGTACTGAACTGATAATGTAGAAGTCATAAAATAAAAAATCTATAACAAAGTTTGTTCCAAAAAAAAAAAATATATATATATATATATATATATATATATATATATATATATATATATATATATATATATATATATAAAAATAGGGTGCCTAAAACTTTTGCACAGTACTGTAGCTTTAATTACTTTTTTCAGGTACAGTTTGACCTTTTATTTATTTATTTATTTATTGATGATGCACTCTTTCATTTATTGTTTAATTTATTTTTATAAAAGGAGGTAAATGGATATAAAATGGTAAACTACATTGTAAAAAGGAAAGCGCAATGAAAACCTTTGCTCTCCTAATGTACATTTCATATTTTACCCATCAGAAATTTGCATTTTATATTCTTATATTCATGCTATCACATATATAGTTTAGTTTAGCCTGCAACTTACTCATAACATTGGTAGTATCGTTCTTTTTCAGCTACAGTATAGATTAGATAAGGTTCTATCTACAGTTGTTCTTATAAAATCAGACTCAATTGTGCAAAAAATAAACCATAGATGGCACCATTTTTCCGTAAAACAATTCCGCAGCACAGTTTAAGTTGGAAACTTTGTCATATAGTTAGGACTTCTAAAATTATATTATATATGTGTGGGGGGGGGATCAATTCTCATATGCATCTCAATTCTCTCTTTGAATAATTCTGAAATAATCAGATTTCTTTATTTATATAGTTCAAACACAGTGTGAAGTCGAACTGAAAAATGATGATAAAAATATAATTTACTGTAAGAAATTTACCTGGTCGATTGCAAAGTTTTTTGCTGAGTGTTGAACAAGCTGGAGCATGGAACATTATACTTTATGCTTTAAAAGTGTAGAATTGACGCACAGTAACAACAACCAAAAAAAACATCATGTATAAAATGGATATGCATCAACATGCATTAAGAATCAATTTATGATCGTGCATTCTGGTACACTGAATCAAAATTGCTCTGAATAGTAGGGATCTCTAAAAGTTCCCACCCCTAATGCTCAAGCTTGTTTCCTCACATTGCTCAACACACATGTATACGTACAACACAGTATTGCATAAACTGGGGCCGCTGGTGATGATGAATCTGATGCCTACTGCACAAAAATGAAATGATCAGCTGATGAACATTAAAATTATATTCACTCAGACTCACACTTGCTTCGATTGCAAAAATAGAATAGAAGGTGGTTGGCTGAAAATCTTGCAAGCCCCCAGCACCACCGCTTTGTTTTCACCAACAGGAGTCAAAAAGAGGCATGAAGCACAGAGGAGTTCATTAGAGACATAAACTGGATTTTCACTGAAATGTAAGCCTGGCTGGAGACAGGCATAAAGACAAATTCTAAACAGGTTCTGCGATGAACACAGATACCATCACTGATAACTTAGGAGAGGCATCCTGTACTGTTTTACTCACCTTAGAAGTAAGAATTAGAAATAAGCTGGTAGTAGCCAGTAGTAAAAGTATTTGCTAGGGTTAGTGGTGGGCAATAAGACAAAAATATCATATCACAATTTCAGCTACAAAAAATAATAATAATAAAAGTAATATTATCATTTAATGTCTGGAAGTGTTAATTACTGAACACAGTAAAAGAGGAAGAATGAAAACAACCAATACTAACATAGATCTTAAGATCCATTTTTAAATAACAGTGGAGTTGGCCAATGGTATAGAAGTAGCAATGATACTCATGATGCTCTCAGAAAAGCGCTTTATGTTACAAATAAAAACATAACTGAGTGAGCTGTTATAGGAAAATAATCAACGACAGGGTGGTGAGATTACTAGTGAGTTACTGTTACCCCTGAATTGTTTCATTCTTCTTATACCACAGCAATTTGCCATTGATTCGAATGAATTTTATTTATTAAAGAATGACACATCAGACTTTTGATCTGTTTATAGCAGCGTTTAAGGTTGCAAAATGTCGGCAAGTTAGTTCCTGTTATCACTTACTGTACGTTATATCTGCAACACATAGTCATTCCCTCAACAACCTCTCTTTTTACTCTTTCTTGAATTTACTAAGAGAAAAAGAGATTGTCGTGTTACTAAGAAATCTCAAAGCATAAAGCCCTCTGTGGTAAAGAAACAGCTTTACCTGTTAGTTAGTTGTCACTATAGTAATGATAACATTTTACAAGAAATGCATGAATATAAATGTGTGATTTGCGTTGCTTTTGTTGTTATCGAAAATCTATTTAAATTTTTTTTTTTTTAATTATTACAGTGTCAATGCTATGTTCTCATAGTACACAGTAACAGCTTGTGTAACAACTTCACAACAAGAGACACAGTTATACCACTTCAGTTAGGACTTTATTTAGCATCCCCGAGTTGTCAGGTGCATACAATCACAAGCATTGACGTTTCCGATGTGTGTCTTTCTCCACAGCCTGTGTCGTCTCCAATCTCAACATCTCCGATACCAGAAGAGGAGGTTGAAGACCTGAACAAAACTTTTGGTGTTCAGAGGTTTCAGCAAATTCTTAGTCCGACTTCGCGTGAGCCGAATGAGCACCGACATTACAGCGAGGAGGACTTCCAGTGTGAGTACACCAACATTACATGGTATCAGAAATACACGCTAAAATGAAACACAATCCCATGTGCCACCACACATGCAATAATACAGCGTTACTCATCCAGTATACAAAGTATGGGCTGTATCAAGACTCAAAAAGTCAAAAACGTATCTTTGGAATGTTCAAATGAGGAAATATTATTCACAAAAATGTTTTATGAAATTCCGTAATACAGTAGCAGGTTTAATTCATCACACAGACATCCACTGAACATGATGTCTTTATGCATTCAGATCATCGTCACTCGTCACATCACACCCGTCACCCTCTGTCCAAACACACTGATGCCCGGAGAAAGAGGACTGGGAAAAAGAAAAGGAGTAAAGAGCGACACGCGAGTGATGACCACAGCGTGCAGGATGGAGAGGAAGAGGAAGAAACACACACTGACAAACCTGAGAGTGAGAGGCAGGACGGTGTGCAGGTATATAACACACGTGAACGAGTGAAAGAAGTGTGTATACTGTATGTGTGGGTGTGTGTCATAGTAATGAGTATAATTGACTGTTCTTGTGTTATAATATTAAGCACTTGTGTCATGTGTTCAATATTTAAATAATGGTCCAATTTAATTTCTTTGCTCCAGATATAAATTACAAGTTAGTGCTTGTGTAGTGTAGTGTAATGTGTAGTGCCTACTCCCATCCCTATATAAATAGAGCCCTATTTGCTGCACCCTACAAATGATTCCCCACTGAATATTTCCTACTTGCTACTACATAAAGATTAAGCCATATACCCTGCTCCCTACTAATGATGCACTACTTCTTATTTCCCAAAAAAGGCCCAGAACATTTTGGGTATTGTGTACCTGCTTGGCTACATTGTTCAGACACTAAGACTAATCATGCGCTAATACCTGAATTAATACTTACTTAAATGTGAACTAATGATGAGTTAAGGCATGTAATAATCACAAACTAATGAAGAGCTAACCTCAACTACGACATGAGTCTCGTGAATTCATGTATGAATAACAACCACCTTAAGTACATATTAGTACATGTTTGTTAGTTAATGAATTAATTAACATGTAGGAGTAAATTAATCAAACATGCTCTATAAGAAAGAATATGCATAATTTCACATTGTTTATATAATCTGCCATATGCAGCTGTGTAACATCACAGACATCACTGAATGGCGCTGGATTACTTTGATAATTTATCAAACGTAGAAAGATGCACTAATAATAAACACCAATAATTTCATCTCAACCTGTTTTGCGTCATTCTCCATCCATTTCTCTTCAAATCCCACTGTAGGACTAGTACGTGCTCTGGGTGGCTCGGGCCGGGTCATTGCTCCTTTACCCACAAGACTGAAATTAATACAGTAACATTTATTCATTTAGCAGATGCTACAATCTATTAACATTTAAAACCAGTGTTCTATAAGATTATTATATAAACAATTTGAAATTATTCATGTTTAATTTGTATTCTTTCTTATAGAGCGTGTTTGTTAATACATTAACTAACAAACATGTACTAACATACTTAAGGTGATCCTTATTCGTGCATGAATTCATTAGACTCACATCGTAGTTAAGATTAGCTCTTAGTTTGTGATTGGTACACACATAGCAACTCATCATTAGTTCATATTTAAGTAAGTATTAATTCAGGTATTAGTGTGTGAATATTCATAGCCTCGGTTCAGATCTTTTTTTCTCCTCCATTTTGTCTCCTGCTCAGTTCTTCCTGTATGATGAAGAGGTTTTCCATGCTGATGGAGAAAACACAGCTGAGAACAAACACACGTCTACAGGAACACACAACGACAGCACAACTGCAGATGTGGAGCTCACACCCTCTGAGACTGAAACACACAACGACAACACTCTGACTGAGTGAGTGAGATTCAAACACACACCTCTGTTGCACATTATCACAAACTGTTCACACTTCAGCAAAACAAATGCAAATGAGTCCTTATAATAAACCTTCATACGCTTCACACATAGTGCCCTAGTCAAAGTCTGCCGCCTAGTTCCATTCATATTTCCAGTCCCCAGTTACTTGGTCACACAGTTCCTTTTAAATAGTTACAATCGAATAGTTCTGGCCTTTCAGATCCATAATCCTCTAATTCCAGTCATATCCCTTATGGAAAAATCACACACATTTCACATGTGATCATAAGGTTCTTACCTTGTGTGAGTATGTGAATAATATAGTATGTGATCACATATAAAAAAAAAAAAAAAAACACAGGTGCTTTTCACCATGTTATGCCATGAAAAGTAAAAATGTGGCATAATCTAAAAAAAAATATGTGATCACATGAGAAAAGCATGGCCTACATGGGAATAATTAACATCTGAAAATAATCAGAATCAGAATTTATTGCCATTTACTGTGGGTTTACATGTACGAGTAATTTGGTGTATTGGTGCTTAACAAGAACAGTAAAATACACGGAATACAATAATATTAATAAAATAAACAAGAGGAAAAGAAAAAAAAATATAAGGCTATGAAAACTATTAGCATAAATGAGCATAAATATAAAATAAATGAATCATATCAAAATATAATATGAAAATCTTCAGTTGTCTAGTTCTCTAGAAAGTTCCGGTTCTCTATTTCCACTCACCTACTATTTTCTAGTCCCCTAGGTACTTACTGTTACGTTATCAGGAGAAGGCTGGACACAGTTGCGGTGAAAAGCTTCGACACTTTATTCAGCACACTTGCAGAAAAGACACAGGAAAACAAAAAAGCTTCATGCAGGTTTCGAGACTTTGCAGGTTATCGTGGCTAAGAACATATGATTCCTCAGAACGTTAGCGCTAGCAGTAAAGACGCACAGTTAGAAATAAAAAAGGGTTAACGGTCATAAGCACCCAGAACCTTTTACATAAGCTAGCAGGCAAAACATAACGTGTGCTAATTATACAGCGCTAACAGAAGTGAACACTCGACAGAAACAAGTGCACGTTAAACTATCACAGAAATTCATAAGCTGGAAGAGAGCTTTAGCGGAAGTCGGAATCCGAGGTACTTAGCTTTGATGTCGAGGCCGTGAGAATCAGTCCAGAGTTTAATCGCTCGGCACAGTGAGATTCGGGAGGAAACGGACACTCGACATAAGGAAGTGGTTTGGGAACCACAAACACGGAGCTTCGGACATCTAAATTAGAACAACGGAATCAAGAGCTACGGAAATCGGAATCAGCGCTACGGAACTAGAAACATTTCTATACTTCAAAGTGACACTCCGTTAAACTGAACTACAAACTAATAATCCGCCCCGAGTGGAAGAAAACAGGGCTTTTTAAACACACAGAAATCATACATGAAATCAAAGGCACCTGGAAATGATAATCACATTACATGGAGAACCAATACGAAATAAGGAGGCGGGGACAGAGACATGACGCAAGACAATAACAAAAGCACACATGGCCGAGGTAAACAAAACGAGAGTCCTTCTGAATGGAGCTGGAATGCGGAAGTAAGCTACTCCATTCGCTGCGAGAGAGGGAACATAACAGAGCCCCCCCCTTAAGGCGCGGCTCCCGAAGCGCCGCAAGCTTTGTCCGTTGTGGCGGACCCGGACCCCTGGGCAAGATTAGCACATCTGCCCCCCTGGAACCGAGGCTGGTGCAATTTAATGTCCCGCAGCCAGAGTCGACCGGGTCGTGACGAGGACTTGGACGAGGACTTGGACGAGGACTTGGACGAGGACTTGGACGAGGACTTGGACGAGGACTTGGACGAGGACTTATGCTCGGCCTGGATCGTGGAGTAGCGCGTGACCTGATGCTCGGCCTGGGTCTCGGGGTTGCGCGTGACCTGGTGCTCGGCCTGGGTCTCGGGGTTGCGCGTGACCTGGTGCTCGGCCTGGGTCTCGGGGTTGCGCGTGACCTGGTGCTGGACCCGGGTCTCGGGGTTGCGCGTGACCTGGTGCTGGACCCGGATCTCGGGGTTGCGCGTGACCTGGTGCTCTGCCTGGAACCTGCTTCAGCTCCTGGATTAGAGACAGTGGAGTGAGTAGGGTAGGAAACAGAGGAGGAGATAGTGGAGTGAGTTGGGTTGGAAATAGTGGAGGAGACAGGGCTGGAGACTGAGGAGGAGACAGGGCTGGGGACGGAGGAGGAGACAGGGCTGGGGACGGAGGAGGAGACAGGGCTGGGGACGGAGGAGGAGACAGGGCTGGAGACTGAGGAGGAGACAGGGCTGGAGACTGAGGAGGAGACAGGGCTGGAGACTGAGGAGGAGACAGGGCTGGAGACTGAGGAGGAGACAGGGCTGGAGACTGAGGAGGAGACAGGGCTGGAGACTGAGGAGGAGACAGGGCTGGAGACTGAGGAGGAGACAGGGCTGGAGACTGAGGAGGAGACAGGGCTGGAGACTGAGGAGGAGACAGGGCTGGAGACTGAGGAGTGAGCTGGGTTATGAGTGGAGCTGGGAGTGAAAACACCCTCTGCACTGAGGAGGAGGGCTAACACCCATCCCGAAATTAAACCCATGTAGCCCTCATAAAAATCAAAAACTGGACTTGGGAAATGATTGGAAATGGGGCTTGGAACCGGATTGAGAACGGGGCTTGGAACCGGATTGAGAACGGGGCTTGGAGCCGGACTGGGAGCAGGATTGAGAACCGGGGTAGGAACTGGACTGGGAACCGGACTGGGAGCCAGGGTGAGAACTGGATTGGGAGCAGGACTGAGAACTGGATTGGGAGCAGGATTGGGAGCAGGAGTAGGGACTGAATTGGGAGCAGGACTGAGAACTGGATTGGGAGCAGGATTGGGAGCAGGATTGAGAACCGGAGTAGGAACTGGATTGGGAGCAGGGCTGAGAACAGGATCGGGAACCAGAGTAGGAACCGGACTGGGAACAGGATCGAGAACTGGATTGGGAGCAGGAGTGAGAACTGGATTGAGAGCAGGAGTGAGAACTGGATTGAGAGCAGGAGTGAGAACTGGATTGAGAGCAGGAGTGAAATCTGGACATGGGCTTGGAGTGGAGGTTTCTTCTAGAACCTCTGAGACGAGCAGGCCAGGAGAGGTTTCCTCTCTATTCGCTGGCTGCTGCTTGGGGCTGGAGGTCACCTGGTTAACCTCCAGTTGCAGCTCCACTGGGGAGACCTCCTGCTGGGTCTCCTGCTGGAGCTCGGGGCTGGAGGTCGCCATGTTAACCTCCAGTTGCAGCTCTGCTGAGAAGACCTCCTGCTGGGTCTCCTGCTGGAGCTCGGGGCTGGAGGTCGCCAGGTTAACCTCCAGTTGCAGCTCTGCTGAGAAGACCTCCTGCTGGAGCTCCTGCTGGAGCTCGGGGCTGGAGGTCGCCAAGTTAACCTCCAGTTGCAGCTCTGCTGAGAAGACCTCCTGCTGGAGCTCCTGCTGGAGCTCGGGGCTGGAGGTCGCCTGGTTAACCTCCAGTTGCAGCTCTGCTGAGAAGACCTCCTGCTGGGTCTCCTGCTGGAGCTCGGGGCTGGAGGTCGCCTGGTTAACCTCCAGTTGCAGCTCTGCTGAGAAGACCTCCTGCTGGGTCTCCTGCTGGAGCTCGGGGCTGGAGGTCACCAGGTTAACCTCCAGTTGCAGCTCTGCTGAGAAGACCTCCTGCTGGGTCTCCTGCTGGAGCTCGGGGCTGGAGGTCGCCTGGTTAACCTCCAGTTGCAGCTCTGCTGAGAAGACCTCCTGCTGGGTCTCCGGCTGGAGCTCGGGGCTGGAGGTCGCTAGGTTAACCTCCAGTTGCAGCTCTGCTGAGAAGACCTCCTGCTGGGTCTCCTGCTGGAGCTCGGGGCTGGAGGTCGCCTGGTTAACCTCCAGTTGCAGCTCTGCTGAGAAGACCTCCTGCTGGGTCTCCTGCTGGAGCTCGGGGCTGGAGGTCGCCAAGTTAACCTCCAGTTGCAGCTCTGCTGAGAAGACCTCCTGCTGGGTCTCCTGCTGGAGCTCGGGGCTGGAGGTCGCCAGGTTAACCTCCAGTTGCAGCTCTGCTGAGAAGACCTCCTGCTGGGTCTCCTGCTGGAGCTCGGGGCTGGAGGTCGCCTGGTTAACCTCCAGTTGCAGCTCTGCTGAGAAGACCTCCTGCTGGGTCTCCTGCTGGAGCTCGGGGCTGGAGGTCGCCTGGTTAACCTCCAGTTGCAGCTCTGCTGAGAAGACCTCCTGCTTGGTCTCCTGCTGGAGCTCGGGGCTGGAGGTCGCCTGGTTAACCTCCAGTTGCAGCTCTGCTGAGAAGACCTCCTGCTTGGTCTCCTGCTGGAGCCCTGAGGGTGCCCGCTGGTGGAGCCGCTTGTGCACCCGCCAGCTGCCCTTGAAACAGTTTTGGGAGCAGAAGAAGCTGCTCCTTAATCCCTGGTTCCTGCAGGTGGGGCACTGCAGGACGGCCGGGCGGGTGCATCCCTCGGTGGAACACTCCTGGTTTTGGGGGTCTGAGGAGCAGGCCGCCACGTTAGCCCGCTTACCCCCATAATATTCCAGGAATGAGCGGTTAGGTCGGTCGCCCAGACGGTCCTTCCCCAAAAAGGTCCTGAGGTCGGGTTGGAAGTCTGGGCTTCCGAACACCTGAACCAGTAGATCCACAAAGCCCAAAACTGTTTTGAACTTCATGGATCCACTGGCAAGGTGAAGCTCTGCCCATTGGCGAGCAGAGCCGACCAAACGAGAGAGGAGGAACCTCACCCACTGTTCCTCGTCGGGCTTGGGGTCCTCCAAACTCAGGAAATAAATTTGTGCCTGCAAACAGAAACACTGTGGCCAGGTGGAAAAGCCATCAAACTCATCGGGGGGATAAACAAACGTCCATTGGGGAAAAAAAATTGAATTGTTTGCAGGCATTTTAACTGTGGCGTGGCGTGGCATGGCGTGGTGTGGCATGGCGCGGCGTGCCCTTACTTTTCCCGCTGCATCCATTTTTTGGGCGGATTATTCTGTTACGTTATCAGGAGAAGGCTGGACACAGTTGCGGTGAAAAGCTTCGACACTTTATTCAGCACACTTGCAGAAAAGACACAGGAAAACAAAAAAGCTTCATGCAGGTTTCGAGACTTTGCAGGTTATCGTGGCTAAGAACATATGATTCCTCAGAACGTTAGCGCTAGCAGTAAAGACGCACAGTTAGAAATAAAAAAGGGTTAACGGTCATAAGCACCCAGAACCTTTTACATAAGCTAGCAGGCAAAACATAACGTGTGCTAATTATACAGCGCTAACAGAAGTGAACACTCGACAGAAACAAGTGCACGTTAAACTATCACAGAAATTCATAAGCTGGAAGAGAGCTTTAGCGGAAGTCGGAATCCGAGGTACTTAGCTTTGATGTCGAGGCCGTGAGAATCAGTCCAGAGTTTAATCGCTCGGCACAGTGAGATTCGGGAGGAAACGGACACTCGACATAAGGAAGTGGTTTGGGAACCACAAACACGGAGCTTCGGACATCTAAATTAGAACAACGGAATCAAGAGCTACGGAAATCGGAATCAGCGCTACGGAACTAGAAACATTTCTATACTTCAAAGTGACACTCCGTTAAACTGAACTACAAACTAATAATCCGCCCCGAGTGGAAGAAAACAGGGCTTTTTAAACACACAGAAATCATACATGAAATCAAAGGCACCTGGAAATGATAATCACATTACATGGAGAACCAATACGAAATAAGGAGGCGGGGACAGAGACATGACGCAAGACAATAACAAAAGCACACATGGCCGAGGTAAACAAAACGAGAGTCCTTCTGAATGGAGCTGGAATGCGGAAGTAAGCTACTCCATTCGCTGCGAGAGAGGGAACATAACACTTACTTCCTCTACTACTTTCCTATTTCCAGATTCCTTACACCATAGTTCCTGTTCTTTTCCCCCTATATCCTTACTTCCAGGATGGTATATCCAGCTTCCTAATTCCCTGATCTAATTCCCTACTTCTTTCCAAATTTCTTATTCCATAGATGAAGCTCCCTAGTTCCAGCTCCCCTAATTAAAAAAAAAAATAGTTCCCTACATTCAAGTCCCTATTAAGTGTGTGCATCGGCAGGAACCTTGTTACTTATTACACTTTGTCTCATTACTGAACCGTTGCCATAGCAACTGCTCCTTTTTTCCTCCTTTTCCCTTTTCTTTCTTGGACTGTGCAATCTGTGTATGGTGCATTTGTGGACACAATGTGTGTAGTTGTTGTTTTTTTCTTGATGGTTGAGTCTGTGGTTTTATAACGTGATGAGAGGTGAGTGTTTCTCTGATTTTTGACTGTGTTTAAGTGTGTGTTTTTATTACCTGTGTGTATTCTCTCTATTAGCTGCTGAGCTGAGTATATGTACCTTCAGATTAGAATTTTCGTTGTGTTCGCAAAATACAGAAGCACTCTAAATATCTTGTTCTCCACCATGATAAAATGGTAAAACACCTGTTCATTTAATTACTATTTCGGAACTCAGGGATCAGAAGTATTTCCACTTGGAAAAGCTCTGACTTGTAACTCAACTTGTAGGCATGTACATGTTTATTTATTTATTTATTTTAATTATTTCATTAGAGATTTTAGCAACAGTCTTGTTGCCAAAGCAGCTTTACAGAAGTCTAGATGTATGATCAAAAGAGGAACCCATCCTCTTATATTGGACACCAGATAATCTAAAAAGCATATTATAAAATGGATTGTTTCTTTTCTAAATTCTGATCAAATATATTTGAATTAATAATTGAATTCAGTATTAATGTGCCAGGTTTTAAACCAATAAACTGTTACACTACAGCCATTGATCTGTCCATATAATACCCTAATCTTTATCTCTTACATTGCTTATCAACTAAAGCTTACTGTTAACAGACTACATTGCATGGTGGAAGAATTGTTTATTATTGCAAATATTATTAATAATATGTTCGATATTTCTTGAACACTGGCTTTAATCATATCGTTTTTTGATACCTTTTTTAAAAAGCTGTTTTATCATGGGTAAGGGGGTTTCAGGGTGCTTTCTCATATGCAGAATTTAGTCCGTTTGACTCGAACCATGGTTTCCTTTTTGTTATAGTCTGGTCAGGTGTGGACCAAATTAACCAACCATATGAGCGAGATGGTCTCGGTCCAGTTCCGAGTTCAAGCAAGGTTTGATTGCAATGAGAAAATGAGTCGATCCTGAATCAAATCAAACATGTAAACCAAACATGCTGAGCATTTTGGGTTACAGACGAATTTTTTAGCTGCTAATATGAGACACAAGGCTCAAATTGAGCTAAAGTATAGAACTAAGTGCTGTGGAAATGTGATATGTTCTAGACATTTGGACAGATCAACAGATAGAGAAAAGAATTGGTGGATATAATACACAATTAAGCAATATCACACCAGGAAGAGTGCGGGTATACTGAATATCGGCACAGCTGTGATTAGGTGACTAGGCACGAAGCAAGTGCCGTAGCTAATATAACAGTTCTATAAACAAGAAATTAATATAGAATAAGTGACACTATATGACCAAATGTTTTGTTTATTTTTGCTCCGCTAGCGGAAATAAATCCCAAAGAAGCCACACTCCCTTTATAGCCCTTCGGCTAGCTGGCTAGCTAGCTCACCTTGATTTGTACATTTCCGTTAAAGGTACTTCTGGTGAAATTGGCTCCTCTGCTTCCTTTTCTTCATCTGATGAGCGTTCATATTTTATGTCAAAAGTTATATTCATGAAAAATGTATAGTTTGCTATATCTGCTAAAAATGTCACTAACACTACTCTAGTAACCGTTTCCAACTAGGATTTGAAATTTTACATGGCAAACACAGACAAGCGGAGTGATACACACAGTGAAACGTCATAGTGTGATTACAGTAAATATAAGCACTCTTGGAATGCCACTCGACCAATCAAATAAGTGGACGGAACAAACTGCTGTATAAAATGATTTAAACTAGTCATTTCTATAATTATCGACTATTATATTGAGAGCTTCTTCATACTCGGGTTACTGCTTTCTACGTGCACTTGGCAAAGGTTTTTTTTTTCCCCACGTCGTCGTATTTCTGATGAATAAATACACACCCCTCAGCATTTTTTTTTTTTTTTTTTTTGGTTTTGGTTTGTATACAGTGAGAAAACAATCCAAACCAAATAGTAAAACCAAAAGTATCAATTTTGCTCTAATTCGGACTCAGCAAAAGGGTGAACACCCTTAACCCATGATAAAAATCACTGTAACACATGCCCCCTTGTGGTTTATTGCTTTATCCTATGCAGATCATGTTTAATCGTGTGTTTCAGCTCCAGTGCAGGAACCAGTCTGGAAAGCAATGGTGAAAGCAAAATAGTCTGAACAAAAAATATTCACTCTTTTGTTCAATCTCCAGTGATGTACAGCCGTGGCCAAAAGTTTTGAGAATGACACAAATATTAATTTTCACAAAGTCTACTGCTTCAGTGTTTTTAGATCTTTTTGTCAGATGTTATTAACTGTTACTGAAGTATAATCACAAGCATTTCATAAGTGTCAATGGCTTTTATTGACAATTACATGAAGTTTATGCAAAGAGTCAATATTTGCAGTGTTGACCCTTCTTTTTCAAGACCTCTGCAATTCGCCCTGGCATGCTGTCAATCAACTTCTGGGCCACATCCTGACTGATGGCAGCCCATTCTTCCATAATCAATGCTTGGAGTTTGTGGGTTTTTGTTTGTCCACCCGCCTCTTGAGGATTGACCACAAATTCTCAATGGGATTAAGGTCTGGGGAGTTTCCTGGCCATGGACCCAAAATGTCGATGTTTTGTTCCCTGAGCCACTTCGTTATCACTTTTGCCTTGTGGCAATGTGCCCCATCATGCTGGAAAAGGCATTGTTCGTCACCAAACTGTTCTTGGATGGTTGGGAGAAGTTTCTCTCTGAAGATGTTTTTGTACCATTCTTCATTCATGGCTGTGTTCTTAGGCAAAATTGTGAGTGAGCCCACTCCCTTGGCTGAGAAGCAACCCCACACATGAGTGGTCTCAGGATGCTTTACTGTTGGCATGACACAGGACTGATGGTAGCGCTCACCTTTTCTTCTCTGGACAAGCTTTTTTCCAGATGCCCCAAACAATCGGAAAGGGGATTCATCAGAGAAAATGACATTACCCCAGTCCTCAGCAGTCCAATCCCTGTACTTTTTGCGGAATAGCAGTGTGTCTTTGATGTTTTTCCTGGAGAGAAGTGGCTTCTTTGATGCCCTTCTTGACACCAGGCCATCCTCCAAAAGTCTTCGCCTTACTGTGCGTGCAGACGCACTCACACCTGCCTGCTGCCATTCCTGAGCAAGCTCTGCACTGGTGGTGCCCCGATCCCGCAGCTGAATCAACTTTAGGAGACGGTCCTGGCGCCTGCTGGACTTTCTTGGGCGCCCTGAAGCCTTCTTCACAACAGTTGAACCTCTCTCCTTGAAGGTCTTGATGATCCGATAAATGGTTGATTTAGGTGCAATCTTACTAGCAGCAATATCCTTGCCTGTGAATCCCTTTTTGTGCAAAGCAATGATGGCTGCACGTGTTTCCTTGCAGGTAACCATAGTTAACAGAGGAAGAACAATAATTTCAAGCACCACCCTCCTTTTAAAGCTTCCAGTCTGTTATTCTAACTCAATCAGCATGACAGAGTGATCTCCAGCCTTGTCCTCGTTAACACTCTCACCTGTTAACGAGAGAATCACTGACATGATGTCAGCTGGTCCTTTTGTGGAAGGGCTGAAATCCAGTGGACATGTTTTTTTGGGATTAAGTTCATTTTCATGGCAAAGAGGGACTTTGAAATTAATTGCAATTCATCTGATCACGCTTCATAACATTCTGGAGTATATGCAAATTGCCATCATAAAAACTGAGGCAGCAGACTTTGTAAAAATTAATATTTGTGTCATTCTCAAAACTTTTGGCCACGGCTGTAATAGCTAACAGGAAAGTAACCTAAGTTCTTACAACATTAAAATCACTCTTGCTGTACATCGTTAGTCATTTATGAGTATTTGTTAACTGCTTTACAGTAAACCCAGGTTTACACTGTATTATAAGGGATCTTACTATGAAAAGGAGACACTGAAAAAATATGGACATGAACATTTGTCTATATTTGTCTATATCTTGATTTACTCCACACTGCTGCCTGTATCTATACTTTCTGCACTTCATAGACCTGTATACTGTTCCACTGCATTCTGTGTCACACCATGGTCCTAAAGAAATGACAGTTCATTCCAATGCATACGAGTTATATGAAGGAATGACAATAAAACACACTTGACTTGATAATTGTACAGGGTAAGCCTGGCTTGAGCTGATTTTTTGCTGAGTGAGATCTTAGTGAGATGTTATGTCAGTTGTAATATGTGTGACTTTAGAGTTTTTGTGAAGCGTAGTTGTGAAAGTAAGCTGTAACATGTCATAACATTGAGGCCTGTGTGCTAGTATTTAAGCTGGATATGAACTAATTTATTCAAAAATCGTACACAGGAGCATTTACACAAGAAATGTGGCATTCATGAAAATCCAGTTAGTTCGGCAAAAAAGAGAGCTCCCGAGTTGGTGTAAAGTTATGTATAAGGAGACTCACTGATTCATTGGCTTCAAATTGTATAATTGGTAAGTTACTGCAATTTTATATATGAACTATTAAGTTTCACTCAATTATTTCAATTGCACACACAAACTTAATGAAAATGTTGACAAATAAGACAAATTAGAATAGCTGTTCAATTAGGACAAAAGTAATGGTACCCTAGGGGGGCAAAGTGGCTTATTTGTTAGCACATTTGCCTCACACCTCCAGTGGGTGCTCGAATCCCACCTTTGCCCTTCATGTGCAGAGCTTGCATGATCTCCCTGTGCCCATGCATGCCCTGATTGGCATTTCCAAATTGTCTGTAGTGTGTGAATGGGTGTGTGATTGTGTGATGGGTTGGCACCCTGTCCAGGGTGTGCCCTGAGTTCCCTGGGATAGTCTCTAGGCTCCCCCATGACCCTGTGTAGGATAAGTGGTATGGAAAATGGATAGATGGATGGATAATGGTGCTCTATAGGAGTTAGTGTGTGTCTATTGTTGCTGATGCTCTGCAATGGCTGAGCTACATTACTGGAATATTTAGCACTGTAGACACTCTTTCACCATTTAATCGTCATTTTGTCACTTTCATTTGCTCACTTTGCCTTTTACAGAGTTTTGTCGGCGTCACCGAATGCAAATCAGCTGTGCTATGAATGCAGCATTACCAAAACGTTTGTAAATATGTTGAGACGTTTTAGTTTGGTTTGATCATGAAAACATTTACACAGCTATTTAAACATTACTCGAGTTCGCTGTATCTCTTACAGTAGGATCTTATTAAAGGACATTAGAGGACAGCTTGGCCTCCTGAACTTTATTATGACGTTTTGAGTCACCCATGATAGTAATATTGTAATGTATCACCTGAGTTTTTACAAAAACTAAAATACCATTACTTTTATTACTTATAGTGTATCGTGCAGAAGTGCGTATTTATTACATCTCTCTCTTTTTCTGCAGTTCCTCTAAGCACCACATTGTGACCATCAACCCAAGCTCTGTGACATTTCACCCCAGCACTTTGACCTCGTCCAGTCCAACAGGAAACATGACGGGAAACGAGAGCACAAAATACGAGAGGATTCCTGCAGACGAGGCAGAGACACACGCACTTGGCTCAGCCAGTTTGGATGACATTAAGAGTGAGTTTATATAACTCATCGTATCAAACCACACTGTTTTCAGTGTCTTGTTTTTCTTGTAGAAGTTTCTAGCAGCCCATAAACCTCTGATCACTAAATCTCTGGATCATCATCTTTATTTTTCACCTTTCTTATTCTCATATACTGATCTGTCTCAGGCAATTTAATTCATGAATACAATCTTTATCTGAATAACAATTGTATAATTATGCTTTAACTCTATCTTTAATTTGTAAAGTGACCTTTAAATTTTGCTGTTTCACTGTGTGTGTGTGTGTGTGTGTGTGTGTGTGTGTGTGTGTGTGTGTGTGTGTGTGTGTGTGTGTGTGTGTGTGTGCGCGCTCTCTCCTTGGCAGCTTTCTCTTCTTGCATGTTCCCTGCTGAGATTTAAAATTAAAACCTTTAAACTCACTGTGATCCTCACATTATTTGGAGGATGTGTGTGTGTGTGTGTGTGTGTGTGTGCGTGCATGTGTGTGAGGGGATGTGTGCACACGTGTGTCTGTGTGTTGACATTTTAATATTTCATTCATATTACATGAAGCTCCGAGAGGGTTTGTACATCATAATTAGAGGTTTTTCAGTGTGGTATTGTGGTTACAAGCAAAGCTGTTTCTGTGAATATTTGGAGGCCCAAAGTGACATCCTACTTAGGTTCATGAGTGTTTCATCTAGCAATATGTCAGCAGAATATGAGACAGATAACAAATGCTCTTGAAAATTACATTCACCGCATTAAACTGATGATAAACCTCGACTGTTTGGAGCTATTTCATGTATCGTTGCATGGTATTGCAGATTCTCCTTTCTCCTTGTTGTCACACGTGGTGGTGAGTCTTCAGTTACATTTTTATTTTTTTTTGCCTGCTACCACAAGCCAACAGGGACTAGATTTAGCAATATGATACAAGAATTTCCTACAAAGAAACTTATGCATTTTAATAAGGTTTAAATAAGGCGTAAATTATAGAAGTTTATAAGCAGACATCAACATTAATATTGTACACTTGGTTAGGAGTAGAGTAGACTGATTAGTCTGATTACATATTATGTGTGGAAGCAATATATGGCATAAAACACGGTCCAGTCTAGCATTCCACCCAATATCTGTGTGTCCCTAATAATCATTTTCATCTATTCATGTTTAGAAAAAGGGCAATTCCAGCATCATGGATGTGACATGTGCACCACATTGGCTACGAAAATGTCTCACATCAGAAACAAGCTTAGGCTCAATGAGTCAATTTGCATGTTCTCCCCGTGCTTTGGAGGTTTCCTCCGGGTACTCCGGTTTCCTCCCCCAATCCAAAGACATGTGCTGTAGGCTGATTGGCATTTCCAAATTGTCTGTAGTGTGTGAATGGGTGTGTGATTGTGCGCGATGAGTTGGCACCCCGTCCAGAATGTTCCCCGCCTTGTGCCCCAAGTTCCCTGCGATAGGCTCCAGGCCCCCACCGTGTAAGATAAGCTGTATGGAAAATGGACGGATGGATTGATGGGGTCAATTTGCATATGTTGTTACCATTTGGAGGACAAAACAAACAAATCTAAAAAAAAAAAACTAAAAAAAACATGTATTATATACATGTTTATATACATATATATAGCAATTTATCAGTGTTATGGATGTGACATCAAACTTTTGTGTGAGACTACACATTTTCTACAAATATTTCTTCTTTTGGGAATACATCATTAAGACAAAAACTGGAGTTATGGATGGGACTTTTTTTTTTTTTTTTTTTTGCATTATGGAAGTGGAAATGACATGTCTGAACCAGTACTTCATAAATGATACATTTCTCTATAATTTGACCAGAGAGTTAAATACAGTGTATTTAATACTAATATAATAATATAATATATAATACTGTATGAGTGAAATCCAAAAGTAGTTTTGTTTCTGCGCTCACAACTTTTTTCCTTGGTAAGTGCAATGATTACGGTGTATTACAGTGTGATAATGTATGGAACTCAATTTTCCAGCTCACCGTTTTGAAGACGTTCCTGGCGTGAGGAGACACCTGGTGAGGAAAAGCACCAAAACCGCCATAGTGCACATCAATAAAGATCACGTCGAGCTGAGCACACGCAGTCGCAAAGTTGACCGCACGCCACACGAGGTAAGTCCACACATGTTTATATGAGTTCACAATAGGAACCTGTCTACACCTGATAAATCCTAAATTCATCACTGAGACCATGTGGTGTTTAGTTATTCCTCATCATTAGACTGAGCAACTCGAGCAATGGTGGCCAAACGTATTAAGATCCAATGGGACTGTCATTAGTATTTCAGGCTGCCCCATCCCACCAACTGTGATCTAGAACCAGTGAAAGGATGCAGAGATTTGATACAGTGTGGTACACAAATAAACGTGTTAGTCGAATCACACCCTGATGTGGTCCAATACCCTCCAATTTGAACTATTTCTTACCAGCCACATGTAAACTTTTTACATAAGTCACTGGCATCACACAGAGCAGCAGTGTTGATGTGGCACAAAGCATATTTTTACAAAGCATGGTCATGGAATTCTAGCTAGAAACACAGCACATGGGCGATATTTCAGTTTGTAGCCTAATGCAGCAGTGTATGCAACATCCAAATTTGTGGTGCAAGTTTTTACCCTGTTGGCAAGGTTCAAATGCTAAAGATGCCAACCGTGTTTAGGAGTCAAGAGAGAAAAATTGGCCTCTGGATGGGAGAGATCGCATACTCTGTCTTCCCTGTCAGTGAAAGAGTCACTAGCCAATCACAGGTATCTGTGAGCTCATGTATGCAGAAGAGGGTAGAAAGCACTTTCCTCCAAGTGCATTACACTGCCCTGTGACACAGCATAAGCAGTACGAACTTTGTTATAGATTTTTTATTTTATGACTTCTGCATTATGAAGTCAGTACAAAAAACATTTTAGATTCCCAAACATTAGTTTTCTAGCACAGAATTAAATGTAACAGGAAAATGTTTGTATGTCATTAAATAAAGCAGCATATTATGTAAGAGACACTTTTCAGACAAAAAACACAATGAAGGCTGCTGGGTTTTGCTGCAAAAATAAGAAGCAAGTACAAAAGTCAAAGGGTCCAGAAGAACTGTGTCTGGTTCTGCAAGATGCTCAATAAAACTTAGCAGCTCATTTCCTTATAAAACTGCACTAATTGTACCGGAGACTACTATTTTTATTTTTATTTGTTTGTCACACCAAATATTGACTTTGTTTCATTTACTACTGTTTACTGCTCTTTTTACGGTATTTTTTTATGTAGAAATATTTAATTTCACTATTTTGATGGCATCTTTGCTCTACAGCATTTATTTGCATGTGCCTAAAACTTTTGCACAGTACTGTATATTACATAGAGCTTTTATCTTGTTATACAGTGGGGGAAAAAAGTATTTGATCCCCTGCTGATTTTGTACGTTTGCCCACTGACAAAGAAATGATCAGTCTATAATTTTAATGGTAGGTATATTTTAACAATGAAAGACAGAATAACAACAAAAAAATCCAGAAAAACGCATTTCAAAAAACTTATAAATTGATTTGCATTTTAATGAGGGAAATAAGTATTTGATCCCCTATCAATCAGCAAGATTTCTGGCTCCCAGGTGTCTTTTACACAGGTAACGAGCTGAGATTAGGAGCACTCTCTTAAAGGGAGTGCTCCTAATCTCAGTTTGTTACCTGTAAAAAGACACCTGTCCACAGAAGCAATCAATCAATCAGATTCCAAACTCTCCACCATGGCCAAGACCAAAGAGCTGTCCAAGGATGTCAGGGACAAGATTGTAGACCTACACAAGGCTGGAATGGGCTACAAGACCATCGCCAAGCAGCTTGGTGAGAAGGTGACAACAGTTGGTACAATTATTCACAAATGGAAGAAACACAAAATAACTGTCAGTCTCCCTCGGTCTGGGGCTCCATGCAAGATCTCACCTCGTGGAGTTTCAATGATCATGAGAACGGTGAGGAATCAGCCCAGAACTACACGGGAGGATCTTGTTAATGATCTCAAGGCAGCTGGGACCATAGTCACCAAGAAAACAATTGGTAACACACTACGCCGTGAAGGACTGAAATCCTGCAGCGCCCGCAAGGTCCCCCTGCTCAAGAAAGCACATGCACAGGCCCGTCTGAAGTTTGCCTGAATGATTCAGAGGAGAACTGGGTGAAAGTGTTGTGGTCAGGTGTGGTCAGATCTCTTTGGCATCAACTCAACTCGCCGTGTTTGGAGGAGGAGGAATGCTGCCTATGACCCCAAGTCATAACACCATCCCCACCGTCAAACATGGACGTGGGAACATTATGCTTTGGGGGTGTTTTTCTGCTAAGAGGACAGGACAACTGCACCGCATCAAAGGGACGATGGACGGGGCCATGTACCATCAAATCTTGGGTGAGAACCTCCTTCCCTCAGCCAGGGCATTGAAAATGACCTTAATGACTTGGAGAGGATCTGCAAAGAGGAGTGGGACAAAATCCCTCCTAAGATGTGTGCAAACCTGGTGGCCAACTACAAGAAACGTCTGACCCTGTGATTGCCAACAAGGGTTTTGCCACCAAGTACTAAGTCGAAGGGGTCAAATACTTATTTCACTCATTAAAATGCAAATCAATTTATAACTTTTTTGAAATGCGTTTTTCTGGATTTTTTGTTGTTATTCTGTCTCTCACTGTTAAAATACACCTACCATTAAAATTATAGACTGATCATTTCTTTGTCAGTGGGCAAACGTACAAAATCAGCAGGGGATCAAATACTTTTTTCCCCCACTGTATATGTGACTAGTTAATATGCATTAATGTATGTGCATAAACCCTGGTAGCTAATTTTCTTGTAATATCATCTGACCCAACAAAGACATACCGAACACACACACACACAGACACATACACACACACACACACACACACACACACACACTCACACACACACACTCACACACACACACACACACACCTGCCTTCACATTGTAATAATACAGAAACATATTAATAATATATACGCTCTCCTTATCACACACACACACACACACACACACACACACACACACACACACACTTACCCCTGAGTTTAATCCTCACTCTTAGTGAAGTCGAGTGAATAGCACCTAATTAAACATACATGACTTTGTTGCAGACCTCAGAGAGATCCGGTCACTCACACACACACACACACACACACACACACACAAAGTAAAGTATGTGTGAGTGCATTCATTAAACATGCATGTGTGTGTGTGTGTGTGTGTGTGTGTGTGTGTGTGTGTGTGTGTGTGTGTGTTCACTGCTCTCTACTTTGAGTGTCACTCGTGTTCTGCGTCTTACACACACACACCATGGTGCTGTTAGATTTCTCTCAACGGCAGCAGGTTAGAGAAGTTTCTGTACTGTGTGTGTGTGTGTGTGTGTGTGTGTGTGTGTGTGTGTGTGTGTGTGTGTGTGCATATTAGAGTGTGTTTGGTTTCAGTCTAGCTGTTATGCTTATGTTAAAGCCTGTCATCATGGCTTTAAATGTTAAAGAATACATTAATATACTGTATATATATAAATTTCAAAATACAACATGGTGAGCATGGTGGATAAGATGGAAAAGATGTCTTTAATAAAATTATTCACTTACAATTAGCTGCTTCGTAACACTTCGATTACCACAATAAATGTATATGGATTAGCTAAGAAAAATAGATTGTAATGTACAAGTATTCACTTGTCATATCTTAAATTTGTCATATTTTTCAAGCCCTTCATAGGCAGCCTACTGAGTGCGTCTGTGTGCTATAGGTGTTTGTAGAGCTCAATGAGCTGATCGTAGATAAGAACCAGGAGCTGCAGTGGCGAGAGACAGCACGCTGGATTAAGTTTGAAGAGGACGTGGAGGAGGAAACACACCGCTGGGGGAAACCGCACATCGCCTCACTCTCGTTCCGCAGTTTACTGGAGCTCCGCAAAACCATAGCTCATGGTAATTATTATTATTCTTATTCTTCTTATTCTTCTTCTTCTTCTTATTATTATTATTATTATTATTATTATGTGTTGGTGTTGTTGTGTAGGTGCAGTGCTGCTGGATCTAGATCAGAAAACGTTATCTGGAATTTCTAACCAAGTCGTTGAGCAAATGATCATCACTGACCAGATCAGAGCTGAAGACAGAGCGAATGTACTAAGAGCACTACTGCTGAAACACCGGTACACACACACACACACACACACACACACACACACACACACACACACACACACACACACACACACTTCCATTTCCCACCACACTTTTACTTAAATCTAAATTTACAGACACTTGAACCCACATGTTGTATGCTGTGGGTTTTAAAATAATTTCAATAATTCAGCATCACCCATTTCAAGTGTGTGTGTGTGTGTGTGTGAGTGTGTGTTTCATCTGTATATGTTCTCTCATTTAGTCACCCATGTGATGAGAAAGATCACAGCTCGTTCCCCAGAAACATCTCCACAGCCAGTCTGGGTTCATTAATCTCTCATCATCACCATCACCATCACCACCATCATCATCATCAGACAGAGACAGCTGTCACCAAGCCACTGATGGGGAACACAAACACAAAACACGACAACACGCAGCACACACAACCTGACACTGTTGAGGTGAGAGTCATGGGAATCAGGGGTCTAACTAGAGGACCAGAACATGAGTGGAAAGAACAGGAATGAATTAGATGGAAATTGTGAACTAGGCAACTAGAAGCTTAAATGACAAGGAACCTGGAACTAGGAGGATGAAAGTAGGGAACTTTAGCTATGGAAATAGAAACATGAATGAAGAAATAAAGCATAAGAAGTAGGAGATTGGAAATAGATAACTGGAGTTAGGGAAGAAGAAACATCAGTGGAAACATCAGTGAATCTGATATAAGGTAGTTTAATGACGAGAAGAGAAATTGAAGGACTAGGTACTAGGGGACAGGAAACAAGAATGGATTAATGACAAGGAGCAAAGGGTCAGATTCTTGAGGACTTGATGTAGGGAGCTGGAGAACTTGAAACATGTATAAACAGAACACTGGAACTGTAGGACTAGAAACATGAATGGCTAGCAACTGGACCTAAGGAAGTGCAGCTACAGGACTGGAAATTGGGAACTGGAAGTGAGGTGACACTGGGCTGTTACACCTCGGGTGTGCATTATTTTCCAATAATTTAGTGGACAGGAGTCAATTACTCCACTTATACGACAGTTAACACACCTCAAGACATTGTTCAGATGTTTTATTTCAGGACATTTGTCAGGTTTTTGTCCTTAAAATGCTCTTGTGTGTGGAATTAATTTATTACGCATCCCATCTCAAGCCTCCGTTGCTAATTTCAAAACATCATTTTAGAACAAGTAACGGAGGCTTGAGCCATTGATATGCAGTTATTAGAGAGAGAGAGAGAGAGAGAGAGAGAGAGAGAGAGAGAGAGAGAGTTCACAGGTTTCAAGTGTCACGTTCTCTCTTCAATAACTGCATAGCAATGGCTCAAGCCTCCGCTTTGCCTTGTGGCCGCATTACGACCTCGGGTGCGCATTACAGTATTTTTCTAATAATTCAACAGCCCGTCGTCAATTATTACTTACTTACTTCTGGAAAATCGAAATTGTCTGTCATTTTGTTTGTTGTTAAATCTGTGTGCTGTGGTGGACAGTAGACTAACCTTTCCATTATTTCAGTTAACTTGACTGGAACTACTTTAGCTGTGCATTCACTGAAAAATAATTGCACACCTCAGAACGTCTGTCAGCCAATCAGAATCGAGAATTCAACAGCGCTGTGGTATAAAAACTAGTAATTGTTCAAACAGAGCAGGTAAAAAGAAACGAGTCTGAATAAGTGAACACCGTCTCCCCCTGCTGGACACTAGAGGAACCGAATGGACAGAGACATCTGTGAATGAGTTCTAATGAATGAGCTCTCAATATATGTGTGTGTGTGTGTGTGTGTGTGTGTGTGTGTGTGTGTGTGTGTGTGTGTGTGTTTATCAGGTATTGTCTTTGTGTGTTTTTATCAGGTATTGTTTATAGTGTAACACTATGTATGTATGTTTAATGTATATGTTTAATGATTTGATTGTTATTTAGTTTTGTATGCAGTATAATGTGTGTATATTGTGTGTATAATGTGTTTGCAGAAAGAACCGGCTGCAGCTGCTGGCATGCACAGATCTAAATCTAAACACGAGCTCAAACTGCTGGAGAAGATTCCAGAAAATGCGGAAGCCACTGTGGTACTCGTGGGTAAGAACACACATTTTTTACTGAGGCAAACTAGCGGCGCACACTATACAAATATATTTGCTTGTTATTTAACTATATAGTGTGAGGTGCATAAATATTTGGATTTATCAGTGTTACAATGTGATTGTACTATGTTCATATTTACACATTAATAATAATATGGATCACATATCTGGGTCAGAGGTCAATCTGTTAGGGTACACAGGCAAGTCCACTAGAATCAGTCAGCTAGAAACTAGAGTGACTGCAAATCATTGAACTGGAACTCCATGACTGGATTTAAAGATCTGGAGTTAGAAACATGAATGACTGTAAATAGGGCACTGACGAAGGGAGTGTAACTAGAAAATTAGAACTAGGAAAATAGAAAGTTTGATAACTAGCAACTGGTCCTGGAATCAGTTGACCAGGTTTAGTGGACCAAGTAACTAAGGAACTAGAACTCGTGAACTAGAAGCATGAATGAATGTAAATAGGGCTCTAACTATAGGAAGTAAAACTAGTAACTAGAGAACTGGAATCAGGACAATGAGTCTGGGAGATTCAAATTAAGGAACTAGTGAACTAGAAACATGAATGACTGTAACTAGGGCACTATCTAAGGGGTGAGAACTATAGCAAACTAAAACTAGAGAAATGGAAACTTTAGCAACTAGAGAAGTGGAATCAGGTGACTAGGTTTTGGGGACTAGTGAACTAGAAACATGAATGGCCGTAAATAGGGCACTGACTAGGGCAGTGTAGAAAACTAGACCTAGGGAAATAGAAAGGGTCTAGTGTATTAAAACCATGAAGGACTGGAACTAGGAAAATAGAACTAGAAAATAGAAACTTATAGTTTCTATAAGTAACTAGTAACTGTGGAACTGAAATCAAGTGATGGCTTAGTACTCAAGAATCACTAGGAATGATTAGGATCTAGGGTACTAGCTAGGGGACTGGAACTAGGAAAGGAGGCTATGAATCAAAATTGTGACAGTGGATATTAGTAATTGTAATAAACGTCAGTAGGACCATGTGTAGAACTATAGTTAGTAAGTAGAACTCTCTATGACATAATGACATAATCGCATGTTTATCTTTAGGCAGTGTTGATTTCCTGGACCAGCCCACCATGGCGTTTGTGCGCTTGGAGGAAGCCGTGTTACTGGACTCGGTTCTGGAGGTTCCGGTTCCTGTGCGGTTCCTCTTCATCTTACTTGGACCAAACAACTCCAGCATGGACTACCACCAGATCGGACGCTCAATTTCCACGCTGATGTCTGACAAGGTCAGATGATCTAATAATGCTAGTTAGTTTTGAACAGCATTATAATGTTGAATTAGTTTCTTCACTCTTTGGAGGAGCTTCATCAGCATATGGTGGGAAATTCATTTAGGCAGCTTATAAAATAGCACTTGATCCAGCACATCTGGTTATTTTGCTCCAAAAATTACTCCTGCACACCATAATATTGGCCACAAATGGTGTTCCATAGTTTTTGTGTGTGCGTGTGTGTGTGTGTGTGTGTGTGTGTGTGTGTGTGTGTGTGTGTGTGTTTACAGCCCATAATATACATTTCAGAGTGACATTGTGGTTATAATAAGTTATTAATTAATGCATTTATGAAATAATTCTTGTCTCCAGTCGTTCCATGAAGCTGCATATCTGGCTGATGATCGTCAAGACCTTCTGAACGCCATCAACACTTTCCTGGACTGCAGCATTGTTCTTCCTCCATCTGACTTTGGGGGCGAAGACCTGCTGCGCTCCATCACTCACTTCCAGAGAGATATGATCAAAAAACGTGAAGAACAGGAAATCATCATGATGAACAATGAACAAAAGAGCCTGGAGGAGAAAGGTCAGAGAACATCTGGAATAAATACAGTACATTATAGAGTACATACAAATACATACTGATATTATAGAACTTTTTTGAAATCATTTTGTTGATTTATTAATGAAATTATAACAATAAAGATTTCAGTTCTGTTGTCCAACATTACAAGTGACTTTTTAAAGTAGCTATTCAATGAATTATTTATGTACATTCATTCTCATATATTCACTACTATATGAACTTCTAAAGACTGAAAAGCTTTCAGATTAGATTTTTAATAGAGTTATTTTCATTTATTTATATTTACATAGCCTATATCTTTCTCAGTTCAAGGACCTAAATATAAATCATGAGATCTGGGGATGTTAAATTTAAAATTTATTGAAAATTTATATCCATAAACCTGGCAAACTAATGGTTAAAAGAAGAAAAGACTAGATATTAAAGTTGAACTAGAAATAGGATTTAGGAGCACAAGTAAGAAGAACTAAGGGTCCAGGATACTAATACTAAAGGGGACCAGAAAGTAAGTACTGGCTTTTAGCAGAACATTTCTTAAAAGTTAACAGTTTTAGGAACTTTTGGTCCCAAGAAGGTTTACAAGGCCATTTAGTCTATCAAGGTTTCTGGGTGTTCTGTACGGAAGCCTTAAGAGGCCATGCATTATTACTTTTTCTTTCTTGTTTTCTCCTGATCTCGACCTAACAAAATAGTTGTTTTCTCATGATAACGACATAACAACATGTTGTATTTATTGTTTTGGAGTCAGCAAAAGCTTATCATTTCAGCAGCATTTCAATGAACAAATTTGTTTTTACTTTGATCAGGGACTCACTCAAGCTGAAATAGTTCTATGTCTGTCAGTGATTGACAACTTCCACATTAGTGTCCGAGAGTTGAGAAGGAGGCTGTCAGGTCTACAACTTTATCGTCTAAGACAATCTAGCGACCCTGAACATGTAGTCAGTTTCATTGCCAGCCAACTTGAAGGACCGGGACGTCTGCAAGGCTACAGGATGATGTTTGAAAGATGCCATTTAAATGATTTTAAGCTTTTTGTTATGTCGAGATCATGAGCAAACAACTTTTGTTATGCTGAGATCACGAGAAAACAACTTTTGTTATGTTGAGATCACAAGAAAAGTAAGTCGAGATCACGAGAAAACAACTTTGTGTTATGTCGAGATTACGAGAAAATTAAGTCATGATCACAAGAAAGAAAAGAATAATAATGCGTGGCCTCTTGGGGCTTCCATAGTTCTTGTGTTCCTACAAGATTATTACTTTTTATTACAACACCATTTTAATGATATTCTTTTGTCTAAATGGGAATGTTGACAAAATATAAGCCATAATTACTGCAGATGTTTTAGGACACTACAGAAACATTGCAGTAATGTGACAGTTGAAGGAAACTAATCTGTGATGGGGGGTGTAATACAGCCCTGTTATCACTTATCTTATGGCAGCAATAAACATTTGCTCCCTTACCATTCTTTTTCTTTCTCTTTCTTGAAGTTTATAAGACATAAAAATGCAGCTTGTCATGTTACAGAGACACCAGAAAGCACAATGTGGTAGAAAACTTCCAAAACGCCTGTGGTGGAAAACTTCCAATTTAAAATCCTGTATAAGTTGTAACTATAGAAATGATAATGTATTATAACGAGTATGTTAATATAAACCTGTGATGTACCATGTAGGCAGACTTACAGAATTACTGTCTGATCCGCACTGTTATAGAAAACTCATCAAAACATTCTGACCAATCAGATTCAGAATTCGACAGCACTCTGGTATAAGCATTCTTAAAATATTATGCCAATGTAACCTACGCTGAAGAAATATTTAAAGCTTCAACACTCTACCCTTTTAACAAAGAATCGAAAAACAGTTAATAATAAGCTAATAATAACATGAATTTTTGCAGAGTCTCTGTTGGCGCACCACGACCATGGTGATGATGATGACCCCCTGAAGCGATTGGGTCGGCCGTTTGGAGGATTAGTTCGAGACGCACGACGCAGATACCCAAAATACATCAGTGACTTCACAGATGCTCTGAACCCGCAGTGCATGGCAGCCATTATATTTATTTATTTTGCTGCTCTTTCTCCTGCCATCACATTCGGAGGGCTGCTGGGTGAGTTAGAACAAACACTCTGGCTGATTTATTATTTATTACACACTTCCTGTTGCGCTATGAGTGCTCTGGCAAAATTGAACACATCTGATATGATTTACAAGAACTCACTTATGCAGTGACATACTAAGCAGCCTACTCTAGCAAGCAAGGCAGTACAAGCACAAGCTAACATCTGTGACTCTCATAATTTGTTACAGATCTTTGGTTAAAAATGGGTTTTGTGTGTTTATATATGTGTCTGTATGTGTAGGTGAGAAGACAGAAGGTCTGATCGGTGTGTCAGAGCTAATCATTGCTACGTGTATTCAGGGAGTGCTATTTTGCCTGCTGGGAGCACAACCGCTGCTGGTGGTCGGATTCTCCGGGCCTTTATTAGTGTTTGAGGAAGCCTTCTTTTCCGTAAGTGTGAAATTATTAATTTAATAAAATCAAATTTCAGACTTATGACTTGACACATCACATGTAGGAGTTAGACTATTTGATCTTTTATCATAATATTTCCAGTGTTCTTATAGCACAGCACTGTTGAATACTCAATTCTGATTGGTCAGAAGGTGTTGATGAAGTTTCTATAGCTGCATGGTTCAGAAAGTAGTTCTGGCTGCAAGGCAAATCACAGGTGTATGCTAATCCGCTCAATCTAATATGTTGTTGTTTCTATAGTAACAACTTACACAGGGATTTATAAGACAGACACTCCATATAAAAGTGTTAAGAAAACAATTTAAAAAGGCTGAGTGTTGATATGGTGAAGTTTTCTGTGAGGTGTTTAGCATTTTTGGAAGTTAGAGGCAAAGCTATTCCTTTGCATTTTTCGGACATGGGAAAGTCTTCAGGATAAATGAGTTTACAATTTGCAGTTTCTTGCTAACATGACAAGCTGCATTTTTTTTGTCTTATTAACTTCAACAGAGAAAAAAGAAGCACTGTTTATAACATAATATAATAAAAAATAATGTAATATATTGTAAAGTATATAATGTAAATGATTTTGCAGATGTTCAACAGCAATAAATCTAACTATAAATGGATAAAAAGTACAATGTTTCTTTCTACAATGAATTAAATTGTTGTCAAATTGCTGTGGTAATTGCTGCAAGAAGAATAAAACGCTTTGTGACATGCTGTTGTAGGAAAATAATACATTTCGGGCTGTAAATGTCTCGACTGATATGAGATGTCTCCATCAGTTGTATACTCTGTCCCCCAACAGTTCTGTAAGAGTAACGATTTGGAGTACCTGGCGGGTCGGGTATGGATTGGGTTCTGGCTCATCATAATCGTGGTGCTCATGGTAGCATTTGAGGGAAGCTTCCTGGTTCGATTTGTCTCTCGTTTCACTCAGGAGATTTTCTCTTTCCTGATCTCACTCATCTTCATCTACGAGACCTTCTCCAAACTCATCAAGGTCAGTATGTAGAATCTCTTACACTAAACTGGAGCATTCCATGACACAGAGCTAACGCATTACTGTTGGAACTTGCCTTCATTGAATTCCCTGAGTAATACTTATGTGTAAATTCATTAATTATAAAGGCTTATTTTGGATCACTAACTTGCTGTTTATGAGCTAGTGTGTTTATGAGCTCCCTTATGGAATAAGGTGCATGTTAACTTCCTTGTTTACTAACTAGCTAGCATGCAAATTCGCAGATTTGCTACCTAGCATGATAACTATCTGGATTGAAATCTGATGTAATGGAGTAATGCAAGGTTTCCCAACCAGAGGTTCATGGTGGCATTTGTTACGACATGTGGTGTGTAGTAGGACGAGGGAGTCAGGATGCATGCGCAGGGGAAACGTCACTTTATTGGGAACAGGAAGTTCAAAAGTAAAGAGACACACAAAACACCATCGAACATAATCCATCCACAAAAAAGTGTAACAATAATCCAAACAGAGAGTTTACTTAGCCGAAGAGGCAGTAATCCAAAAAGGTAGTAATCCAAAAAACACAGGGAAAAATATGCGAGGCAAGGAGGTGGTTTGGAAACCACGAACACTGAGCGACGAGATTAAACACAGGCAAGGAGGTGGTTTGGGAACCACGGACTATGAACTAGGAAACAAAATACAGGCAAGGAGGTGGTTTGGGAACCACTGACAAAAAGCTACTCTTATCTTTAGGTTAATACCAAACTAAACTAAACTAATACTCCGCGCCGAAGCAGACAAGGAGCGGGGTTTAAGTAGCAGAATTGATTAAAACAGAAACAAGATGAAATCAGCGACACCTGGAAACGATAATTACATAGAATGAATGAGACGAACATAACCAATAAGAAATAAGGAGGCGGAGACATGACACAAACCAAAAACAAGAGCACATGGTAGAAGTAAACAAACTGTGAGTTCATGAATGACAGTCCAGAGGGTTTTTTTGAATAGCGCTGGAAAGCGCTCAGTGGAATGCGGAAGTATGCCACTCGCTAGCTTCGCAGCAAGAGAGAGGGAGAGGGAACCTAACAGCATTGCAGGGGGGTTGTGAGACTGTGGAAACATCAATAAATTATATAAATTTAGTTTAAATAAATACATTTTAACAATATATATTTTTACAAGTTAAAAACAAAATTAATTAAAACCATTTCTACAGTAGCATTGTACTTCTTAAAATCACACTTAAAATGGACAGACATGTTGTCAGTAAAAGAAAATTACAAGAGGATTAACATCCAAGTGCAAATTAGACAACAAAAGTTCCAGTGCCAGTGTGCGAAATGTTCTGTACGTACAGCAAAGAATATTCAATATTATGATTTACATGCATTTACAGTGACAAGGCCAAACCTTGAAACTTTCTTGAAACAACATTTGGAAGCAAAGCATGAAAACCTGCCTATGAACCCAAACAAGGAAAAGTTGCATAGATTAAAACAGCAACAGAAGTTGTAAATGAATAAAACAAACTTATTCACCAAGCAAAAGATTCACTTAACATTAACCCGCTTAACATCCCCAGGTGTTCTTGAGGTACAGCTGACTAAAAAGGTTGGGAACCCCTGGAGTAATGGAACGACCCTTAAAATTGGAACACACCCCTGGAATAAATAACTGTGTCAAGTTGAATTTGTGTCTATGGTTATGGCTGATTGCTGTTCTGTGTTACAATATACTGTATATAGTTTTTCTAGCATGCATTTTTTTTCCTGCAGATATTTAAGGAACACCCGCTGAAGCGCTGTTCGCTACTCAACGACTCCATGTTAAACGACTCCATGTTAAACGATTCTGAGAGCTCACTCGTAGAGAATTTCACACTGAACTCATTAGCATCAAACAGCAGTTCGATGGAAAAGGAGAAGATTGTCGGAGAGCCAAACACAGCACTGCTTTCTCTGGTTCTAATGGCAGGAACGTTCTTCATCGCGTTTTACCTGCGCAAATTCAAGAACAGCGCCTTCTTTCCAGGCAGGGTGAGACGAAGTCTTTATTAAACTTATATTTATTCATTTTTCAAGCCTTACCCAAAGTGACTCTTAGCTAAGGTTAAATCTGAGCAACAAAACAGTTGAGGGTAGGACTGCAGTCAAGACCATCCAAGACAAGTCCAGGACCAGAACTAGCCGAGATCATGTCAAGACTGAGTCTTGAGGTGATCGAGACCAAGTCAATAATTGCTTATTGTCAAACTGTGTTCATGCAAAAAAAATTAAAAATCAACAAAAAATATTTTTACCATATTTAGTGAGACCAATGCGAGACACTCAAAAGACATTGAGATCAAGTACAAATGCCAGGAACACAGAGACAAGTCAATACAGAAAATCTCTAAAGACCAGACTCAAGTCCTACAGCCTTGGTTGACACTTAAGAACCCTAATAATACTACTCGTAGTACTACCACTACCACTTATAATAAAGAGTCTTTCTCAAAGATATTGCTTGGATTTGAACTTAAAATTTAAAAAAGCCAGTTTCATCTCAGTCATAGCATGGGCAACTGGTACAGATAAGCTAGCAGGACTAAGCCTCACCCCCTGTCTCTCAATGTCCCTCTCTCTCCATGTCAGATTATTTGTTTACCAATGTTATTTACTACTTTGCTGGAACCAAGGGCAACTGCACCACCAATGGTTGTGTGTGTGTGTGTGTGTGTGTGTGTGTGTGTGTGTGTGTGTGTGTGTGTGTGTGTGTGTGTGTGTGTTTGTGTGTGTGTGTGTGATATTTTGCCCCATGTCATTGCCGCATGTCATTCTTATCATGCTAATGTTGAGACCTCATAATATAATTCATTGTCAAACCACTGATAGATTTTAGCTCTCCCATCTAATATAACTGTGTTATAGTGGTGTGTTAATTTGAAGTTGATACAAAATGTGATAGAATGCGCTAAATGTCTCCATTCTAATCTCTCCTGTCTGATTTTTGATCCCAGCTGAGGAGGGTGATTGGAGATTTCGGTGTTCCCATCGCCATCTTCATCATGGTGCTGGTGGATTACAGTGTTCAGGATACATACACACAAGTAAGGCAATCTGCTTGTGATGATCAATTATTACTGTTGAACTATTACAGTTTAGTAGTAGTGTGTAACAGTTACACTGTATAATATGCATTTTAAATAGTCATGTTATAATAATAATAATAATAATAATAATAATAATAATAATAATAATAATAATAATAATAATAAAAAACTTGGTGCTGGTGTGTTTTGTGAATGCAGAAGCTGAGCGTTCCTCGTGGTTTGTCTGTGACGAGCCCTGATAAAAGGACCTGGATTGTGAACCCTCTCGGCTCTAATAACCAATTTCCTGTATGGATGATGGCAGCCAGCGTACTTCCTGCACTCCTAGTGTTTATTCTCATTTTTATGGAGACACAAATCACCACGTGAGTGACTCGAACCGAAATGTAGCATCAAATGTATGGTGGAAGATTTGAGATGGCCTAGATGAAAAATACAACAGTAGTTGTGAGGTCTTTTGAATAGAAGAAAGTGATGTAATATGGAGTTTGAGGACATTTTCCAGAGTGTCTGAGGAAAAATACTATTATTTAAAAAATAACATGCAGTGTGTATGATTATTTGTTAGTGGTGGGCTAAGTAGACTCTCTGGTTATTTAAACTGGAAAATTTGAATCATGTGGAATGTAATTATTCCAGAATTCTCTTATTTTGCCCCGAAAACGTTGCATAGTTTTGTAATTTTTGTAAACCTGTTTGTCACTGATCACAGAAATATCATGATTTAAATGATTCCTGAACACATATTGTGTCCCCTGTGTGTCTGTGTCTCTGTGCAGGCTGATCGTGAGTAAAAAGGAAAGAATGCTGGTTAAAGGTTCAGGTTTTCATCTGGACCTTCTGCTGATTGTGTGTGTTGGTGGGACCTGCGCTTTGTTTGGCTTACCGTGGATGGCGGCTGCGACTGTCAGGTCCGTCACGCACGTTAATGCGCTAACTGTGATGAGTAATGCCGTTGCCCCTGGTGATAAGCCCCGAATTCAAGAGGTCAAAGAGCAAAGAGTCACGGGACTGTTGGTGGCCGTGCTAGTGGGTGAGTTATTAATTCTCATCGTCATCCGGAATGAAACAAATACAGGCATTTATTTAAAAAGTGATTCATTACACTATGAACACTGATGTTGACCTTAACACATTTTTTTAAGATCCCAAACTAAAGCCTGGAACTCTTACGAAAGAAAGCAGGCTTTCTAACTAAAAAACAACAACAACAGTAAATAGAGAAACTATGAGCACTAATGAAACTAGGAGAACAGAACTAGGTAATGTAGGATGATTAATGAAACTAAGGGAATGACTAAGCTCAGAGAAACATAAGACTTACTGTAGGGAAATTAGGTAAATAAAGTAGGACATACAGGGAAAGTAGCAGGACTAAAATAACTACAGATGTTCTGAAGTTCCTGAACTAGGAAAGAGAGGAGAATGGTAGAAACTAGGGAATCTAGAAAAAGTAGGAGAACAAGGGAAAGCTAGGAGAACTGGAAGAATTACAAAAATGTGAGAAAAATAAGGAGGCTAGGAGCACTACACAAAATAAGAAAGAAATGGAAACTAGATGTGGGACTATGGGAACTAAAAGAAGCAGGGAAACTTGGAGAAATAGGGCAACAATGTGGACAAGAAGGAGTAGAAAACTACAGACACTACAGGAGAGGACTGTGCTTCAGGGGCTTTCCTCCGGGTACTCCAGTTTCCTCCCCAAAGTCCCCCAAGTCCAAAGACATGCATTGTAGGCTGATTGGCCTGAGTTCCCTGGAAGTTCCCTGAGATCCCCTGGCTCCCCTGCGACCAAGTGTAGGATAAGCGGTATGACAAATGGATGGATGGAAGAACTTGTGGAATTAGGATGACTAGGAAAACTAGGGTAAACAGGAGAACTATGGAAACTATAACTAGGAGAAACGAGAGAACTATGGATATTATGAGGACAAGGAAAACTTGGAAAACTAAGGATTATTAGAACTCAGGAAACTAGGAGAACTGCGGCAGCTGTGAGAAGCCTTGGAGAACCAGGAAGCTTAATAGTGTTCTGTTGATGAGTTTATTTTCTTTGTGTGTGTGTGTCTGTGTGTCTGTGTAGGTCTCTCTATCGTTATTGGTAAAGTGTTGAGTCTGATTCCTCTCGCTGTGCTCTTTGGGATTTTCCTCTATATGGGTGTGATGTCACTCAACGGCATTCAACTCAGCGAAAGAATGAAATTGCTGCTAATGCCGACTAAATACCACCCAGACGAAACCTATGTCCGCAAGGTACACGCACCGACGTCCACACTTATAACTGTACTGATGTATAATGAAAATCTATATACGCAGAACATAAATAACACTATATGATCTGCTTATTAGTGGTGTCAGAATTATAATAAACATGTAAAAGATGTTTAATACTTGACTGTAAATCTGTCACTTTATGTCTAATCACTCATACCCTCTGTGTGCTCATTACACCTTAACTGATTGACCTTTGACCCAAGGAGCTGAGTGTGTTTAATTGTATTTCAGGTGCGGACGCTGCGCATGCACCTGTTCACTGGGATACAGTTGGTGTGTTTGGCCATTTTGTGGGTGGTCATGTCAACGGCGGCATCACTCGCTTTCCCCTTCGTTCTCATTCTGACCGTCCCGCTAAGGATGTTCATCTTACCACGGATATTCAACACACGTGAGATGCAGTGTGTGAGTACACACACACACACACACACACACACACACACACACACACACACACAGTGGTTATACAGTATATAAACATTGTAACCCTTTTAATATATGTAAGGAAGACATTGAAGGACAAAGGCTTCTTAATCAGAGATATTGCTTAACTTGATGGGCAAATATTTTGGATAAATTTATGAAAAACACTTAAAGTGAGCCCTAAGTAAAGCAGGTGAGTGTTCTGGCAGCCGTGCCTTTAGACTGTGGCCAACTGTATTTTTATCTTATTTTTAATTTTTTTTTACAGAAGAGCACTGAATTTTTTATTATTAATTTGAAAAGTCTAAATAGCAAATTAAAAGTGATAAAATAGCCTACATCTTGCACATACTAACCCCATTTCCATAAAAGTTGGGATTTTTTCTAAAATGCAATAAAAACAAAAATCTGTGATTTGTCATGTCTCTTGAAACTTTAATTAACTGACAAAAGTACAAAGAAAAGATATTCAATGTTTTCACTGACTAACTTAATTGTATTTTGTAAATATAAACAAATTTAGAATTTGATGCCTTCAAAACACTCAAAAAAGCTGGGACAGAGGCATGTTTACCACTGTGTTACATCACCCTTCCTTTTAATGACACTTTTTAGTCGTTTGGGAACTGAGGATACTAATTGTTGCAGTTTTGCAAGTTGAATTTTTGCCCATTCTTGCTTGATGCAAGACTTCAGCTGCTCAACAGTCCTTGGTTGCCATTGTCTGATTCTCTTCTTCATGATGACAGCGGTTTTCCGAAGTACTCCAGAGTCCATGTGGTTATATTTATCACAGAAGCATGACGATTTCTCAGGCAATGCCGCCTGAGGGCTCGAAGGTCACGCACATTCAACAGTGGTTTCCAGCCTTGCCCTTTACGCAGTGAGATTTCTCCGGATTCCCTGAATCTTGCTTTGAACAATGTTCTTTTTGAACTGCCCAATCCTGATACCCTCCCCTATTACCAATTAACCTGATCCTCCAAAATGGTGTTACTTGAATATTCTGTAAACTTTTCAGTCTTATTTTGCCTCTGTCCCAACCTTTTTTGAGTGTGTTGAAGGCATCAAATTCTAAATATGTTTATATTCACAAAATACAAAAAAAAAAGTTGGTCAGAGAAAACATTGAATATATTTTCTTTGTACTTTTGTCAGTTAATTCAAGTTTCAAGAGACTTGACAAATCACAGATTTTTGTTTTTATTGTATTTTATAAAAAATCCCAACTTTTCTGGAAATGGGGTTAGTACATTACGATTTCATGACCTCGATTTAGTGTCTCAGTTTATTAGTTTGTGCACACAATTAACTATTGGTATGCAATATAAAAATAATAAAAGGCTAAATACTATGATGTACTGGATCAAGTGCTATTTTACAAGCTGTTGAAAAAAAATAGAAGCTGTGTTGTTAAATTAAACCAAATTTCCAGTGAATGTGATAATCATAACTAGTACTATTCATGCAGATAAATACATTGGCAATAGACAGTCCTGTTAGAGTTATTTTAATACTTGCCATCTTCTCATTCATCCATCGTCATGCTAGTCTTTTTATTATTATTATTATTATTATTATTATTATTATTATTATTATTATTATTATTATTATTATTATTATTATTATTTTATGTTAAATTGCATTACATTTGACAGGAAAGGAAAAGATATGCTATTTCTTTCTTCAGTCCGCATTTTCTATCCATGATTTTTTGGTGTTTAAAGGCAAGTGCTTATGTTTAAATGTAGTAATCTAGATGCTCTTGAAGAACTCTGTCTTGGATTACTTAAGAATTTTTTTTTTAACATGAACAGGTGATTTGCATTTGAATCTGAATGGTGCGTCCAGAAAATAGATTTCAGCAGCTGTGTATGCTCTGAATATGCATAACCTTCTCTGTGTAAATATTGACATAACTTCTGGACTTATGTTGCCACTGAATAGGGCCCCTGAAGTCTAAGTTGACTCAGGCCCCTATTTAATGATTGTTTATGCATTGACACACTGAAGATAAAGCTTCTTCTTCTTCTTCTTCTTCTTCTTCTTCCGATAGATAGATAGATAGATAGATAGATAGATAGATAGATAGATAGATAGATAGATAGATAGATAGATAGAGCTGTTAGCACAGTTGTCTCACTCTTGTCTCGTGTCTCTCTCTGCAGCTTGATGCGGACGATGCCGAGCCCACGTTTGATGAGAAAGAGGGAGTGGACGAGTACACAGAGATGCACATGCCCGTTTGATACTCACCTCCACTTATTACACTCATCTTCTCTCTGTCCATCCACCCATGGTGGGATTTAACTCACTTTAATTTCACTGCCAGGGGAAATCGGCGTGTAGGAAGTGCTGCTGTTCAGCTTTAATCTGAAAGAGGCATTGCTGAGCACAAAAACACTGCGTTAAAATGTTATAATCCAATTCAACTCCTACTATGTTGCCATGACAACAATACATTTATATATTGAATTGAGAAATTGAGTTGACTCAAAAAAACAACAAAGGGTCAGTGTACAAAAAAGTATTACGATGTAATACATAAATATTAGCTATTGTGAAAATAATTAATGTATTTTAATATATTTGAATCTATTTGAATTTAATGTTATGATTATGTTGTGTGTGTGTGTGTGTGTGTGTGTGTGTGTGTGTGTGTGTGTGTGTGTGTGTGTGCTTGAATAACTTCAGTAACTCTATCGATACAGATGAATAATCTGTGTACTTTATTCTGTTAGAATTATTTACACCCTTGATGCCAAATTAGCCGTGGTGCTCCTTTGTTGCCAATAATAACGAAATTGTTAGCAGTTTGGTTTGTAAGGTAGCAGACAAATTAATGAAAATCTATTAGCATAGAAATAGTTGTAGTGCAGGACTCCATTCCTCATCCACCAATAACATCTGACCAAAGCATCCCAGTGTTTTTTTTTGTTTGTTTTTTAGTATAGAGATTTTTAGCAGAATTTGTTTTAAAAAAAATTTTTTTTAATTTTTAGACAATTATGGTGATATAGTGATCATTTCCATATACAGGTGCATCTCAATAAATTAGAATGTTGTGGAAAAGTTAATTTATTTCAGTAATTCAACTCAAATTGTGAAACTCGTGTATTAAATAAATTCAATGCACACAGACTGAAGTAGTTTAAGTCTTTGGTTCTTTTAATTGTGATGATTTTGGCTCACATTTAACAAAAACCCACCAATTCACTATCTCAACAAATTAGAATATGGTGACATGCCAATCAGCTAATCAACTCAAAACACCTGCAAAGGTTTCCTGAGCCTTCAAAATGGTCTCTCAGTTTGATTCACTAGGTAAGCCACAAACATTCATTGCCAAAGAAGCTGGCTGTTCACAGAGTGCTGTATCCAAGCATGTTAACAGAAAGTTGAGTGGAAGGAAAAAGTGTGGAAGAAAAAGATGCACAACCAACCGAGAGAACCGCAGCCTTATGAGGATTGTCAAGCAAAATCGATTCAAGAATTTGAGTGAAGTTCACAAGGAATGGACTGAGGCTGGGGTCAAGGCATCAAGAGCCACCACACACAGACGTGTCAAGGAATTTGGCTACAGTTGTCGTATTCCTCTTGTTAAGCCACTCCTGAGCCACAGACAATGTCAGAGGCGTCTTACCTGGGCTAAGGAGAAGAAGAACTGGACTGTTGCCCAGTGGTCCAAAGTCCTCTTTTCAGATGAGAGCAAGTTTTGTATTTCATTTGGAAACCAAGGTCCTAGAGTCTGGAGGAAGGATTGAGAAGCTCATAGCCCAAGTTGCTTGAAGTCCAGTGTTAAGTTTCCATAGTCTGTGATGATTTGGGGTGCAATGTCATCTGCTGGTGTTGGTCCATTGTATTTTTTGAAAACCAAAGTCACTGTACCCGTTTACCAAGAAATTTTGGGGTACTTCATGCTTCCTTCTGCTGACCAGCTTTTTGAAGATGCTGATTTCATTTTCCAGCAGGATTTGGCACCTGTCCACACTGCCAAAAGCACCAAAAGTTGGTTAAATGACCATGGTGTTGTTGTGTTTGACTGGCCAGCAAACTCACCACACCTGAACCTCATAGAGAATCTATGGGGTATTGTCAAGAGGAAAATGAGAAACAAGAGACCAAAAAATGCAGATGAGCTGAAGGCCACTGTCAAAGAAACCTGGGCTTCCATACCACCTCAGCCGTGCCACAAACTGATCACCTCCATGCCATGCCGAATTGAGGCAGTAATTAAAGCAAAAGGAGCCCCTACCAAGTATTGAGTACATGTACAGTAAATGAACATACTTTCCAGATGGCCAACAATTCACTAAAAATGTTTTTTTTTTATTGGTCTTATTAAGTATTCTAATTTGTTGAGATAGTGAATTGGTGGGTTTTTGTTAAATGTGAGCCAAAATCATCACAATTAAAAGAACTAAAGACTTAAACTACTTCAGTCTGTGGCATTGAATTTATTTAATACACGAGTTTCACAATTTGAGTTGAATTACTGAAATAAATGAACTTTTCCACGACATTCTAATTTATTGAGATGCACCTGTACTGTAATGTTGCTGTAGCACAACATGGTAACTTCATTTTCCTAGTTTTTGAATGACAAAGATTGCCTAAACCAGAGGTAATTTGGGTTTATGTGAAGAATGTAAGACACGATCAATATTTTGTAGCTGATATCAAATGAAGCTTTCCTTACATTAACAAGGAAAACAGTATAATGCTGCAGCCAGCTAATGGTAGTTTATTAGCAATATCTAGCATAGCCTACTAGTTTAGTCTAGGTTTCTCAACAAGCTTAAGCTAAAATTAGTATTAAATAATAATGTGTAACGAGAGTGCGGCTGCGTCCGAAATCGCGTACTACCCTAGTACACAGTAGGCGAAAAAGCATGTAGGCCAGAGGGGTAGTACGTCCGAGTTTGTAGGCGGGAAACAGTAGGCTAGAAATACTCGGATGGTGTACTGCTTCCAGCGAGATTTTGCCCTGTGCAACCAGTGGACACTACGCGAGTAAAAAATTCCCATAATGCAACGGGACTGGTGCGGACGAGCTCGGAAAAAAATCGCAGAATACAGTGCGTCAGCTCTTTTTAAGTATTACACCTTGGTTAAACAGGACTTATTTAACCATACCTGAATAAATTGTTAACTTGTTGAAGGTTTAAACAAGAAAACCGTTGTCTCAGCTTTTGAAACCTTTTTTGTGATCTCCATCATGCCTTAGCTGGCCAAGCTAACGGCAACAAATTTACCTCAGCCTGTTAACATTGCCCACATTAAACTGCTAATTCAGTTAACTTTCCTGATGTGCATTTAGCCGTTAGCACGGTTGCTTTAATCTGGTGGTCCCTTTTAAGATTTTTGTGTTTATGATGACATCGAAGGTCACATGACAATGCCAACATGGAGGATGCAGTATGTCCGGGATTGTATTCATACTACACACACACACACACACACACACACACATACTGATTAGTACGTACTGTTTCAACGGCCGTGCAGTAGGTAATGCATCGAATGCAGTGTCACGGTACACGATTTTGGACGCAGTCTGCCTCTGAAATTGTGTTGTGATGCTAGATTATAGCTAGCAGAAAGGAGTTTAGAAGTGTTCAAAGTAGGAATATTTTGCCTACTGAACCACTGGCACTCACATTCTTAATGTAAAACTATGAGGAAAAATAACCTAATAGATAATGTTTGCTATAAAACAATTCTAATGCCATGTGACTCGTAGTATGATTTAAAAGAAGCCCACAACACTAACACTATCTGCATTTTCTATTTAACTAGAGATGTAGCGAAACACTGTGTTTTTAATCATTTATTAGCATAACGCTAATTAAAGAAGAACAGTATTCACCACTTCCGTTGTTTTGGGTTAAATATTACACTGAGTGTGTAAAAGAGTGTGAAGGTGCATATGAAAGTCAGTTGTGCTACACTGACAGAAAAGAGAAAGGTGCCAGTGCACCAACTGAGGCGATTTCCACTGCTGATCGGTTCTCCCGGATGTCATCCAAGAACCTTTCCCAACCCATCCAGGTTACAGTGTTAACTGTCCAGGTTATGTAGTAATGTTTAGTTCTTACAGTGGTAGCCCCTCAACTTATTTAATACCTTACTTATTTAATACCGTAGTTAGCAATAGTGGCTAACTACTAAGCTCGCTAGCTATTTATTAATTTTTTTTTTTTTTTTTTTTTTTTTTACTCTCCATGAATCCCTTTCTTGTCATCAGGTCCACTAATCAAATAGTCAACTACAAGATAACAAATTTATACTAATATATTACAATTGCTACTTTTTTATTTTTTATTTATGCAAGGGAATCATGGTGGTGAAAGACAAGTATACAATCTTTTATTTGTTTTAATGAATCCATTTATTAACATACACAGCATTTTATTTTCTCCTGTCTGTTTTAGCATTAATAAACATAATTTGTTGTGTTATTTTAAAATTATATAATGATGCAATGTAAATTTCTTCCTGTTTTGTTTCTTGTATAAATAAATATATCATTCTTTTCGGTCTCATGCATTTTTAGAGAATATATTAAAATCCAGAATCAGAATCAATGTACAGAATCAGTACAAAGAGACAAAGAGAACCCAGTTAAACAAATGAGACAAAAATATTATACTTGGTCATTTATTTATTGAGGAAAATGGTCCAATATTACATATCTGTAGCAGTTTGAAGGTAAGATTAGAGTCAGGTGTTTTCAGTCAGTGAAATGACAATCAGGTCAACAGTCCGGAGCAACGGGGAGTGTGGAAAAGAGGTGAAGAAGCGTGTGCAGGCAGGTTGGAATGGGTGGAGAAAAGTGTCGGGTCTGTTGTGTGATAAAAGAGTACCAGCAAGAATGAAAGGAAAGGTGTACAGGACAGTAGTGAGACCAGCGATGTTGTATGGTTTGGAGACAGTTGCACTGAGGGGAAGACAGGAGGAAGAGTTAGAGGTAGCAGAGCTAAAGATGTTGAGGTTCTCTTTGGGAGTGACGAGGATGGATAGGATCAGGAATGAGTACATCAGGGGGACAACACGTGAGATGTTTTGGAGACAAAGTTAGAGAGGCCAGGTTGAGATGGTTTGGACATGTTCAGAGGAGGGAGAGTGAATATATCGGTAAAAGGATTCTGAGGTTAGAGCTGCCAGGCAGGAGGCCGAGAGGAAGACCAAAGAGGAGGTTTATGGATGTAGTGAAGGAGGACATGAAGGTAGTCGGTCTGAGAGAAGAGGATGCAGGGGATAGGGCTAGATGGAGGCAGATGATTCGCTGTGGCGACCCCTGAAGGGAACAGCCGAAAGGAAAAGAAGAGATGACAATCAGGTGTGAGTGAGCGCCCTGTTTTATTTAAAGAACAGGGATCTGTCAAAGTGTGATCCTCCCTAGATTTCTGAGGACCTCAGAAAAAGAGTTGTTCAGAAAACGTTGGCTGGAAAACGTTACAAAACCATCTCTAAAGAGTTTGGACTCCACCAATCCAGAGTCAGACAGATTGTGTAAAAATGGAGGAAATTCAAGACCATTGTTACCCTCCCCAGGAGTGGTCGAGCAACAAAGATCACTCCAAGAGCAAGGCATGTAATAGTCCAATTATAATGGCCGTTCTGTTATTCTGTTGTCATATGTTATTCATAAATACACTGATAATAATGAGAATAATAATGTCTTACTAGGGTGGGGAAAGGATCCACCCCTTAGCTACGCCCATGTTTATTATCAAAATGCACTTCTGTATTTTGTTGGAGAGCAGCAGCTAGATGGGATGCCAATCATTCTTAGTGCACCATGCACACATATATTCACATTCATACTCACAAGGGCAATGTCAGAGTCGCCAGTTGACCTAGCAGTGTATTTTTGGTAGGCCAGAGAACCAGGAGAAAACCCATGCAGACACAAGGAGAACATGTGAAATTCAACAACACCATACCACCCCACTACTTTTTTCAGATACTTTATATTGCCAAAAGTTTACGGATGCCTGACCATTATACCCATATGTGCTTGTTGAAAATTCTGCTCTTCTGGGAAGGCGTTCCACTAGATTTTGGAGCGTGGCTGTGGGGATTTACCCATTTAGCCATTAGTAAGGTCAGGCACTTATGTTGGCTGTGGAGGCCTGGCATGCAGTCAGCATTCCAATTCATCCCAAAAGTGATCACTGGGGTTGAGGTCAGGGCCTCTCGAGTTCTTCCACTCCAACCTTGGCAAACCATGTCTGCATAAAGCTCACTTTGTGCGTAGGGATATTGTCATGCTGGAACAGGTTTGGGCCTGTCCCCTTAGTTCCAGTGAAAGGAAATTTTAAAGCTACAGCTTACAAAGACATCTTATACAATTGTGTGCTTCCAAATTTGTGGCACCAATTTGGGGAAGGTCCACATATGGGTGTAATGGTCAGGTGTCCACATACTTTTGGCCACATATTGTATGTGAAACAGTATATCAACAGAGCAAATCAATACCATTATGACAGAATCTCTCATGCTCTACTGCTTAAATCAATGTTTTCTATCATATGTGCTTTCACTGCTCGGGTTCTTTGTTGACATGGCTAAAAGTTGACCTTTAAAGTTCGATCAATTTGGACCAAAGGCCACTACGTTAACCAATCCAGCCTCAACAACAAATCTAAGCATGATTCTGGATGTTATGTGTTAGTATTGTGTTAATGGGTAACCTGTTTTGATCTCAGAGCATCACTGTACTCCGCGGAGTTCAGAGTGCGTGAAGAGCGTTTGAAGATGGCCGTGTTACCACGTGTCGTGTTTTTCATTGCTGTTGTGATATTTAATTTTTCTGAAGCCCAAAATGAATTCGCAAAACTCCCAGAATCCTACAGGAAAGGAGTCAAACTCGCAGAGAAGCAGGTTAACTCACATAATGGCGTGCAGTACCATTTCCTCTTCTTCAAAAGCCTGAAACAGTCCAGCATCGAGGTATCAATACTTTTTTTTTTAAACTTATTTATTTTAGATTGCCAATGGTTTATATGCTTTATATTCATTTCCCCTGAGGCCACCAACCTTCAGGGATTGTTCAAAAAACTCTTTGATCTTTTATTGTGGTTAACAATACATTTTATATGATTTCAGTTAATTCTCTCATACAGGTTGTTTACTTTTCCTAAAACCTGTTAGCTCTGGCACATAACTCAGTAAATCTTGTCTGTGTCTTTTAAATCTGAATGACTTCTGAATCATCTCATTTTCGCTCCATATATTGGCTTCTTTCTTTTCTAACATTCAAACTAGCATTATAGTATGTAAATTAAAATTTCAAGATCAGTCAAGAATTTATGAATTAGTGTTGATGCATTTATTTATTCATGATTATTTATTATATTTATTATTTATTAGCATGATAAGTAGTGTATACCTTAAAAAAGGTGACACTTGAAATATTTAAATATTAGATATTTAAATTAAGTTTCTCATACTCCGTTTTATATCATAGCACAATTGAATTTTTAATAGTCATTTGATGAAATGTGTTGATGAATTTTCTATAACAGCAGGTCTCACAGTAGTTTCATCTGCAAGGCAGATCACAGGTTTATTTCGGGGGGGTTAAGCTACTTTATTTACAGAGTCTTGTACGGCAGACACTCCACATAATCAAATGTTAATCTAAGGAATAATAATAAATGGATAAAACCATGTGGATAAAAAAAATGGATAGAAAAAAAAACATATAATTGTTTAGATGGTGAAGAGTTCTGTAAAGAGACATTTATTTCACATTTAAAGCTTTTCCAAGTTTTCCATCACAAGAAAATCTAAACATAGACAGCTTTTCTGAGAACAGTCTCACTTTTTTTGTCTTATTAACTTCAAGAGGAAAAAAAAGTGGGGGCTGGTGCAAGCAAAACTTGTTGATGTTCAACAACAACAACAACAACAGCATAACTATAAACCAATAAAAACTATGACTTATCTTTCTTTAATAAACTTTTAAAAATGTCATCGTTGATAAATTACAATGGTATGAGAGGATGTGCAGGACGTGCTGTTATAGGAAAATAATCAACTTTGGCATAGTAACACACATTCCTTACTTAATGCATACGTTCATGCTTACAAGTTTGCCCTGTTTTAATGAATCTCTAACTGATGTTTTATCTCTCTAGGCAGGATTTAACGTAAACTACTTTTACCATCACTTTTACCTCAAGGCCACTAAATGCAGCCGTGGAACTGAAAATGCCGACTCGAAGAAGTGTGTATTCAGAAACGACCGAGTGAGTGAGAAGACAGAGTCCATGTGTCAGTGTTGGACTGAGTTGAGACTGGATAAACACCACCTAAAACAATATTTATTCTTATAAAGTTCCTTATCCAATTTTATACATTCTAATTAGTTACAAATTATAATATAATTATGACACCATTGCATATGAAGCATGAGATACATGACGACAACCTTTTTTGTCATACCAGCCTGTGATTGACTGTGCCATCTGCTACAAGACGTTCAATGGCGAGATTCTGGCGGAACCAAAACCGTACATACACTGCATCTATAAACCCGCGCTCACGCAGGTTCTGAAACATCCTTTATTTCTCACAAATAAAATGGGTCATTCCTTGTATGCACACAATGCACAATAGAGTGTTACACAGAATAGTGCAAAAACAAAAAAAAAAAAAACATTCCAGAGAGTCTGTACCCACTAGCCTCAAATCCTCCTTGATGTGTGTTTTGAGATGCGTTTCTGCTCACCACGTTTGTAAAGAGTGGTTATATTAGTCTTCTTATCAGCTCAGACCAGTCTGGCCATTCTCCTCTGGCCTCACTCATCTGCTCACAGAACTGCTGCTCAGTGGATGTTTTTTGTTTGTTTACGTACAGTTGCGTGTAAACTCTATTGACTGTTCTGTATGAAACTCCCAGGAGATCAGCAGTTTCAGAAATACTCAAACAATTGATGTGAACTTTAACTGAAGCTCTTGACCTGTATCGGCATGATTTTGTGCACTGCACTGCAGCTACCTGATTAGCTAATTGGATAATTGCATGAATGAGGAGGTATATGGGTATACAGGAGTGTGTACAGTATATCTGGGGGTACACATACTTTCCAGAATAATAAGACATTTTGGTCAAAATTCCATCATCAGCTGTACAAGTAAGGTGCTTCTGAGGCGAAACCAGTATATAACCAATAAACAGGTAACAGCCAACTAGCGTTATAATAAACCACAAACAAGCATTGCATTTTAAAAATGCTGTATTAAAATATCTTAAATGCACACTAAAACTATGATTTGTAGCTTTAGGTACATAAAAGGCACCATATACAGGGAATGACCCGATTTTTAATAACGCCTCAGAAACATTGCATCACACTCTAATAACGCTTTTTGTTTTGTTTTGTGTGAAGGAGATGGAGGCGTCTCGAATTGAACACTGCAACAGTATGTCTTTCAGCAGTGGAGCTATGACTCTCCTGGCTTCAACTGGATCTGAGTAAAAATTTGTGGCTGAAAAACTAACGCTCTTGAGCTGATTTGCTAATAATCAGTTATCAGTGGCATTATAATAAACAGGTTAACTACAAGCAAGCATTAGAGTGAACAGACTAAACCACAAGCTAGCATTAAAGTGGACAGACTAAACTACAAACTTGTATTATAGTGAAAAGGCTAAAGCACAAACTAGCTTTAGAATGAAATGGCTAAATCACAAATTAGCATTAGAGTGAACAGACTATGAACTAGCTTTTCAATAAGTAAGCTTTTAAAATGCACTTGAGATGTGAAACCTTTAATCAATATTGATTCAACATTAAAAGGAAAAGCTAATTTGTTGGATACTGTAATAAATTGGCACAAAAATTAGCATACACACACACTTCCTGTTCACAGTTTATATCATGTACATTACCCCTGACAGAGGATAGCTATAGTTATGTCACTTACTGTATTGGTTATTCAATATTACATTACCGAAGCAAACGTTTATAACCCAGTGTTTGGTTTTTTTCTGTTTTACAAATATTGGTTTAAAATACTAAATGAGAACACAATATCCCTTGTCAAGATCAGGCATTTGCTATTTAGTAATGAACTAAATAGAACAACACTAGAACTATTGGCACCTTTCAAGAGAAAGGGCAAAAATGATCATATACACATACAAATGAAGATTCAAAATCTTTCTACTGACAAAAATCTTCTATTAAAGCTATACATTGTCCTATATGTTTACACATGGTATTAATTTAAAATATATTTTTTTGCTCACTTTCTTGAAATGTCAATAACTGTGCATGCCATTTCGGAACATTTGAAAATTAAATGTCAGTACGCACAGAACTACCTCTAAAGCATTTTCATTCATTTACAGCAAAAAATATATACATTTTCACAAAGACATTGTGTATGGAGTGACATTTCAGACAAACAAACAAACAAACAAACAAATAAATAAATACTGTAATGTGACTGTAAAAAATAACTGATAATTCAGAGAAATATTAGCATAAATTGCATAAATAATACAATTTGTATTTTTTTTGTTCAATTATAGATAACTTTATAAATACAATTATATATTTTTACTCTGACATTTTGTTTCATTAATTTCATTTCATATTTCATTCATGTTCAATGATAATGACATCAGTAATAAAGAGAACTTTTTATCCCCATTGCTGTGTCCACAGGCCGATAATATTAATGCACTCATGAGATGCAACTCTGTCAAACAGTAGATGATGCTAAAACAAAGTGGGACGTAATTGTTACAAGAAGTGCTTGTATTTCTTGTAAAAGGACAGAGACAGAGAACAACAGGATTGGAGTGAGTGAGAGACAGACAGGATGAGATAGGGAGAGATGGACAATCTCAGTTGCAGAATGACACAGTCTGAGGGAACTGTCCTAGCCGCACTTAGAGATGAGGCCATCAATATATGTTTATTCTCTGGGGGTTTTTTTGTTGTTGTTTTGTGTGTGTGTGTGTGTGTGTGTGTGTGTGTGTGTGTGTGTGTGTGTGTGTGTGTGTGTGTGTGTGTGTGTGTGTGTGTGTGTGTGTGAAGGTATAACTAATGATGTGTAACATGCAACATTCATACCAATAAAGCACTATTGGATTCAGAACAAAAAGAGAACGAGATTCAGTAGACACAGAGGGAGGGGTATGCTGTGTGTTTCCTGTTGCATAAGCTCTTTCCTGTTTTTCTGCTCGACTCAGTGGATCAGCAACGTCTCTGTGCCTCTGCTCCACTCCCTCAGGAGTAACAAAGGCAGCAAATCAGTCGAACTGACTGCTTCTTCAGCATTACACTACAGAGAGTGTGTATAGAGTTTGTGTGTAAGATGGCAACACTGTTTTTGGTTGTGCTGTTCGGCTGTGTGTGGAGCGCTGGTGGTCAGGCTGAGCTGATTAAACTCTCCGATGGCTATAAGGCTGGAGCAGAGCTGGCGGTTGAGCAGGTTAACACACACCCAGGTGTGCAGCAGCACTTCCTGTTCTTCAGGAGCCTCAAGAAATCAGAAGTGGACGTGAGTCTATATGCTTAACTTTCTCGGACCTGCTGTAACTGGTTTCTAAATGATCTCTAACTGATATGTAAAAGCTGGCATGTAACTGATCCCTAAATGATCTGTAACGGATCTGTAATTTTATCCCTAACCAATTTCTGTTTGATCTGTAACTGATTTACAACTGATTGCTGATCTAACTGATCTGAACACAGATCTTATTGTTTTTTTTGTTTGTTTGTTTTTTTGGTTCGGCCTGTTTACATATACATAAGACCTGACCCAATTCCTGTGTTTACATCAATCTCCTGCCAAAATGAGCTAGGCTGAAAACAGCAACTTTTTTTCCTGTAGTTGAATCACCGTCAGTGAAGAAAGGACGAGTGATTCTGTGGTTTCCACTGTGGTCTTTAGCCTCTTTGTATTTTGCCTTAAGGCCTTTCATTTTACATTGGCATTGTATCCTTGCTCTGCCAAGGCCCGAGAAACGTCCATATTAGGTGGCCCAATTTCTGTAGCAACCCCATCGTTGTTTTTTGTTGTTGTTGTTATTGTTATTGTTTTTAATGGTTTTATATAATTAATCTGGATTCCACTGACTATTATTCCCGTGTGTCTTTTGAGAGCCAGATGAAACATTTTGGCTTAGCGGATCATCACAAAACAGAAAAATGTAATGTGAGCATTTAGATGGCCATATATTGGATATGTTTCGGATTTCAGTCCATTTCAGTGTGAAAAAAAAAAAAATCCAATCTGAACTGTTTACACGGATGCTACAATATCCAGTCTACGTCCGAAGTCAGAGAAAGAATTGGAATTGATTAGAAAGTAAATGCTATGCGACATATAAAAATGTTTTATTTTTTTTTTGTTTGTTTGTTTTTTTCTTTATCTTTGTGTTGATGTCAGGCTGGGTTTGGAGCGAAATATCTGTCTCATCACTTCTATCTGAAGGCCACTCAATGCGCTAAAGGAACTGCAGCCTCAGATTCAAGCAAGTGCGCATTCAGAAACGGCAGAGTGAGTTGACTTCCCCTTTCACACAGGCCCAACCAGATGTGTACATTATGCAGATTATGTAAACCGCCGAAAATGTTGTCTTAAGTATAAACAGTGCTTATGTTTTTCGTTCCCCAGCCTCTGATAGATTGTATGACCTGCTACAAGACGTTTAAAGATGCGATTGAAGAAAATCCAAAACCGTACATCCACTGCATTCACAAACCAGCAGTCACACAGGTGAACATAGCAAAATGTGCAAAATATATTTGGTAGTTTTTGGTACATTACTAGTACATATAATTTCATTTAATTTAATTAATTTGAAAGCTTTGCAGTGTTTTGCACTGCACTTACACTTCCTGATCTAGTTTAATACAATGAGTATAAATACTACTATACTTAAGTTCAAGTAACAGTTTATTTAAGCTACTGCATTTTTATTTTACTTATAAAATTTTGTTCATGATTAGTTAATGCTAATTTGTATAACACTAGCTTGTGTTTAGCACTAGTTTGAAAGTTAGCCAATGAATTAACAATAGTTTGTGGGGGAGCATATCTATGTTCCCAGGGTCCTATGTTCCCCATATTTATATGGGGAACACATAATGAATGCATGAAAAGGGTCCTATGTTCCCCAGTTCCTACGATCCTATGTTCCTCAGCTCTATATAACACATAATGGGAACCTGAATTATGTTCCCACCCCTGTATTCACTTAATATTACATGGGTTATTGTGGGAACTCATCGACTGGGTTTTCTGTTCCCCAGCACTGCCATACGGCTCTCAATATAATAGGTCTAGACTTGAGGGAACTAAACAAATGCATGGAGTCATGGAGTCACAAAGGGTAATAGCTTCCTTAGGTGAAAACTAGCCTAGTATGTTTTTTAACCTAACTCTCATGACATCATGACTTATGTATTTAATTTAATCCAGTTTGGTTTTGACTCCAGATACACTAGTGTATTTGTTCTGCGTTTATTGCAATTAAGTTTTTTAACACTTTATTTTTATTTATTTATTTATTTTTTATTTTTTATTTTTTTTTGGTGACTCACTGTCACATCTGTGAACTGTGATTACCCATGCAGTGATATTGTTACATTATGTTCCATATAAATCTGGGGAACATAGGACCCTGGGAACATATAAATGACCTCATTTGGGGTTAGAGTATGTACCATAATGCTAAGCAGAATCAGCAAAACAATATTTCTGCATGAGCTTAAATGAGATAACAATTCAATCTTTTATAATCATAAGAATACCTGACTTACACTGTGTGTGTGTGTTTTATTATTTCAGGAAATGATTAAAACGAGAAGGGATCATTGTGAAAAAATGAGCTACAGCAGCGGATCTGTTACACTGCTTGGCGTTAAGAGGAATACATAAGCCCACATCTCTCCATTAATATGGAACTTCTCCATATTAACTTTTTTTTGTGTGTTTAATTAACTACTACTGTCACTACAGGTTACTAGTGCTGACATTAGCTAATTAGCTAAGCTGTGCCGTCTTGTTCAAACTGCTATTATTTCTGGTCTACAGATAATATGATATGTTTTCTTTCAAGATTCGATTTCAGGTTCACGTTAATATCAACCACTTCATATATCAACAAGACATCACAGTTCACAGTAAATTCAATGCTTAACATTAGTCTAACACTAAATTAGCTATAGGCCACTAGCACATATACTAACTGTCACTGTGTCTTGAACAATAGATACAATATTTTTTCTTAGCGTAAGTTTGTAACTGCTAAAAATAATAATAATAATAATAATAATAATAATAATAATAATAATAATAATAATAACATTTCAACTCTGTATTAACCTCACATATTTACAAGAGGATCCTTAAAAACTCTCTTCTAAGTTATGGTGTTTAGCTAGCTTGCAATGCTGGTTTCTTTGTGTCATATTTTTTACTACCTTATTTTATTTCATACCTTATTTTACAGAATGATGCTAGCTAAATATCAAGCTTGCTAACTATTTTAGCTATGTTTATCTACTCCAGAGTCAACCCTTTAGTGAAATGTTAGTCAGCCAGCTCTTATATAGAAGAATATATATAAGGAGGAAGTACTATAAGTACTACCTATTAGCTGGCCAGCCTTTATATTTAGCTTACATACTTCAGTGACCACATTTCAGTGTAAAGCTATATAGATTGCTGAATCCCAGTCTAATGCAAGATATCTATCTTTAGCAAACACTTTTTAATTATTACATTTTAATTATTAAAAACATTTTTTCGGATCATTTCATTCTGACACTGACTACACAGGCTAGCTCTACATTATTTCTTACATATTATGTCTTTTAATAAATGCACATACACATGTTGCTAACATTTTGTCTGTCATTTATCACTGTCTGTCAGAAGTTAGAATTTCTTCTTGCTAAATTTGAACAAGCACTGATGAACTGTAAAATCCAAACAATGCTACATTGGGTTCATTGTAATATAGTGTACATTCACAGGCAGAACCCTGGCCACTAGAGGGCACTCAACACAGAGATTTAAATTGAATGATTAGACTGACTGGCCATTACACACAATCACACACAACCCAGACCGGCAAATCCGCGTTACAGTCAATTTTAGAAGAGGACAGTCACAGTCGGTATCTTACCTCAAAAACTTCACCAAAATGTGTAGTCAAAATGTTCTACTAATGAATTAAATTGTTATTGATTATGTTGTACTGGCTATCTAGCTAGCTATCTAGCTATCTCCTCACACTCCCCATCTCTCTGCATTGCTCTCTGTGCTCTCTCACATGCACAGTTGTATCTCTCCCCCATAAATACCGTAATCCTTATAAGTGACCGTTATACAGAGATTCCAACTATAAACAAAAAATATAGATGTAAAGTTGATGTATTTGCACAACAGAAGAATTAATTTGGGGAAAAATATGTATATCAAGAATCGTTTTGGAATCGGATCGTGACTCCCAGAATTGGAATCGGACCGTGAAGTGCCTAAAGATTCCCATTTTGTCCATTTGCCAATTTCCACCCAAAAGCTGATCTCCCCCTATTACCTAAACATTGACTGAGTGATAGCCTTTTCTGTTTATATAAACAAATTCCTCACAACTGAGTGATTTTCTGGCTATGTGTATGCAATCTGTTCTCTGAGTCATATTGAGAAAACCTGAGATGGCATTAAAATCTTTCATTATTGCTATCCACTATTATATTAGGAAATGTAATGTTTTGCAGCATGAGCAATATAAATGCTTGTGTTGTGTTGGCCTTTCCATAAATAGGGTGACTTGCTGGCAGAGATCCACAAATAGTGTCACAGGCAAACAAAAGTCTATGTGATTGAATTGATGTTTCAGTCAAACGTCTCAGCAAAGAGGTTTCTGCCATCGTTAAAAACATGTTCCTCAGCTGTGTGTGCCAGATCTTCAAGCAAGGCATCAACCCAGTCAATAGTTAGAAGTGCCTTTTATTCAATTTTACTTTACATTTCATCTCTGTCACCTGTCACCTTGTTGTGTGCACCATAGTAAGTAATTATTATGCTGATATGATTGACAATAAGTGGCATCATAATCTGTTTACCTGTGGTTACACTTTTCTGCCAATAGGTGTTTCTGCATACACATGGACAGGAGTAGCTCTAAAAACACATACATACAGAATAACTCATGTTCTGTGGGTAGAAATGTACGTATTCATGGCTTTCGCACAAAACTGTGTATGCACGGTTAATAAATGAGACCCCTGGACTCTCTTAATAAATGAGACCCCTGTGGCATTCTCTGTCTTTAAACTTGTGATCTCCCAGTGGTGAGGGTGAATGCTTTTCTGTTCTGTTTTCTAATGCAACAACCATTTTTGTAAATAATAATAATAATAATAATAATAATAATAATAATAAATTAATAAATAAATAAATTAATTAATTAATTAAAATAAATCAATAAGAATCTGGAAACAAGGAACAGCACAGGAAGTTAGTTTTGGGTTTATTTGTATTCCGAGAGACTGCAAGTTTAAAAGCATGTGGTCAAAATCTTATCAAGAGACAATCAAGACACAAGGTGTATAAAACAACTAGTTGAAATGGGGTCTAAGATGCCCAGAGGTGGGTAGGAACGTGCTACGTTTACTTCATTACATTTACTTGAGTAACTTTTTGAAAAAAGAAATATACTTTTAATAGTAGGTTTAGCTGGCCATACTTAATACTTCTTACTCAAGTTCATTTTTAATCACAGAAATATACTTTTACTTCGCCACATTTAGTGGCGTTCCTCTGTTACTGTTAAATATTAATTAGCTAATATATGTAGTTTTAATAATTAGCTTATATCATGTACACTGTTAGATGTCGCTGTAGATTTAGCTGCACAGTACTGCAAAATCCTACAGTGCAATACCACATTTCAACAATACAGTAAAATACCTTAGTTTACATTGCATTCTGGGTCATTTTGATTGAGCGGGAATATTTTACAATATATTTTAGTCTTGCTGTAACCTGGCTGGAACATGGCTACAGTATAACAGGCAATAATACAGGATTGCTGTAAACAACGAAAGCGTGCCACCTGACGTAAAACTGCCACACATCTCCTGGTCACTGGCTAGAAGTTTGGTATGGTTTATTTTATGGTGGTTTTTTTTTTTTTTTTTTTTTTTTTATTTATGTTTTTCATGACTTTTTTTTTCAGATTTTTCATGAATTTTTTTCTGATTTTACACTATAGTGTACCACTACATTGTCTGTAGTGTGGAATGAGACTGCCAAGTTATAGCCAGCGAACAAACAGAATTAGCTGTTTATTTTCTTTCTGTCGAGTTTGACAGAAGAGCGTTTTATGACGGTCTGCGAGGTAAAAATACTAAATTTGTCAATTGAGGATGATGGGTTTGAGGAGAGCGATAAACGGCTGTGTTTAAACAAAAATTTCCCCTCTCTAAAGTACTAAAGTCTTCAAATGTTTTTAATCGTTTAAATGAATGTATATGAATACAATATATATATTTTTTAAAAGAACATTGTTTTGATTGCTTTTTGATTTGTAATGTTATTCTGAAGTAGTATTACAATATTACTAACTATAGATTTATATACTATACTACCTATATATCATAAACTTATGTAATATCATAATTAGTCATTATTATAAATAGTAATAATTAGCAGTAATGCAGCAATACAGGTATTACAGTACAATAAAATACAGTACAAACAGACCAAATTACAAAATACAGTAAGATACTGTTTTGTAGTTATACAGTATTGTTCTGTATACTGTAAATTGCATTACAGTGCAATTACTGTAAATTAAAATACAGAAACTTGCTGGGAATCGTGCTGCCAGTAGCTTACTGTAAATATACAAGGAAATCGTTTACAGTGTATAATGAGGTCACGAGTCTCGCCATATGCTGCAGTAGTCTGAATGCGAAGGCAACAACCGCTCACTTTTTTACTGGCTCAGTACTGGAGAGGGGGAAGAAGCGAGCCCGTCGACGGAGACAGGACACACACACAAACACACACACAAACACACACACTTTCTCTTCTGTTCTGTTCCGTAGTCTGTTCTGTTGTTCTCTGTTGTCTTGTATAAATGCAGATGTTGACAAGTTTGTGTTGTTAACATGTTGTGAAAATAAAGACCGTCAACTGGGGGGGGGGTGAGATTTTGTGTTAAAAATGACAGGTTGTGTGTTACTGTACCCATCACAGGACTGGGATACGCGGCTTCATCTTGAATCCAGGTTTTATATCATATAAACAGAACAGACAAACTTTCAAGGAGAGGTGTGACTTGCAGTTCCCCATGTAGAACTCCATGTAGTATTTTAATCAGATCCGAAGTAACTAGTAACTTGCTACTTGAGTAGTCTTCTCATTGGATACTTTATTACTCTTACTCAAGTAATTATTAACATTATTACTTTTACTGTTACTTGAATAATTATTTTTATAAGTAGTTTTACTTGTATTCAGTAAATGTTTTGGCTACTCTGCCCACCTCTGAAGATGCCAATACAATATGGTTACCACTCCTCAGTGATCACCCACCTTCACCTTTAGCAGCCAGTTAGCATGCATTTGCTAAACTGGCATAGGAACACTTTTGCACTCATTTTCCGGTGCATAGCAGTTATCAGTTTACCCAATCTGAGCATTCATGGCTCATTACCCTCATGGAGCTGAGGGGATAAATACAACCCACCACTTATACTGACAGCTCAAAAATATAAATGATATGGTGCACAAATTGGGCATAGTCCAACTTACTTTCTCCCCACAAGGAATCAGAAATGGTGTCCAGGATATACTGTACCTTTCTCTCTGCAAGGGTTCTGAAAACCATGTCCAGATCCTGCAGTATCCTCCATAGTGCAACAGACCAATAACACAAACCAAACTCTCCACATTAAGATGTACATATTACTTGTTTTAGCTAGATCATCTTACCTTACATGCAGTAAAGTTATCAGAGGTGGGTAGTAACACGTTGCATTTACTCTGTCACATGTACCTAAGTAACTTTTCCCAATAAATTGTACTTATAGGACTAGTTTTAACGCATAATACTTTTCACTCTTACTCGAGGACATTTATGATTTAAAAAATTTACTTGTACTGAGTTACATGAGACTACACACTTCTCACTACTTTTATTTAATTTATTAAAATGATTTTTATTCACGCACACACAGCTTCTACAACATTGACTGCTTTGATACACATTTATATGACTATGTTTGGCTCATTTTTAAATAAACCACTTTTAAATAAATCACACCCCTCCACCATGGAGGCTCCACGACTAGCTAGCTAATGTTTTCTATGAATGAAAGAGGACGTCTCTTAGCTTCTACAGCATGTGAGAGACTTTTTAGTCAAGAAGGTCTTCTATTCACTGCGAAAAGATCTCGACTTTAATACAAAAATTTTGAGAGTCTGCTACTTTTGAAGCTCAACAGTCACCTTACTGAGTGATTCTTTAAGACAGGATCAATATTCACCCTCACGCCGAAGCCTTGCTCTTACTGTACCGCAAACTGTGTGTGTTGCTTTGCAAGTACATATTTTCATGCGGTTGCATTTTTCCTGTCCTAATATATTATCACAAACTGATTTATTTTATTAATATTTAAATCGAATAATTTACATATATATTAAATTAAATTATATTAAATATGTTAGGGTTATAAGTTTTCAATCCATTTATTCTCATTGTGAGCCTATAAAAGTAAAGCAACAGTGTTGCTTTTTGCGGTTAGTGTAGGTTTAAATTCCGCATATTTTTGCATAATAATTTCTAATAAAGTCAGAAGTATGCACGCCTGCTTTTTTCCATGTTGAACGCTATTGGCTGTTTTCACGCGCATTCTGAGTAAACCTTGAATTAGGGTTAAAACATGGGTTGACTGAGCAAGTTGATAACCAGCGACATGAAATTATCCTCCGAGATTAAAATAACACTTCTAGATTCATGTGATGGAGCTAACTTTGGCTCAGTGTTTCTCTTTCACTTACAGTAAATGAAAACATTCATGATCAGGTGAAATTGTTATGTGAATGATCTAGGTCAGACTACATTGTCCTGGATAAGTACTGCAACTGCAGTTTAAATTGCTTACTGCCACACATAATCAAGGTTCACACACATAATCACACATACATTTCATTCATTCATCTTCAGTAACCACTTTATTCTGGGAACATTGACTTTGCGTGGTTGTTGGTGCCAGACAGGATGGTTTGAGCATGTCAAAAATGACTGATCTCCCATGATTTTCTAACACATGAATAAGCAGGTGTATAGGTATTCCCAATTTCAGAGATTTTATTATACCACTTAATTTACACAAAATATCATACTATATTCTGTATGTGCTGTTAAAGTATGAATAATAGCTTAAAATACAAGGAAAATAACTCCCCTGAATTTTAACTCACACTTCATTAATTCACGGAGCAGAGGGTTTCCTTGGAAAGAAAAAGGGGGAAAAAATGACGAGGAAATAAAATCAAGGTGAGGAAGGGAAAATCGGTTGAAGTAAGAAGGAAGCACTGAAAAAGCATATAGAACGAAATACAGTGCAGTTCCTAAACTGGTTATGTAAGTGTCAAGCATTGAAATAAATAAATCTAAATAAAATACAATAAATAAATCTTTATCATGCTGTGACAGTTCATCATATATTTTGTCAACTCTCTCCTGTAAAGAAAACCTGCCCACACTTTGAAGGACAGTCTGACCTAGCACTTACCTGCAATGCTTATGGCTCACTTTAATTTAATTTACAACCTATCAATAAAAACAAATTGGTCCTAGGGATAAACAGTCTCAGATTAATATGTTCTTCTCTTTTCCTCCATGGGCATTGTCATGCTGGAACAGGTTTGGGCTCAGCCCCTTAGTTCCAGTGTTTCCAGAATTTGTATGACTACAGCATACAAAAACATCTTACAATTGTGTGTGTTCTGCAGGTTAGATGTTGAGCTGTGACATGCTGAAATTACTGTAAAATGTACTGTTTTTATTTATTTTATTTTTTTTAAGTTTAGATGCATTAAAAACTCTAACAGTGACCAAAAATAAATATAGTAAAGTTGAATATTTTATTTATAACAAACTAAAATAAAAGTACTATCATTTATTTATACTCAAAATAGTACCATTACAGTGAACTATGTACTCAAGTACTGTAACAAGAGTACAAGTAGGGTTACCTTCTAGGATTACTTTTAAAGTTATTAACTTTAACCATATGTTAACCATATGATAACCATATGTTATCATCTCTAACAAATGGTTGCATTAAGTAAATTTTAACAACATTGGGAAATATTACAAAGATGCCAAACTCAAAAGCTAAAGTTAGGAATGCCTTCAAGCACAAGTACTTTTACAATTGTGCAAAATTTGCAAAAGGGAATTAACTTCAGCAGCCAGTTTACATTTGCTAACACATTGTTTTTGGTGTTTTTTTATATTTGTTATAGTTATAGCCTTTACTAATTTTAGGTCATCTCCAGAGCCCTAACTGCTGTTATGGAATGCAGATTGTGCTCTTTGTGAATTAATGAGGTCAACAAGATAAGAATATATTAGCCTGAAAAAATACTGATTAAATGATACTGAGGTTATGTAACAAAATGAAACCAACTTCCTCATACTTAACCTTACTATCACTCATGAAGGCAACATTAAATGCAGAAAAAAAGTCAATATCATGTAATGGAGCACAGTTTGTAGTTGTGTAAACTAAATGAACTAAATGTAAGCTAAATTAATAACTCTGAAATACACCAGGACCCTGCACAATCAGTGGTTACAGCTTTGGGATACCAATCAGAAGGATGTGAGTTCTAATTCCAGGACTGTCAAGCTACCTGGGTCGGGTAATTGAGCAAGACCCTTAATTCTCAACTGCTTGGTTGTATCCTGTCCCAATAGTAAGTCGCTTTGGATAAAAGTGTCAGCTGACCTGCTAAATTCACTTCTTTATTAATCCAATTTTGCTGAAAGACTTACCAAAGTACTGTAGGAAATACACTATATGGCCAAAGGTTTGTGGACATCTAACCATCACACTCATATGTGGGCCTTCCCCAAACTGTTGCCACAAAGTTGGAGGCACACAACTGAATAGGATGTCTTTGAGTGCTGTGGAACTAAGATACCCAAACCTGTTCCAGCATGATACTGCCCTGTGCCCTGTGCATGGGTTAAATGCAGAGGACAAATTCCAAGTATGTGTTACCATACATTGGCCTTCACATGTCACTTTCACTTTCACAAAGCGAAGTTCATTAAGACATTTTTTGAGTGGAGTGTAAGAACTCGAGTGGCCTCCATAGAGCCCTGACCTCAACCCTACTCAACACCTTTGGGATGAACTGAACTGGAATGCTAACTGCACCCCAGACTTCCTCACCTAACAATTAGTGCCTGACCTCACTAATGCTCTTGTAGCTGAATGAGCACAAATTCCCACAGCCACGCTCCAAAATCTAGTGGAAAGACTTCCCAGAAGAATGGAAGTTATTATAACAGCAAAAGGGGACTAAATCTGGAATAGGATGTTCACCAAGCACATATAGGCAGGGAAGGAAATTTACACAGTGGGTCAAAATAGCAGTGAACTACAGTCATGCATGCAGACATGAGGAAACACTCATGTTCAAGGAAGTCACATAACCTCATTTGACTTTGTTATGGTACTTTGGGTGTCCAATTTTCTCTCAAAGAATCATTATAGTTTACTCTAGTTTTACCACAATACATTATGAAAACTAAACAGATACCACTCTGACAGACATCATGTAATATAGAGTGTTTACTCAAGGTTTATGTATGTTTAAGGTTTATACTGGTTGTTTATTTGTATTAGTGAACATTGTACAGTCTGCAGCACATGATGTATGCATAATAAGATGTATGATAAGGAGCATATTTGTAAGTAATGTGTTTACAGGGTGTCCCAAAGTATCCATACATATGGTAAATTAACACTCTTCAGCAAAATCTTCTTTTTTTTTAAGTTAGTTTTTAAGAATGCCTTTGACAAATGAAGAACATACTGAAATCATTCTCATGGCTGGATCGGGAAGCTGTCGCAAGGTTGCGATGAACATGCAATTACATGCATAACACCAGATGTGTTAACATAAGTTCATCATGAGTGGGAAAGATGACAGTGTGTGTGTTTAGAAATAAATGGCAATAGTGTACAGGATGTTTTGTAAATAAAGTTACATTTTGCTAAAAAAAAAAAAAAAAAAAAAAAAAAAAAAGGGTTAATTTCCCCTATATATGGAGAATTTTGGGATACCCTGTAGTATGTAAGTAATGATTTTGTGTTCGTTTGTTACAAAATGAAAATATAAAAACAAGCAAACAGTTTTTTATTTTAGTTGTTTTACTTGGGAAATAGAAAATGAATTCAGTTTTTTTCCCTAAAATATTTTTATAAATAAAATCGTTCATTAATTTTAGCTAAGTGAATTTGAAATGATACACAAGCAAAGGAGAAATATAAAATTTTTTGTAATGGATCATTTCATCTCAAGTGGTCCAATAATTGCAAAGTTGGTTGCTTGACCATTTTTCATTTTTCTAAAAATCTTTCGAGTGATTACCTCTATGTATTGGCATTGCAAAACCACTATGACGGCCATCTTTGTGTTGTGGCACACAACAAATTTTCTTTATACAGCTGTTTACGGAAACCTCAATATCTCGGCTCAGGATGGTCCTAACTCCTTGGAACAAAAACTGATCGCTAGAGCACATTACAAGGTATATGAACATGTAAACATTTTGCACATTCTTGTTCCTTAGACTTTAAACTTAAGTCCGAGTCTCAGTCTTAATTTTTTTAGGGGGTACCTAGGTAAGTATAGTGTGCATACAGAACATTTCAGGTTTGAGACTTTTTTTTTTATGGGTGAGAAAGTGCAATTTTTTAAAACTCCCCTCAAGTTTGGGTTGAATATCTCCAGTGGAGGATCAGATACGAACCTGAAATTTTCACAGAAATAAGTCCTCTATAGTAGAATTAGAGTTTGAGATTCCACTGGTTAGAGAGCTAGGGCTAGTAGAAATCTGGGGAAAACCCTACTTTATTCATGCATTAATTTTGTTTATTATTATGTATTCATGTTACCCAGAGATATTGTTGTGCCCCTTTACTTCTGTGGAGAAATCGCAGTAGACGTGTAGATGCAGTAGACTTCATTTCTTTATTGAAAACATTCATAAGAACATAACCCCAATTCCTAAAAAGTTGGCACAGTATGGAAAAGGCTAATAAAAACAAAGAGGAGTGATTTCTATATGTACTTTGACTTGTATTAAAACAAAAAACATATAAAGACAAGGTATTTGATGTTTTACCTAATCAACTGCATAGTTTTTTGAAGATAAACGTTTATTTTGAAATTGATGCATGCAACACGATCGAAAAAAGTTGGGACAGGGGCAATTTAGGAACAATAGTGATCTGACAAGTTCAAATAAGAAGGTGATGAGAAACAGGTGAAGCAATCGTCTAATCATGGTATAAAAGGAGCCTCCATAAAAGGCTTAGAACTTCAAGAGCAAGGACGGGTCGAGGCTCGCCAATCTGCCAACACATGCATCAGCAAATAATCCAACACTTTGAGAACAACATTCCACCTTCTACAGTGCACAATATAATTAAAAGATTCAAGGAATCCAGTCAAATCTCGGTGCATAAAGGGCAAGGTCGAAAACCACTTCTGAATGTGTGTGATCTCCGATCCCTCAGACGTCACTGTGAGGGCACCATTAATGCAGAAAGATGTACACATTTTGGAGCAACATATGCTGCCATCCAAAGCAGGACAACACCAAACCACATTCTGCCCGGATGGTTGAGTAAGCAGAGAGTGCGGGTGCTAGCATGGCCTGTCTGCAGTCCTGACCTGTCTCCGATTGAGAATGTGTGGTGCAGGTGCACTATGAAGTGCAAAATAAGGCAACGAAGGCCCTGTACAGTTGCGCAGCTGAAGAAATACATAATGGATGAATGGGGGAAAATTTCGCTTGCTAAACTTAATCAACTGGTGTCTTCAGTGCCCAAACGCTTAATAAGTGTTACTCAAAGAAAAGGCGATGTTACACAGTGGTAAACAGTCGACTGTCCCAACTTTTTTGGAGTGTGTTGCAGTCATCGGATTTGAAATGAGTGTATATTTTCAAAAATAAATTAAGTTCACAAAGTAAAACATCAAATAATGTGTTAATAATGTGTTTTCAATATAGTACAGGGTGAACTGACTCTTTTTGGGTTTTTTTTGCATTTTCATTGTTTTTTTAATTTTTTTTATTTTTTTCTGACATGTTGGTGTTATATCTTTCACTTGGATGTTATAAGTTGCACTGAGTAAATACAGTTGGATAAAACAAAAACTGTGTCTGTGTTCATTTCAGGCTGAAAAGCAACAAAATGTGATTATTTTAAAAGGGGGGGTGATTCTTTTCTATACCCACTGTAGTGTGAGTCACAACATTAGAAGAAACCCATATGCATAATAACAGTAATTATGGGAACATAAATATATGCATTTTAAATAACATACTTTCCTTTGTAGGCTCGTGAGCTCTATGAGCATACACGCCCAGCTACAAGAATGTGGACCAGAATGATGCTCCATCATCAAAGTATTGAAAAAGTATTTTTATAACAAACCTGTTTTTATAAGTGTACACAACAGTGCTGTTGCATTCTTGAATTTGAAGGTGATTAATTTGCTAGAACACCATGGCTCTGATATTAGTTCTGGCTGTAACACAAGTTTATAAGGTTTATATTAATAGGCTCGTTCTAGCACATTATTGTTTCTATTGTAACAGCTTCCACACAATTTACAAATTAACAAAGAATGTGGTTAAGTCTTCAGTCATAACATAAGAGTCTCACCGCTTTGTAACCACGTTAGAATTTCTTCAGGACTTTCCAGTAACTTGGTAGCATGACAAGTTTTTTTTTGTTGTTTTTTTTTGGGGGGGGTGGGGGGTTTGTATGTTGTCATATTGTACAGGTGCATCTCAATAAATTAGAATGTCGTGGAAAAGTTCATTTATTTCAGTAATTCAACTCAAATTGTGAAACTCGTGTATTAAATAAATTCAATGCACACAGACTGAAGTAGTTTAAGTCTTTGGTTCTTTTAATTGTGATGATTTTGGCTCACATTTAACAAAAACCCACCAATTCACTATCTCAACAAATTAGAATATTTCATAAGACCAATAAAAAAACATTTTTAGTGAATTGTTGGCCTTCTGGAAAGTATGTTCATTTACTGTACATGTACTCAATACTTGGTAGGGGCTCCTTTTGCTTTAATTACTGCCTCAATTCAGCGCGGCATGGAGGTGATCAGTTTGTGGCACTGCTGAGGTGGTATGGACGCCCAGGTTTCTTTGACAGTGGCCTTCAGCTCATCTGCATTTTTTGGTCTCTTGTTTCTCATTTTCCTCTTGACAATACCCCATAGATTCTCTATGGGGTTCAGGTCTGGTGAGTTTGCTGGCCAGTCAAGCACACCAACACCATGGTCATTTAACCAACTTTTGGTGCTTTTGGCAGTGTGGGCAGGTGCCAAATCCTGCTGGAAAATGAAATCAGCATCTTCAAAAAGCTGGTCAGCAGAAGGAAGCATGAAGTGCTCCAAAATTTCTTGGTAAATGGATGCAGTGACTTTGGTTTTCAAAAAACACAATGGACCAACACCAGCAGATGACATTGCACCCCAAATCATCACAGACTGTAGAAACTTAACACTGGACTTCAAGCAACTTGGGCTATGAGCTTCTCCACCCTTCCTCCAGACTCTAGGACCTTGGTTTCCAAATGAAATACAAAACTTGCTCTCATCTGAAAAGAGGACTTTGGACCACTGGGCAACAGTCCAGTTCTTCTTCTCCTTAGCCCAGGTAAGATGCCTCTGACGTTGTCTGTGGTTCAGGAGTGGCTTAACAAGAGGAATACGACAACTGTAGCCAAATTCCTTGACACGTCTGTTTGTGGTGGCTCTTGATGCCTTGACCCCAGCCTCAGTCCATTCCTTGTGAAGTTCACTCAAATTCTTGAATCGATTTTGCTTGACAATCCTCATAAGGCTGCAGTTCTCTCAGTTGGTTGTGCATCTTTTTCTGCCACACTTTTTCCTTCCACTCAACTTTCTGTTAACATGCTTGGATACAGCACTCTGTGAACAGCCAGCTTCTTTGGCAATGAATGTTTGTGGCTTACCTAGTGAACCAAACTGAGAGACCATTTTGAAGGCTCAGGAAACCTTTGCAGGTGTTTTGAGCTGATTAGCTGATTGGCATGTCACCATATTCTAATTTGTTGAGATAGTGAATTGGTGGGTTTTTGTTAAATGTAAACCAAAATCATCACAATTAAAAGAACCAAAGACTTAAACTACTTCAGTCTGTGTGCATTGAATTTATTTAATACACGAGTTTCACAATTTGAGTTGAATTACTGAAATAAATGAACTTTTTCACGACATTCTAATTTATTGAGATGCACCTGTAACAGCTTCCCCATAACTCCACATAATTTAAGCCCAATACTAAAAAAAGTGTAGATATTTAATAAAGAAAAACATATAGCCTAATCATTGATGTGGTTAAGTTTTCTGTTAGGAGATATTTATGTAACATTTACTGGCATCTCGCCACTTTTTAACCGCATTGGAATTTCTTCAGGACTTTCCAGTTTCTTTGTAGCATGACAAGCGGTGGTTTTTTGTCTGATTAACTTCAAGAGAGAGATAAAAAGAGGCTGGTGAGGAAACAAAAGTTTATAGCTACCATTATGTAAGTAACATTATGTAATTCCACAACATTAAATGTAATTAAGTTAGAAAGTGTGATGTGTTTGATGCTCAGTGTGTCTCAAGAAAACATTCCCTACATACACCGCCACAAAAAGGCTGAAATGTTAATACAAGTCAGGTTTGGACCATGTATTAATTCAGCTGACATCAAATTTTGACACTATCACTACACTACAGTGCCTTTGCCCACTACAGCCTGTAGTGGAACCTGATGTGGTCTTCTGCTGTTGTAGGCCATCTACCTCAAGGTTCGATGTGCTGTGCATGCTGAGATGCTTTTCTGCTCACCACGTTTGGAAAGAGTGGTTATTTGAGTTATCATAGCTGTCATCTCGACCCATTCTGGCCATTCTCCTCATACCTCTCTTAACTCTCTAAAAGAGTGTTAACTCTAACAAGCCTACTATTTTTTTATTATTATTATTACATACAGTGCTGTTAAAAAGTATTTGCCCCATCTTGATTTCTTCTGTTTTTGTGTATATCTCATACTAAATAGTTTTATATCTTTATATTTTTTTACTGAAGCAAAAAAAGTCATCCAACACCTATCACTAATGTGAAAATCTAATTGCCCCCTTAAACTTAAAATATGGTTGTGCCACCTTTAGCAGCAAAAACTGCAACCAAACGCTTCCGATAACTGGAGATCAGTCTTTCACTTACCTCTAGGACTTACTCCTACGCTTTGGATCATTGTCTTGCCGCATAATCCAGTTGTGCTTGAGTTTCAACTTATGGACTGATTTTTAAAAGTTTTAATCATTTTCCATGTTGGCAACTCCAGAATTCAATCCTCAGTTACATTTACATTTCTGGCAATTTTTTTGTTTTGTTTTGTTTTGAGAGAGATACTACCTATAGTTGCAATCAAAATTATTCACCCACCATTGCAAATCAGGTTTATTGTCAAAATTGAAAGACTTTCAGCTGTTTGCAATGAACAAATCAAACAAAAGCAACTGAAATAGTTCAACAAAACGAATGCTTCAAGTGGTTTCCCCAAATTCAACTGAAAATGCAACTTACACAACAGAACATGGACTGTGAACTGTAAACATGGACTGTAAACTATAAGCTATTGTGTAATGTAGCAGCACGAGTATAGCAGCAACACTGGCAGCAAAAATGAGTTCCCTAGTAAAGTGACTGATGCAGCTATGTAAAGTGCACTGTGCAGTAGAGTCTTACTGGTTTAGCGCTGGGTTAGTTACTGGGTTTTGATTGCAACTGTAATTTAATTCTTTCATAATTAATGGAATAAACCGAGTTCGAGAGCTAATTGACTCCCCTGCCAATAAGCACCCCCCCACCCCCCACCCCCAAGTAATGCCTCATCTAATCCTAGCTGAGTATATTCACCCATTAACTAGTTGCACTGACCAGTTGCTTATTCTTATTATTACCTTCCATTCTTGTGGAAATGTAGCTCACAGTGCTATAAAGGATTATACAGTATAATAACAAGATGAGAAAATACACTCCAAACTCCCCCACAGTGCAAAACTAATTGCCAACTAATTGTCGTGAAAAAGGCACTAATACACCAGCCTGGATGTAAAGTGTCCAAAAACCAAAAGAAAGAGAAGCAGAACTCACATGGCTATTTTTTTTTTTGCTCTCAAGCCTTCATTACAAAGACTGTAGTGACCTGCCAGCTGTAATTGCAAAACCATTCACCTTAAAACATGAGACAGTGGGACAGTGAAAAAAACAGTATATTTGTGTTTCCCCGTGTTGCTGTGAAATGAGTATCATAGCATACAAACACCTTGCTGTTCTGCTACAGGCTGCACAGTTATGGCATCATTGCAGATAATGATTTTAAATATAGTGCACAGTGTATAGAAAGTGTGGTTTTGAGACTTTGTGGATTTCTATGTTTTTTTCATTTCACTCACATGCGAGGGGAAGCAAAGGCTCGAAGCAGTAAACAAGGGCAACGTCAGGTATGAGCTTCACTTCAGCCTCACTTCACTAATGCACCTATGTGGGATGATTTTTTTTTTTATTTTTATGTAACTGAATGAGGTCTTGATGTGAGGCATGATGCTAGATGTAACACTTGATGCAAAATTATAAATGCATCTAATTAATGCTATGCTTACACCTAAGAAAAGGAAACATATTGGCTCTTTTTGTGAATAAAAAAACGTTGTGTAAATAAAAGCTACAGCTGTTAACATGCCTACTGTAATACTAGTTTGTGGTTAGCCTGTTATTTACATGTACTCATTTGGCAGATATTTTTATCTAATGAAACGTATAATTGAGCTGACCAGATAAGGGTTATAATTGTGCTAATAAATTTACATACCCCTTGCAAATTTGAGCACAACTTGTTCAATTCTTGCTCAAGGTCCCTACAGTTCAGCTTGGCAGTACTGGGATTCAAATTCACAATCTTCCAATAAGCAGTTCAGAGCTCTAACTGCTACCACTCTTTTGGAATGCATATTGTGCTCTTTGTGTAACAATGAGGTTAACTAGGTCAGAATGTATTAGCTTAGAAACACACTTTACTTCAAGGAAACATACTTCCTCATACTTATACTTACTGTCAACCATAATAAAGGCTACTTAAAATGCAAAAGGAAGTGAATATTATGGCATGGAACATTAAAACCTGATGTTACATAAATGTAAATTAATGACTCCAGGAACAACTTCTACACTTCATTCATCTTAATTCATTTCTTCCTAGTCAGGGTTGTGTTGGGGAAGTGGTGGTTCAGTGGTTAAGGCTTTGAGGCACTTCTTGTAAGGTTGTGATTTCAAATCTTAGCCCTGCCAAACATCTAGGGTTGGGTCCGTGAGCAAGAGTCATTACAATCCTGTAAAGCTGCTTTTTGACTGTCTACTGCTATACAAATAAAACTGAACTCAATAAATGTCTTTAATAACAAAAAAGGTGGAGAGGAGGTAAATGGATTGCTTGAATATCTGCACCATAATCAGGACTTTAAGAGAACATAAAATTACTATATTTATTTTTATTGCCCCATTGCTTACTAGAGTTTTTTGGGTTTTTTTTTTTTTTTACATTAATTGTAATATTTAAGCAAAGCTCAAAAAAGTGTAAGAACAGGCATGATGTGAAGACTTGACATTAATTCTCCATTAATGAAGAATGAAGGTCAAATTTCTCAAGAACAATAAAGGAAAACCCTTTTCAGCATAATGACAGCATTACCTATAAATATCTGCTAATGTGTTTCTTCTTTACATCTTCATTGCATAAATGTATTGTTCCCTTTCTGCTTCTCAGCAAGTCTTGTGTGTTTATTTTAAGTATTTATGACCCAAGCTTCCTTGTTTTGTTGTTTTCTTTTATGGTGGCTTAGTATTACATTGTTTTTTTTGCCTGGATTTTCTGTAAGAAGCACACACCCTTCCCGCATATTACAGTAATGCAGAAAACAAGAGAACAGATTCAAAATATGATTCACAACATCAAAGAGAACCCCATATGCATGACTTTGTAGGCTAATCATGTCACTACACATGCTTGGCTGCAGGAATGTGAAAGTTTATCATCAGTGGATTGAAGATTTGTTTTATAAGTACCACTGAATTTTCAAAACTGAAGGTGTTGGCTAATTTTCTATAACAACACGGCTTTGATAGTAGTTTTGGTGAGTTTAGTCCATCTCAAGGTATGTTTTGATGTTTTGATAGAGAATACAAAAATAATGTAAATGAACTGCGTCATGGAGCATATCTTCAACCTGCAAACCACACCACTTATTAAAGATAAACTCAAAGACTCTGCATCGTCATTCACTCTGAATGGATCCATGACAGATTAGTCTAGCAAACTGAGCTTCTGAATGCTGAATCGCCAATCATTCAAAGCATACTATCATGTAGACACCAGGATCAGTGCCTAACTATACAGTGGGTATAGAAAAGAATCACCCCCCTTTAAAATAACCACATTTTGTTGCTTTTCAGCCTGAAATGAAGACGGATACAGTTTTTGTTTTATGCAGCTGTATTTACTCAGTGCATCTTATAACATCCAAGTGAAAGATATAACACCAACATATAAAAAAAATAAATAAAAATAATAAAAAAACAGAGTTGGAAAAAGGATCACCCCCTTGCTTTAATTTTCCTTAATTTTATTAATTACAGCCTTTAGTCTGTTGGGATATGTCTCTACTAACTTTGCACATCTAGACTTTGCAATATTTGCCCACTCTTCTTTGCAGAACTGCTCAAGTTCAGTTAAATTTGATGGTGACCATTTGTGGACTGTAGTCTTCAAGTCATTCCACAGATTTTCAGTGGGGTTTAAGTCTGGGCTCTGACTAGGACATGCAAGGACATTCACCTTTTTCTCCTTCAACCACTGTGTGGTCAGTTTTGCTGTGTGCTTTGGGTCATTGTCATGTTGGAAGGTAAACCTTCTTCCCATTGACAACTTTCTGGCAGAGGGCAGCAGATTTTCCTCAAGAATTTGATGGTATTTTGCCCCATACATTTTCCTTCTATCCTGACAAGCGCTCCAGTCCCTGCTGCAGAGAAACACCCCCATAACAGGATATTACCACCTCCATGTTTTACTGTAGGAATGGTGTTATTTGGATGGTGAGCTGTATTGGATTTCCTCCAGACATATCGTTTGGTGTTGAGGCCAAATAATTAAATTTTAGACTCATCTGACCAGAACACCTTTTTCCATGTGGCCTCAGAATCTTCAAGGTACGTTTTGGCAAAGCTCAGTCGTGGATGGCATTTTTCTTGCAACCCTCCCATACAAGCCACATTTGTGGAGAATTTGTGATATTGTTGGCACATGCACACAATGACCACTCTTTGTCATAAATTCCTGCAACTGCTTCAGAGTTGCTGTAAGCCTCTTGGTAGCCTCTCTGACCAGTTTCCTCCTGGCTCTTTCATCCAGTTTGGAGCGACGTCCTGATCCAGGGAGGGTCTGTGTTGTACCAAATGCCTTCCACTTCTTAATAATAGACTTCACTGTGCTTCTAGGCATTGATAAAGCCTCTGAAATGTTTTTGTATCCATCTCCTGACTTGTGCCTGTCCACAACTTTATCCCAGAGATCTTTTGACAGTGCCTTGCCACCCATAGTTGATTGTTTGCTTCAGTTGCCTACAAAATGCTCCAGGAAAGCTCTTGTCATGCTGAGCTAATCAAAATGACTACAGCTGATCATGGTTGAAAGTCAAATGTCTTTGTGTGCCATTGAGAAGGTGATTAGCTACACCTTATTGAGTTTACATGTCATTTTTAGGAGAGGGATGATCCTTTTTCCAACTCCGCTGATTCTGTTTTTTTTCTGACATGTTGGTGTTATATCTTTCACTTGGATGTTATAAGTTGCACTGAGTAAATACAGCTGGATAAAACAAAAACTGTGTCCGTCTTCATTTCAGGTTGAAAAGCAACAAAATGTGATTATTTTAAGGGGGGGGGGGGTGATTTTTCCTATACACACTGTATTTCCCAGAACTCAGCATGGCCTACAAACATGGCTGCTGACAACTACAACATCTAGGCTGTGTTCAAAATCATGGATTGTGACAGGACCTACTGCATTCAATTCAGTACCTACTGCTTGGCTGTTGATACAGTACATACTGATCAGTATAAGTGTGTAGCATGAATACAATCCAGATGTACTGTACTACATCTGCCATATTGGTGTGACATACAACTTAAAAAGACTTCCACCATTTTTGATTCTGACAGCTCTCATGTGCCAATCCCACTGCCTTATGGGATAGCGTAGTTCCCTACTGCAGAATCTTGGCGGAAGCAGTAGGTCATCCGGGTATTTCTCGCCTACTGTTTTATAAATACTGAGAATTCGGACATACTATTCCTTTGGCGTACTGCTTTTCGCCTACTGTATAGTAGGGTAGTAGGGATTGTTGGATTTAGACCTAGACTCTCACTTCTCACAGTCAGTGTGAGGTATACGCTTTATACCCGAAGTGCTAGCAGCACAGGACTGCTTCATAGGAGAGCAGCAGCAGCAGACATGCTCAGTGAACAGCTAGCCCAGCTCTGAGCCGCTGCTCCACCCACACCAGCCCTACCACCAGCTGCCTCTCTGTCTGCATCTCCACCAATCACTTGCCCTGATAAGTATGCCGGCAACTCGGCGGGGTGCAAGGGTTTTTTGCTACAGTGCTTGCTGTACTTTGCTGGTCAAAAGGGAGTTCCAGACAGCTCCAAGGCCTCCCAGTTTGCTCCCAGCCTTCTATGACAGCTTCTTACAGCTTTTCCAGCAAGCGTTGGAAAAACTGAGGGCAAAGAGACTGGTGAGCAGCCCAAACAAGGTGACCAGAGTGCTGCTGAATATGCTTTTTGTTTCCACATGTTGGCGGTGGAACAAGCAGCCCTCAAAGTCATCTATCGCCAGGAGCTGAACTTAGACCTGCTCACTGAACTGGCCTGTTATGACCAGATAATCATCTATGCCTTGACTGACATGTCCATCTGACTCAATACACTGATCAACAACCTTCAAGCTGTGAAAGGGATCATCACTCCGGTTTCCGAACTCCAAGCACCAGAGTCGTTGCAACTTGGCCAAATGAAGCTTGATGATGTGGAATGCCAACAGCATCAGAAAGGGAGGTTAGGTTTTTACTGTGGCAGCCCACAACACCAAATTGCACACTGCTCCTCTTGGCTTGCCACCAAGGGTCCATAGCCCACTACTGAGTAAAAAGCCTCCAAGTCTCACTGAACCACGGTGAGTCCTACCAGTTTCTTCTCTCACTATAACTTTGTAATTCCTGTTCAGATCAGGTGGCCTCCACCTCCATGGAAAGCCCAGACACCACAGCCCCAGTGATCATACCAGAATACCAGGAGTACTGTGAGGTATTCAGTAAGGCCAAGGCCAGTGGCGTGCTGTGGCAAATGTTGGATAAGTATGTAATTGCTTATATCGACAATATTCTGATCTATTCCCCTGAAGAGACTTCCCACAACCAGCATGTCAAGGTGGTCCTGTCACAGTTACTCAAACACCAGCTCTATGCAAAGGGTGGGAAATGTGAATTCCATGTGTGCAATGTGGCCTTCCTAGGCTACATCATAGGGCCAGAGGGAGTGCTTATTGACCAGGATAACGTTTCAGCTGTAACCAACTGACCTGTTCCTACCAGTGTGAAAGAACTGCAACAGTTCCTGGGATTCACCAATTTCTATCACCGTTTCATAAGGAGCTTCAGCAGCATCGCAACCCCCTTAACTGCCCTGTTAATGCTATGCTCACACCTAAGAAAAGGAAATATATTGGTGCTTTTTTGTGATTAAAAAACATTTCTGTAAATAAAAGCTACAGCTGTTAGCATACTTACTGTAATACTAGTTTGTGGTTAGCCTGTTATTTACTAATTTTGCAGATATTTTTTATCTAATGAGACGTACAATTGAGCTGAACAGATAAGGGTTATGGTTCTTGCTCAAGGGCCAAACGTTGCAGCTTGGCAGTACTGGGATTCAAATTCACAGTAACCGCTACCACTGTTATGGAATGCATATTATGCTCTTTGTAAAAATAAATCAAATAAAAAATTAGGTTAACTAGCTCAGAATATCCTAGCTTTGAAAGATTAAATTACTGCGTCAAGTAAATATACTTCCTCCTACTTATCCTTACTGTCACCCACAATGAAGGCTACTTAAAATGCAGAAGGAAGTAAATATTATGGCATGGCTCACAGCCTGCATTTACATAACCTAAAAAAGGTACCATAGGAATGTAAACTACAGATCTAAAAAATAATAATAAAAAATAGTAGTGAACTGCAGTAAATGCAGATATGAGAAACACCCATGTTCAAGAAAGACAAATATGTAGGCATATAAGAGTTTATTTGACTTTGGCATAATACATACGTTTAGTGTGTGTCCTAAATACAAGTAAAAAGTGAAGGAAATGCTTGCTTTTAATTGCTACTTTTAATTATTTTCTTCTGACTTCATGACCATTGGCTAATGTTTTATGTTCATCTGTGACCCTTAATGTCAAATATGCTGAATGTCATAGTTCTTAATTTTTTGTGTTTCGGTAATGTCTCAGAATACTGTATGATGGCTAGGCTGCTATCTCTCCCCCTCCCTTCAACTTCCCTTCACTCTTCTCTGTACATAAGCTGGCTTCTCCATTCTGAGAATGACCTAGTGAAAGTTATGCTTCTGTTGGTGAAAAGCTGATCTGGAGCCACCATCTGTCAGGGTAAAAGGCTTTTAGACTAGTGAACCAGTTTGAGGATGTATTTTTTTTATGGAGATGTAAATGCAACACGCATCATCTTCACATCTGTCTAAGTGAAATATGAAAATAAACAGTATTAGATATGATTTGATTTTATGCTACCATACGTTGTTATGTGATGGAAAGATGGTTTAATAGTGGGTTGACATAATATCAACATAATATCAATGATATGAAAGAAGAAAAAATATTTTTTCTTTCTTCTTTTGTTTTCTTTTATGACTCAGTTTGCTAAGGTATTGCGTCCCATAATAAATCTAAGGCCTATAAAAAGTATGCACTAATACCTCTTAAATATTACAGTTGCTTGAGTCACAACATTAAATAGAAACTCATATTCATGTCAGCATTAATTATGCTGTATGCATAAAAATGTTTCCATTTGATTTCCCAGTGTACCCTGCATGAAAATATCATTTGAAGCTCTTAGATGCACCGCTGATAGTACTGCTTCAATGGAATCCTATGGCAGATTCAAGTAAACTGTTCTTTATGGTTGTAAAGAATGTGTGTTTGAGATACCATAGACTTCCTGTCAGCTCGAACCAGTCTGGCCATTCTCTTCTGACCTCTCTAATCAATAATTGTTTCTGCTGCTCACTGATGTTTTTTTTGTTTTTTCCGCCACCATTCAGTGTAAACTGTAAAGGCTGGTATGCATGAAAATACCAGGAGACCAACAGTTGCTGAAATACTCACACCAGCCTGTTTTTTATCCATATATATATATATATATATATATATATATATATATATATATATATATATATATATATATATATATATATATATATATATATATATATTTTTTTTTTTTTTTTTAAATTGATGTCATCATCATTTTCCATGCTTTGTGTATACACAACTGTCAATGTTAATCCTACGCAAAAATTTTATGCATGAGCTATTATAACACCAAAATTAGAAAGAATCGTAGACTTGGGTTCCCTCTGGCATTATAGAGAAGCTAAGGAGTGACAACGAAGTTTTGAAGCTAATTGACCTTATTTTCTTTGTTTAAAAGTAAGTAAGTAAATAAATAAATAAAAATAGAACAAACAAAATAAAACTAACAATTTTGTAAAAGACTTTTGTAAGGACTTAAAAAGAAAATATTAGCACTAGAAAGGACAACTATTCAAAGTAATCAGTTGCATCTGTTGCATATACTTGTAGTTACATGAATCTGTTATGTAAAACCTTGTGAATTTACCTAGCCTTGTGAGATGATGACTGAAATTTGGCAAAGATTCATAAACAATCAGAGGCGTTTAGGCAGATTTGTTGTAGGTGTGCTTTTGGCCAGAGATCAAAGTTTTTTCAACTACTAATATTCAACTACTGATCTTTTAGTTTAGTACAGTAGAATTAAATGTCATATACTGTTTTTATATTAATTGTAATATCACAGAGCTCAAATGAGTTTTAAAAGACCCACATGAGCATTAATGTACAATAAAGTTCAGGTTAGATTAGAATGTCAGATCAGAGCCAAATGGGGGGGGGAAATCTCAGAACTGAAACGAACACACACCCCTTAAAACATCCACACAATGTGTCACATTAAGTGGAAAGAAGTGAACCTGAAACCACTGATCATATCTGAACCAGTCTTCACAATGTAAATAATCAGTTCTAAATCTGAGAAAGTGCTCATGAACTTGGTGAAACATGTATGAGGTGATGGTTGTCAAAGTTGCAAACCACAGAATACACAACGTTTTATACTTTGGCTCCCACATGATTCATGGGACTAAGGTTTCCTCCTATCATGAGGAGATTATACTGTACATTCAGCCATGCCAATGAAATGCCATATGACATTTCTTTTTACAGTGATGTTTGGAAACATTTATTTTCAGGCAAACTTAAAATTGCACATATAGCCAAAAACCCAAAAATCAGTTTGGCTAACATATATATTTTTGTGACTTACAGTTGTAACATTTTAACACAATTTAGATAATTTTAGAGAAATTTATTGCCTGCTGCCTATAATCACATCAGCACTACTGGTTAATAATATTTATTATATTTCTAGTGCTAATTTGTGGTCCAACATGACACCGGACAACATAATACATAAGGATAGATCATTCAATCAGATTTTGTAAGATAACATTAAAAGACTTTCTGTAATTTTGGGTTGGAGAGATGTTATACAACCACCACACCTAAAAATGAAAAGAATTTAAAACCTGAATCTTAACTTTTAAACATGTTAGGCTTGTAAACATCCTGGGTGACACAAACATTTGTCAGGCTCTGAGGAGGAGCAATAATTGAGTGGGCTTAATTTCAGTGGAAAACACTGAACACTGGGCGGGTCCAAGTTCTCAGGTTATTTGGCTTAATATCAGCACCCTGGCATCAACATGTCTTCTTTGTCGAAATACAACATGGAGGCATACAACGAAAGGCCACTGATTTGGCAGTAAACGTTTTTATACATGAAACTTGGTATTCATGTAAATCCTGTAAATTCAGAAAAATGTTCATATTATGGGTGATTGGCATTCATCAACATATGCATGCGAGTATGACGAAAATCAGTGTTTTCGGAAACTTTTGTAAATTTGTAAATTTTGGAAATGTTTAGTTCAGTTTGGCAAACATTTTCATACAACTTTACTAAAAGATTTATAATGTTTTTAAAATGTTTTAAAGCAGTTTCTAAACTTATTTTCTTATATATATATATATATATATATATATATATATATATATATATATATATATATATATATATATATATATATATATATATATATATACACACACATACCCTAAATGGGCAATGTATACTATGAGAACTAATCTAACTAACAATATATCCTCTGAAAATAAATATCATATTTTGAAAAACAATTGCATAATTGTGTTAATTTTGTTGTTTTTTTAAAAAAAAAAAAAGAATTCATTTTCTTGTGTGCCCATTAAATGGTTCATTAATGTTAGTCATCTTATCTGACCATTACTAATGACACAATTCTTCATTATGTAAGTAAAGATTCAAAAAAAAAAATTTTTTTTTTAAATAACTGAATAAAAGTAAAAAAGCACTCTAAAAAGTGACCAGCATGAATTCCAAAAAGAACTAAGCCCTTGTATTGCTGTACTTTTACAGCAACCTGAAGGACTAGTTTGTAGTTAGCATTTTTCTATAATACCAATTCATGTTCAGTCTGTTTATGGTACTAATTGTTCAGTCTGTTTATGGTACTAATGGTGTCCCATCCAAGAGTATATTCTAGCCTCACGCCCAGGGTCCCCAAGGCTCTGGATGTACCGTCAGTGAGTGAGGAAATGACCGAGGATAGCATGAGGCATGAGTATAGGTCATTCAGTCAGGAAAAGACTTACTATAGATTGGGGTTGGGTTTTCACAACAAACACACCCAAAAATGAATAGAAATGAAAACCTGAAAAAAATGACAGTAATCTTATCTGACCTGCCCAATTCTTCATTAGGCAATTATGCACAGGACACATCACATAAGCACAGCATCAAGGGTTGTATCAAGTGTCGCATCAAGACTTCAATCAATCCATGCTTGGATGTGTATCAGGTGCAATTCCAAGCTACAGGCAGGTGAAAAAGCAAAAATGCACCTTGATTTTAATCTGTTTTAATGAAAAATTAAATGTAAATGTAATTTTTTTTTTATTTACATTTCCACTCCAAACTCCAGCAAAGTCCAGCTAATTAAAAGTGTTTACATGATAGTTTGGCAAAGTGTCAGCAGTCTGTGATATGGCTACACTGAAACCTAAGCCAAACCTTAACCTCAGTAACAAAAAAGGAAATCTTTTGGTTCTTTTAGTTTTGTTTTGTTTTGCTTTTTTAAATAAAGGTTGCAGATGTTAGTTTACTGTAATACAGTGGGTATAGAAAAGAATCACCCCCCTTTAAAATAATCACATTTTGTTGCTTTTCAGCCTGAAATGAAGACGGACACAGTTTTTGTTTTATCCAACTGTATTTACTCAGTGCAACTTATAACATCCAAGTGAGAAATAAATAAATAAATAAACAGAATCACTGAGTTGGAAAAAGGATCACCCCCTTGCTTTAATTTGCCTTAATTTTTTAATTACCGCCTTTAGTCTGTTGGGATATGTCTCTACTAACTTTGCAAATCTAGACTTTGCAATATTTGCCCACTCTTCTTTGCAGAACTGCTCAAGTTCAGTTAAATTTGATGGTGACTGTTTGTGGACTACAGTCTTCAAGTCATTCCACAGATTTTCAATGGGGTTTAAGTCTGGGCTCTGACTAGGCCATGCAAGGACATTCACCTTTTTCTCCTTCAACCACTGTGTGGTCAGTTTTGCTGTGTGCTTTGGGTCATTGTCATATTGGAAGGTAAACCTTCTTCCCATTGACAACTTTCTGGCAGAGGGCAGCAGATTTTCCTCAAGAATTTGACGGTATTTTGCCCCATCCATTTTCCTTCTATCCTGACAAGTGCGCCAGTCCCTGCTGCAGAGAAACACCACCATAACAGGATATTACCACCTCCATGCTTTACTGTAGGAATGGTGTTATTTGGATGGTGAGCTGTATTGGATTTCCGCCAGACATATCGTTTGATGTTGAGGCCAAATAATTTGCAAGAAAACAAAAACTGTGTCCATCTTCATTTCAGGCTGAAAAGCAACAAAATGTGATCATTTTAAAGGGGGGTGATTCTTTTCTATACCGACTGTACATCTAAAAAACTACACAAAAGATCTGAAACTAGCCCAAAAAATCAGGCACTGGAAAAGGGAGAAATATTTCACAAAGTCTATAACAAAGTACATTAATGTTTTTTTGTTTTGTTTTGTTTTGGTTTTTTTGCAAAACTAGTGACAGTTGCATGGTGTTCTTTTCATAAAATTACGATCCTTTCTTTTCTAAATATCCAAAGCACTTGTTTCCTAAACATCTCTGACTTATCTAGATGTTGTTTTGCATTCTTCAGGCATTAACCTTTTGTGATGAGGTCACAGTTAAGATTTCCTTGCTGTCATATGGGAGTATTGATTTGCTTCTCTGGACAGCATATTAAGACCTAACAAGTTCTGAGACTTTACAACAGGAAGCATGTCCAAACATTTGCACATGCCTTAATTATTTTTCTTTTTTTTTTCTCCTTTTTTTCAAATATAAAGTAAATATGTATTAACATTTGCAGAAAAATATTTTTAAGAGTTTGCTGTAGAGGTTGTTTCCTTCTTTTCACTTCAAAAATTACCCACATAATATGTGATTTGTCCAGGGTTGTCAAAACCTTTGCATACAACTGTAATTAAATATAAAGTACTTATATCTTTATAGCACTCATAATCAGATATCACAAAGCTCAAAAAACGAGTATAAATAGATACGCATGGTCATCAGTTACCATGAATGTGAAAAACAGGTCAAGTATCTTAAAAATTTCCTGATAACTGTGGTGGAGAGAGTGTGCACACCAACACACATTCCATAAAAAATGCTTTCTGTGAAATAAAGTGAAACTGAAGCCTGTGATCATTTCTAACATACTTGAATCTTCACTCTATATACTGTAAACAGTCCTAAATCTGAGAAAGCGACTACAAAAGACAAATGACAAATGATGATAGGTGATTCATTCTGCAAGAATACAAAGCAAGTTTCTTGAGAAAGAAACTGGCCTCACACCTAGTGCATATTTTCACTTAAATGCTTATTTGTGGTTGTTTAACAAACTCAAACGACAGATTCCATGTATGACAAACTGTCATAACTATATGACAAACTGTAGTAATGAGATTCAATCATTCTTTATATAAATCGGCTATAATATACAAAATCATCTCGGTTATACATTATAATTTAAAATATCTAGATACAATAGACTATTTATTAATAGTAAAATCTCTGCTGTATTGCTCTTTAATATGAGCTTTTACAATTACATTTTTTTTTTATATGCAAGGGAATATTATTAGGAAATAGTGATATGTCTTAAATTTTGAGGCCTCAGTTTCAGTAAGCAGACAAAATACAATGTGCTTGCAAAGGACATTCCATACTATGGGCTTGTTTAATATGAATGGAAATTAACCATAATTTTAAGAAATGTGAAATCAAACTTCAAAATAAAGCCCTAAGATATTGTAAAATTCCCTAACTGTGGAGGTACAGTAATTTTAGGCTGTCCTGTAAACCAAAATAAAAAATTTAATTTAACTAAGTAAAATTAAATAGATTAACTCAGAGTCAGAATGATTTATTAAAAATGGAAGTATAACATAACAGGGATAGAAATTTTTTTAAAAATAGCAGTTGTTGTAGTAGGGTACATATGCGGCAATGTGATACATTAACTAGAACATCATTAACTCAATGTGTTTGGTTATATGCTGGGTTTTATTTCCAGTCTCACACCTACAATCTTTGTTACAGCTGAACCCAACCTTCTTTTTTTTGTTTGTTTGTTTTGTTTTGTTTTTTACAACTAACTCCATCCCTCTCAGCTATAACAAAGAGATCTCTTAGCAGTTTTCAACCAAATCCACAGTCACCTTTTTCTCTTTAACCTGATAATGGTTTTCCATTTGTGAGTTTAATAAATTGGTCTGGCCCAACAGTGCATCCCTGGCGGTCTTTGGATTTGAACTCACAGCTTTCTATAGGTAACCCATCACCTGTATACAGTAATGATTTCTAATTGCACTCTCTGGTATCTGACGTCATCTCAGGGAGTTTTTCCTCACCACTGTTGCCTCTGACTTGCTCATTACAATCTGTCACAATTTGTGACAATGTTTGTTGTTGTTGTTTTTATATTAATTGTAATGTTTAAGCAAAGCTTTAAAAAAAAGTGTATGAATGGGCATGATGTGAAGACAACATTAATTCTCCATTAATGAAGAATGAAGGTCAGATTTCTCAAGAAAATTCAAGAATGATTAAGAATGACAGTTTATTGAGAATTGGGTTGGATATAAAAACATTCTCAAGAAAAAGCTTGCTCATGAAACGGGTTTAGTCGGAAGTTGGATGTAAAAGTTCAGTGATTGGCTGATAAGCTGAGTGAATCAGTGCAAGAGAACAGAAACAGAAGTGTGCAATGGAAACAAATGGAAATATTAAAAGAGCACACAAAGTATCTATATTTTTACTTTCTTGAAACATTCCTTAAACGTCTTTCAATTCTGAGCAGACTGTATAAACGGTTCTTCTTCTACTAAACAAAACTTAATACACTAAATAGCCATTTTTTTTAATCATCTATGGCATTTGGCAGACGCCCTTATCCAGGGCAACTTACATTTATTTCATTTACACATCTGAGCAATTGAGGGCTAAGGGCCTTGCTCAAGGGCTTAACAGAGGCAGCTTGGCAGTGCTGTGATTTGAACTCACAACCTTCCAATCAGAAGCCCAATGTCTTAAGCACTGAGCTACTGCTGCTCATCTACGCCTCTACCAGGTTATTTGTACGAGTAAAGAATAAAAGAAATGACTACTGCACCTTTGAGATGTACAGACTAGAAGGGTTTACATGCACACTTTCTTACAATTACTATAACATCTTTTCCCTAGAATATAAATTGCATTTTGCTCAAGAAAATAATGGATTTTTATTGTTATAGGCTATAATATACAAATAATGAACATCTCAGTTCTGTAATTTACAATAACTAGCTCACACAGACTATTTATTATTGCTAAGATTTCTACTCTATTGTTCTCTTGTTCAGTTGTTCTATGAAATTTTTACTGTTTTACAATTTTGAAAAATATGCAAAGAACATTAAAAATGCTCTGTAATAAATAGTGATATGGCTGGTATATTCTTTCAAAGGATATCCTTTAAGATGAAGTCAATTCACTGTGTCATTATTAGGAAATCCTAAAGCAGAGTTCAGCGAAAGCTCTAAGATGTTATGGAATTTGCTCATTTTGGAGGCTGAAATCTACAGGTAACTTGGCTTAACTTACAGGCTGTGCCGTAAACTAAGAGTCAGGGCAGTTGATAAAAATGGAAGTTCAATAAAACAGAGATGAAAAATTAGCAGTTGGTGTAGAAGGCTACATATGTGGCAATGTGATACATTAACTAGGATACTTTTCAGCAAAAGGGATCGTCACTAAAAGTTTTCATCCTGGCCCTGACTGTGTGTTTTAAAACTGTCTGCCTGGTCTAAAATAGAATCACAGTCAAGGTGTGTCCCAGATACTCTTTCAAATTTAAATTGAAAAGCTCAATCTATAAAAAGCACTATATCATTATATCGTTGACTCAGTGTGTTCGGTTTTCTGCTGGGTTTTTATCTAACTCCTACAATCTTTGTTACAGCTGAACCCAACCTTTTTTTTTTTTTTCACAACTTACTCTATCCCTTTCAGCTCTTACTAAGAGATCTCTTATCAGTTTTCCTCCAAATCCACACCGACGTTTTTCTCTTTAATCTGATAATGGTTTCCCATTTGGTAGAATATTTCCGGAATGGCTATTCTAAAAACAGTGTAAATGAATCTTGCACAAGGGCCCAACAGTGCGTCCCTGGCAGCCTTAGGATTTGAACTCACAACCTGCTGGTCACTATCAAAGAACACCAACCACAATATGCTCATACTGAACATCCTTTCAACACACTTAGTTTGTCTTTACTCGTCAACACCTGTACACTGTAATGATTCATAATTTGGTGTCACGAAAAAGGTATCGGATTCCCTTTTATGTCTGGTTCCACTAAAAGATTCTTTCTCATGCATTTACATTTACGCTTACATTTTTGGCATTTGGCCAACACCCTTATCCTCCAGAGTGACTTACAGAAGTGCTTTGCCGTTTCTATCAGTAAATATATCTTCACACTGGTTCACTCTTTCAGACACTAAGTGTGCCATCAGTCTAAAAACCTTATTAGTTAGTTTAGTATGAAAAACACACAAGACATGGATTTTTTTTAATAACAAATGCTAATTTAAGTACTTCATGAGTTCATGAAAAGGTAGGTCTTCATTAGTATTCATTTGAAGACAACCAGTGACTCTGCTGGTTGAACATCTAGGGGAAGTTCATTCAGAAAGAGCCTCAATTCATGCCTTCTTTGTACCCTCATGTCATCTCAGGGAGTTTTTCCTTGCCACTTTCACGTCTGCATCATTCCTATAAAGCTGCTTTGTGACAATGTCTACTGTTAAATGTGCTATACAAATCAAATTGATGAATCAACAGCTTTAATAACAAAGTAGAAGGAGGTTAATTAACTGTAATGCCTGAATACCTGCACCATAATCAGGGCTTTAGTTTTTGTCATTTTAGTTTTAGTTGCCTGTAATTAGGTCTCACGTTACTTAAGGGTAGGTACATATGACAATAACCATCTTATAGTTACATTATAATTTAGCCTACTGTAAGAAAACCCAGGTAACCCAGGTAAGAAACCACACACCCAACATGTTAAAAATGTATGTGAGAAATGAATCACGTGTAATAAATAAATAAATAAATAAATACATACATACATAAAAATAAATGTTTTTAAACCTTGACATGTGAAGTCCCTTTGACTTTTCTGGGAGGGACATGTGTCTTGTTAATGCAATACTATGAAATGAAATATTAGACTCTCATCTCATATCCATCTCAAACCCAAATGCCTTCGGGGTATAGCACAAACAAATGATTGGCCTTGCAGTTCCAATAGTTTCAGAGGGGACTGTATACTGACAAGTCATTTGAAATTAAACAAATATTGTATATTAATACTCAAGAGATTTCCTCTTTCATAGTTATGTAATTATGGTTACTGTTCTTTGCAGTCTCTTTATTTCAAATAAAATATGAGCTCAATTCCTGGAATTCCCCACCAACATGTCGTGCTGGAACACTTCTGGTTCAGTGACATCTTCAAAGTTAATGTGTAGACTTTTGGAAGACTTTTGAACCTATGACTCTGGGTAGTTAATAAGAGTAACTTTACACAGAGGCTCTGGCTTTGGGGTCCCCTGACTACTTGTGGCCCTGGGAGTGTGCCTGGTAGGCCCATTTGGTAATCCATCCTTGTCTTGAACAGATGTGATCACTTAACACCATATGCTATAATACTGGAGAAAAAAAAGAGAAGGAGGAAAAGAATCAATTTACACTAATGACTAGATGTTATGATTAAAGATACAAATTTACAGCAAACATGCCCACATTAGATCAGAGCAGGGCCTGATGGTTGGGTTAGTGTTTCAATGTTAGGAATTCAGATTATTCAGTTCTTGCAGTTTCACTTACTCTTTATCATAAATATGCATAAGTTCATGGGGTTTTTCTTCAAGTGTTTATTTCCTTGTGAACTCAACTAATTAGGAGAACTCTTTACCCTTATCTTTTTTTTACCCTTTTGAACCTATGACTCTGTCTAGTTAATTAGATCAACTTTACATCGAGGCTCTGGCTTTTGGGCCCCTGGGCCTGTGACCGGTAGGCCTGTTTGGTAATCTATCCTTGTCTTGAAAAGATGTGATCACTTCCGGCATTAACATTACACCCTAAAATACAGGAGAAGAATCACTTTACACTCATGACTAGATGTCATGAGTAAAGATGCAAATTCCCAGCAGACATGCCCACATTAGACCAGTGAGGAGCCAGTGAGGGCCTGTTTGTTGGGTTAGTGATATTATTCATCTCTCATTTCAAAGTCAGGAATTCAGGTTACTCATTACTGTAGTTCCACTTACTCTTTATAATAAATCTGTACTGCCCGAACCGGCAAGTAACGCATGATGATTCTCACCTGTGTTGCATTAGCCCGAGTTTACTTATGTAAGCCTGTTTGTGCTTTCAGGGCCTTCCATAACAAGCCAGAGAGAGACATGTGATTATACAGAGCCATATGTGTGTGTGTGTGTGTGTGTGTGTGTGTGTGTGTGTGTGTGTGTGTGTGTGTGTGTGTGTGTGTGTGTATATATATATATATATATATATATATATATATATATATATATATATATATATATATATATATATATACACACACACACACACACACACACACACAGTGGATATAAAAAGTCTACACACCCCTGTTAAAATGGCAGGTTTTTGTGATGTAAAAAAAATTAAACCAAGATAAATCATGGCAGAAACTTTTCTACCTTTATTGTGAAATTTTAACCTACTAATTAAAGTGAAAAACAATAAGAATCATTTTACGGGGGAAAATTTTAAAATAAAAAATTTCAGAATCAACCAATCACATTCAAACTCATGTTAAATACTAATTAGTATACACCTGCCAGCAATTAATGCGTTAACTGTTGTTGTGTCTTTAATTGTTGTGTTTTTTGCTGCCTTCTTGGCCAGGTCACGCTTGTAAAAGAGATTTTATCTCAATGAGTTTTTATCCTGGTTAAATAAAGGTTACAAACAATCAAACAAACAAACAAAAATCGCTAAAAAGTGAAAGTAAAAAAAAGTTATAAATATGTTATTTATTTAGTTATTTATAAGTAAATAAAGATCCCCGTTTGAGTTGTCGCAAGAATGCCTCCTCATTTCCTCATTTCCCTCTTAACCAAAAAGGGTATTATTACACCCGTTCAATGACACATTTTAATTTTCATATTAAGTGGTCCGTCGGGTTTTAATGTTACACAATTAAAGCATCATTCCAAATGAATTATCCACTGTGTGTTTATACAAATATGACTCTTTTCCTACTGTAGAAATACATCTAGGGAATTTTCAGCAGCAATTCTCACGTCACCGGATGTTGTGCAGAATATTCACAATGTAAATATATGAATGTCACACTCTCATGAATAAAAAAAAATTATTTTTGCATCATTTGTACCTTTACTATGTATCTAATATAGTATATCTTTAGAGAGATAAACCACTTTATTAATCCAAGAGGGAAATTCACACATTACAGTATTACAGAGACAGCCTTCTTGCAACTTGCAACTGGGTAGAAGTTCCTCAGAAAGTTCTGAGCTTCCTCAGAATGTAGAGTCTGCTCGACTGTTTCCTGTACTCAGCCTCCGTGTTGACCTTTCAGTCCAGCCTGTTGTTGAGGTGGACACCAAGATATTTGTAGCTGTCAACCAGCTCAACATCATGTCCCATGATGTTTATTGGTCTGGTTGTGGTCCTCTTCCTTCTGAAGTGGACCACCATCTCCACATTGAGGAGTAGATGGTTCTTTCCAAACCACTCAACAAATTTGTCTACCAGGTCCCTATACTCTTCTTCCTGGCCATCCCTGAAGCACCCAGCCACTGCAGAGTGATCTGAGAATTTCTGCAGGTGTTAGAGGTCTGACTTGTTCTGGAAGTCTGTGGTGTACAGAGTGAAGAGGAAGGGGGATAGCACAGTTCCCCGTGGTTCCCTGTGGTGCTCTGGTATAAAATAGATTAAGGTAAATAACTGGAATTTAAGGACCAGTTAAAGATACACCACATCATGTGTGCCTTCCTATAGGTACAAAAGATCTACTCTTCAATGGTACCACTTCAGCAACAAGAAAAAGTACTTGTATTTCTGAGAGTGCAAGCTTACAAAACACACAAGATCACCGATTGAGTTTACAGATGGCTCCAGGGGTGTGTCTAACTCATGTTAGGAGTAAATAAATAATGTTTAGTATTGTGTAATGGTTATCTTTGTATCTAATACAGTTTTACAATGCAACATTGGAGAGGTTTTCATTTTCCGATTGTATTCCAATAATATTGGACATATTGAATATAGGACATCCCATGATGTTTTAGGTCATATTTATGCAGAAATATAGAAAATTCTAAAGGGTTCAAAAACTTTCAAGCACCACTGTATGCAAGTAAATCGTGCACTTAACTTTTTTGGGGGAAAAAATGTTGCTGCAGACTTGGAATGTCATTTATTTAAAATTTTAAAAAATATATATTGTACCGAATCAGCATTACATAATAGTGGGTAGTACCATTAAAGCTGTATCTTTATATAGTAACATAGTGATGTACAAATACTTGAACATTTAACCTGAGGATAAATATAAACTGACGCAAATAAACTGATGTCACACGCACAGCATAATCCTTTAATTATTTATGTTAACTAAGGTGTGTCTGCTGGTGTTTGTTTTGGTGTCAGGTGTTGTTACTTCACCGTCTTCATTCTTTTAGTGATTTAACTGCAAAAATGATAGTCCTCCCAACATAGAGTCATTATGTCATTAATGTTCTGCGCTCTCATTATTTCACTACAGAGACAAGAAAATTAACACAAAAAATGCTAATGTTTTTTACTCATAACCTACAGCACCAACTTATTTGCATATTTATTGTTTGCAAGGAACAAAATGGACAAATTCATGGACTTTTTGCACATTTCATGTATTGTAAAATGCACACTGAGAAAATAATGAACCTTCACTGAAAAAAATTATTCTTGGATCAAAGTTGTTTATTTTTTATTTATTATTTTTTAAATTGCATTAACTTGTAGGCTTTTTTTTTCTAAAACAACTTTTAAAAATGTTTGTTTTTTGTTTTGTTTTTTTGTTGTTGTTTTTTTTACTTGTTGTAACATGCTGTATGTTTTCAGTTGAAAAATAAAACTAAACAAAACAATACCTGCAACAATTTGAAATTTTTTTTAAACATTGATCTAAGGTTTAGTTTTTTTTCCAATGTTGGATCAGTGTAAAAATAAAACGTTTCAGCTTGTTTCAGGTAATCTTTTGTTTTTCTTTTTCTTAACTAAAATATTTTTATTTGTGGTAACTTCTTGTAGTTAAAAAATCACCTATGACAAACTGACCCTTTTTTTTTTTTTTTTTTTTTTTTAAACTCTGATCCAACATTGAAAAAAACTACACCTTAGATCAAGGCATAAAAAAGGACACATTGCAGGTATTTTTATTATTATTATTATTATTATTATTATTATTATTATTATTATTATTATTATTATTATTATTATTATTAACATTTGGAAGGTTTATTTAAAGTGAAAAAATGTGTCAGCTACTTGCAGGTAATTTCTTTTGTTGTTGTTGTTATTGTTATTTTTAATTTACAGCATATAAAAACATAAAAATAAACAAGAAAAAAAATTGACTGCAACATGTTGATGCATTTTATTTTTTACCTTGATCCAAGGTTGACTTTTTTTTTTTTTTTTTTGCAGTGTTGGATGTTGTAACAAAGAAAAAAAATGTTATAAAACATGTAAAAACATCTTAGCTGAAAAAAAAAAATTAAACAAGTTGACGCAATTTTAATGTTTTCATTTCCTTTTTCACTGCCTTGGAATTTGTCATTTCAGTTTATCCTGTAGAATCTTATTTGATTTTTAGAATCTTATTGGAACTCTACTTGTATTTCATTGGAAATAATGTCTTGTTATTGGAAAGTTATTGAACATTGCAGAGGGTGGTTTTGGGAGTTTTAAGATCCTAGAAGACTTTCTTCTTTGACAAAAAAAAAAAAAAAAAAAACGTTCTTGGGTTGTTGAAGTGTTTCAGGGTTGTGGTGCTGTTGTTGTTTCTTTTTTGCTTACTATAATAATAATTATTATTATTATTTTCGCTCTGCACATTTAAAAACAGCAAGCAAGTTGAACATAGAAAGAAATCTGGAATAAATATTTAAAAGGTATGGAAAAGGAAAGATAATTGGTACCTGGGAGTATAACAGTACACAATGCTCCTTTACCACACCATTTCATCTCAAACGTTGACAAGTCCTTCGTAGACTCGTGATTTCACCAGTCAGATTCCAGTCTGTTCAGCTACATCTTCAGGGTCTAGTTTCTTTAGCTGTCGATATTCCTGAACTTTATCTGACTTTTTCCTTTTCAATGGCACCTTAAACACTGCTTCTCCTGAACTATTTTCATTAAGCCTACAGTCAACCTCCCGAACGTCCCCCATATCAATTTCTGATTATTTTTTTATCCCCCGACTCACCTTTGTCGCTATCGTCTTCGACATCTTTTGTACTTTCGATTTCTTCCTCCGTTGAAACCAAATCGTCCTTCGCAGTCCCCGCGCTTTGAGGACCGTCGCTCGCCGGCGCCTCCGCTGAATCCGGACCGGCTGCCGAGCCTCCATCAGCCGGCCGCTCAATGCCGTTAGCTGCGCCTTCCGCATCAGCTAAACGACTATTTCCCACCTGTTTATTGGGACAAACCCGGACCAAATGGCCGATTTTACCGCAGCCGAAACATTTGATCTTGTCAGTGGTTATAAAAACCACATAATCAAAATCATCCACGCGGAAATTCAGCGCGAAGTTGAGATCAGCATCATTGTTTACAATCATGTAAAGTGAGCGTCTGAAAGACACGACATGTTTCAGTGAAGGAGAAACACCGCCAACTGGATTTTTTTTTTAATTGAGGAGACCAATTTTCCATAGCGAGACAGTGCTTGTGTTAAAACATCATCACTAATAAACGGGGGAACATTCGAGAGGGTGACTCTTTTTGACGGTAATGAAAGTGGTAGAACAAGAGTGAGAACACCGTCGAGAGAGAGTGAGTGAGAGAGAGAGAGAGCGCGCGCATTAGAAAGCACCAGAGCCGTTGAAAAAGAGAGTTGCGACACGCTTTGATCTCGCCGCAGCACAGTCACGTGGTTCATGTAACTCTCAATAGTTCCAAACAAACCCGCGCTGTCAACCTGTTTGAATGGGTTTAAACGGGACGGACAGCAGCAGCAGCGACTATATTTGCAGCAATTTTCTGTATATATTAACGCATAATGTGCGTTGATTACTACGTTGACTACATTTATAGTAGCATTTTTTTCTGGGGAGTGATGGAGAGACAGCATTAATCAGTTTTTCTGTGTTCACTTTTGGAGGAAAAGGGGATTGCTCCCATAACGTAGAATACATGTACATACTGGAAATGCATGTATGCATTCATATTTTTCCTCTTGCTTCTATGGTCATAATTACTCACATCCTAATGTTATCTTATGTTAAGACACTCACATAATCATGCACAACAAGTGAATAGCAATGAATGCAAGCAACTGCTCAGTTTAACCCAAGAAAGAAGTTTGGTCAGTAGTGCAAAATAAAAGAGGCAAACAATTGAATTCAGCAAAACATTTTATTATATGATATATCCAGGGAGAGGGTAAATAGTTTTTGTTTTGATAAACAAAACGACAGTGCCAACGGCTCTGGAAGGCACGTGTTCATATCCCGCCTCCATTTAGCTCCTCCCTTAAGATTCATAAGGCCGCAACAGCAGCTTCCTCAGATCAGTTTACACAGATCACGCACAAGCAGGTTGCTGCTGTCCGCCTCATCCAGCCAGAATGCGCTTTTTTCCCTTCAAACAATCCTCCGTGCCGAGGTCTCGGGTGAGCTCTAATGCCTCCTGCTGTCCGGTGATTGCGGGTTCCGCGGTGCTTTACTGCGTCACGTGCGATCAGCCGCTCAGCAGCCGCTGCGTCATTAACGGCGCACACCGGGATCACCGCCTGAAGGATCTAAAGGACGCCGCGCACGATCGAGTGGTAAGAGCTGTTTTATTTTTACTATAATTATTTTTATTTTAACTGAAATTAGGATTTAAAAAAACAAAACTACAGTGTCTATGCATAAATTTATCTGATCAATCAGAGATTATTACGCATCACAGGTCGCAGTGATCATGAACGATAATGAATCTTTATGTTTATGAATGATAATATTATACATGTTTATTCACTGTGTCATAGAAAAAACTGAATGACCTATCCGAGCAGCTGACATCCAGAGAAAGGAAGTTTGGCGACCTCACACCAAGGATTGAAGCAGCAGAGCGCGAGCTCGAGGTGAGATTTTACAGATACAATTAAAAAAAAAAAAAAAAAAAAACTTTTCAACTCCAAAACCAGTAATGTGACTCAAAAGCCGAATAGCATCGAAAATACTATCATAATAATAATAATAATAAGAAGAAGAAGATGAAGAATATGATGATGATGGTGGTGATGTATTAAAATGTACTTAGGCTGTTCTGTTCATTAAGAAAGAAACATTGTCGCGTTTATTATTTCTCTTGTTTGTACCCGTAACAGTCTATTAATTTCTGTTGTCTTTAGACCTTGCCACTAACTCAGCCTCCCTGATGCATCACATTTAAATTTTTACCTAATTTTTGCTTCATATTTAATGCTACACATTTAAAAAAAAAATAGCAAGAAAGCTGAACAGAAAGTCTCTAAAGTTTTTTTCAGTAAAAATTTGGGGGAAAATATTTGAAAAAGTTCGGAAAAGGAAATATAAGTGGTGCCTGAAATGAAATAAATACATAAAATATAACTATTATGTCTGTGATGTTCAGGAGATGTGCAACCAGACACAGGAGCTGCTTCAGCAGGAGTTCAGTACCCTGCTGAATTTGATCGAGCAGAATCAGCAGCAGGCCTTTTTCATCCTGAAGGCGCAGAAGGAAACAATGAAGTGGCAACTCCAGCAGCTGCACGAGGATACACAGAACTACCAGAGCAAGTCCACAGCCATGATCAATGACATTAAACAGCTCAGCAGCAAACAGGAGAGCGAGAACCCAGCAAGCCTGCTGGTAAACACTCAATTAGCTCAATCAGTTTGGAGCTAATGTAAGAGCAAAACTTAAGGACTAATCACTCATTTTCTTTCTTTCCGCACAGGGGGAGATCAGCGCACTTGAGACCAGGTAAATCACACACACTCTCACTTGCGTCCTTTTTATTCATTTATCAGATGTTTAGCTCATAAAACTGAGCTAGACCAGACCCTTGGAGTCTGAGATTGAAAGAAATTGTGGTTCTCTCGCAGCCTGTACACAATGAACGAGTTTTACTCCTCTGTGGACAAGAAGCTGAAAGTTGATGACACAAGACTGAAAGCTCTGGAAAACTCCATTAAGAAAATTGTGGGAAAAAACAAAGAGCTTCTGCCACGGCCATGGGAATGTAAGTGCCTTTGGATTTTTTTTATTTTTTATCATAATAGAGATAACAAAAAAGATGATCATAAAATCTTGTTAAGTAACTACATGAGAAATGCCTGTGGTATGATAACAATACAAGGGTGTAGGGATTTAATTAGGGCACTTATGAGGGAACAGGGATCAATGTGTAACAAGGGGTAGAAGAAGAAGCTTTTATTTGTCACATATACATTACAGTACTGTGAAATTCTTTTTGTCATATATTCCAGCTTGTTAGGAAGTCGGGGTCAGAGTGCAGGGTCAGCCATGATATGGTGCCCTTGGAGCAGATAGGGTTAAGGGCCTTGCTCAAGGGCCCAACAGTGGTGCCTTTAACCACTGAGCCACTTGTTCATATGGGTTGACAATTGAGGTCTAATAATTTTTTTTTTTTTCTGACAGTTTCAGAGACCATCACTTTGGATGAGAGTAAAATTCAAGGGAATGTCCAAATCTCAGAGGACAAGACAGAAATGTCAGTGAGCCCTTCAGGTGGTCTGAGCCAGACAGCTCGCTGGTGCAAAACACAAGCATCTCAGAGCTTCAATAAAGGCCTGCATTACTGGGAGATGGCAGTAGGAGGCTGTGAGAGCTGGGCAGTGGGAGTAGTGGAAAACAGCCCGGTTAAAGCCTTCCAAACTCAGGTTGCCGGCCAGGAAAAGAATTCATGGATTCTAGAGTGTGATGGTGGCGATCTCTCAGCGATGCACAACAGCGACTTCAGCAGAGTGAAGGAGAGCAATGTTCAAACCCTCGGCATCTTCCTGGATTGCGATAAAGGGCACCTGAAGTTCTACAATGTCAATACAGGCTGCGTTCTGCATTCATTTACTGCCAAGTTCAAGCACTCCGTATGTCCCTTGTTCCGCATCTGTGCGCAGAAAGACGGTATGGCACGGCTCAAGATCTGCAACCTGATAAACAAAGTTGATGCGCAATTCCACAGCGCCAATGACTCCATGACCTTGGAGACACCGAATGAGGAGGATATGGAGTTGTCTTCTGAGAGCTCAAATTAGGACATGATTTTAAAGATGTGTTAAAGTATATTGATTATTGATATTAAGTATTGTGTATTTATTAAAAATGCATTACTTTTACTGCAGTGATGTAAATATAGAATTAATGAAGATGTGTACACACACACAACTGAGCTGTAACTGTGCAATAAATAAATGAAATTTACCTGTAAGCCATCTCCCAGTGTGTGAGTGGTTATTTCAGCTCAAGCTTTAAGTCAAGTGGTACTCTAATACATATATATATATATATATATATATATATATATATATATATATATATATATATATATATATATATATATATATATATATATATATATATATATATATATATATATATATATATATATATATATATATATATATATATACAGTGGATTCAGAAAGTATTTGGACCCCTTTACTTGTTGCGGACTTTATTGTGTTGTGGACTTGATTTTGAATGGCTATAACTACCATTTTTACCCATCAATCAACACTTGTCACCCACAATGATGAAGTGAAAACATGTTTTTAGAGATTTTCAAAAATTAATTAACAATCAATCTTCCCAGGAGTGGGTGTCCCAGCAAATTCAGTCCAGGGTCAGACCGTTTAATGCTCAGAGATATAAAGAAAAACCAAAGAGCTAAATCAGGTTTTCATTTCACTGTGAGTTGAATCATATTTAATTACTTGTATTGACTAAAAGGGTGCTAATAATTGTTGCACACCTATATTTAACGAGCAGAGCAATTTTGTGAACAAATAAAGACAATTTTTCACAGCCTTCTTTGCTCATATTTACCAAGGGTGCCAATATTAGTGGAGGCCACTGTATGTTATAAGCTTATCTGCTGAATATTGTCATAGTATGTTATGTTTACATTCACATTATTTTTTATTATAATGGGGGCAGCAGTGGCTCAATGGGTAAGGCTCTGGGTTACTGATCAGAAGAACCCAGTGCTGGGTTCAAGCCCCAGCACTGCCAAGCTGTCATGTTGGGCCCTTGAGCAAGGTCCTTAACCCTCTCTGCTCCAGGGGTGCTGTATCATGGCTGACTCTGCACTCTGACCCCAGTCAGACCATAGTGCCAACAAGTTGGGCTATGTGAAGAAAAGAATTTCACTGTGCTGTAATGTATATGTGACAAATAAAGGCTTGTTCTATATTGTTACTCTTTTGCACAACCTGTTATATCTGACACTTCCACACTAGAACTGTGTACTGGTCGGCCCTACACTGTCCCTTACTGTGCCTATTTCCCTGTTTTAATAGTTACTGTCCTGTTTGCACGTTTGCACGTTCACTTTATGTAGAAATGTGTAGGTCTTATTTAGTTCTGTGTCGTCTCATGTGGTTAGTGCGTTATTTTATGTAGCACCATGGTCCTGGAGGAACATTGTTTCGTTTCACTGTGTACTGTACCAGCTATATATGGTTGAAATGACAATAAAGCCACTTGACTTGATTTACTGAGATACTGTATGTAATTGTGTATGTGACAAATAAAAATCTTGAATCTTGAATCATGTGACCTACAGGCCTCTGTAAGCACATAAGCACACAAGTGTTTATGGTCATGACGGCACAATCAGAAAATGACTGAACAAGTATGGCTTTCATGGAAGGGCGGCCAGAAGAAAGAATATGGCAGCATGACTAAGGTTTGCAAAATTGCATCTGAACAAACCACAAAAGATCTGGAACAATATCCTTTGGGCTGATGCACAGCGCCATGTTTGGCAAAAACCAAAGACAGAGCATCACCACAAACATCTCATACCAATTGTCAAGCATGTTGGAGGATCAGTGATGATTTGGGCTTGTTTTGCAGCCACAGGACCTGGGAAACCTGCAGTCATTGAGACAATGATGAACTACACTTTATACCAGAATTTCATGTCATACTTGAGACAAATGTGAGGCCATCTGTCCAGCAGCTTATGTTGGGCCAAAATTGGGTCATGCAACAGGACAATGATCCCAAGCACAGCAGCAAATCAACATCTAAGTGGCTAAAGAAGTAAAAAATCAAGATGTTGGAATGGCCAAGTCAAAGTCCACACCCACTGAGATGTTGTGGTGGCATCTTAAGAGAGCTGTGCATAAATGGATGTCCTCAATCATCAATGAACTGAAGCAATGTTATCAAGAAAAGTGGACCAAAATTTCTCGAAAACTGTGTGAGAGAACAAAAAACTCCTACAAAAAAAACATTTACTTCAAGTTATTGTTGCTAAAGATGGTTCTACATATTCAACATTTTGGGGGAAATGACTATATATTAAAATCTGTTTTGTTTTTTTGTCGTCAGCTGAGGTTGTTTGTTTGTTTGTGGAAGTTGTACAATTGTTATTTAGGCCCTGAGAAATAAAAACATAGAATTGAAGGTGTACTTTATTTTTCCCATGATTGTACGTGTGCACATATGAATACGTTATTGCCATTCATCATTAACTCGCTGCAATATGAACACCTAGGTGTGATGATTAATTACCATTATATATGCACGTGTAGCTCTTCCACGAACAAACATGAGTGTAAAACACAACACAACAATGATGACTCATTTGTAGAGCAAACCCAACGATATTAAATATTTACATCCATGCATGATCAATTAGTCACCCGAAACACGGGTGTGTGGACCTCCATATGTGTGAAACGGAGTGTAGAAATATGCTAATGATGGGAGAGGGTGTAGAGAAGTATATTACAGACAATAGTAATGTCATGGGACAAATTGTGCATTCAATAATGGGTGTGTTGTGGGAGAGTGACAAACAATAATTGCGTGAAATTAACTACGTATGCAAACAATATGCATACGAGGCTTTTGCGTCCTGCTGGTAGCCACAGCAAGTAAGCTGAATTAAGTAAAATGAACTTGCAGATTTAAAGAAGTAAGACTGCTCTTGGATCCACTTCTCCATAGTTTGACACTTGACTTGAGCTTATTAGAATTTAACGTGCATTGATGTGAAAATAAGCTTCGAATTTTTCTTCAGCATTAAATAACAAATATCCAAACTACTTCTACAGCCCATTGCAATACTATAAGGTAATAAATGATTTGGACCTGAACCTGTGTGGGATATATGAACAAATATCATATTACACTTCTTAAAGGCATTTTTACAATACACTACATGCCTCATTATATATAGGTTTGCCAACATTTTCCCAGAAAAACAAACAAACAAACAAACAAACAAACAAACAAGCAAACAAACAAACAAACAAAACTACTACAACTATATATTTAGTATTTTTATATTTAAAAAAACAAATATATTTTTAAAAATTATACAATCATAAAATTCTATTTTTTTAAAATGACATAATTATTTATTAAAATTAAAGGAGAAAGAAAAAGAGAAAGAAATCTGTAAAAAATAATAATAATAATTAATTAATAATAATTGGTTACAATCTAAAGATTAAGTACAAACTTTAACATCAAATTAGCTGCCTCTAGTCAGTCTGAAATTATTTTAGAAATGTTACATTTAATGAATAAAATATTGTGATATCCTCAAAATCTCAGAAAAGTGTATTGTGGTCATTTACAATTTATCACGATATCATATATCATATCATATCATATCACATCTCCCAGCTTTTATACCTGAACTACAGCTTAGGGACTGTGGAATTGACTTGTGGGCATGTGAAGGTTATATAACTCAAAGTCGACTTGCATTTGGGCAACACTCTTGTGCACTGTACAAATAATATTAAAAAAAAAACAAAAAAAAACCCAGAAAAGTGTACAGAAACATTTTATTGAACTAATAAGCAGTGTATATGCAGCTGACATTCATTTGCATTTTACTGCTTAGCGTTTAAAACATTTTTACTTTTAATTATAAGTAAAAGAGAAATACTATTTACTGTTCCCTACATCTACGTTATATAATCCACAGGAAATCAGAACTAAGCTTCTAGCTTTACAAATATATGCAGAAACCCAGCCATCAAGGTTACTACAGTACAGTTACTTGTCGGAGTAAATAGTTATACATATGTTGCTATATTCAGGCTCTTTATGTAATGTATCTTATATAATGTATCATATATAAATGTAATACTTTATTGCAATGTACTGAATGTGTTAAATATGTGTACACTGACAATTTCACTGTAATCAAATGTAATACTTCACCACTGCTGTATTTCTTTAGTCTTGAAGGACAATGGTTTAAATTTAAATCCGGCTCCTTTATAAAACTTGTTCTGAAATTCTACCCTGTAATAAGTACACAAAACAAATGGCACAGTCACAACACACACACAGACACATGTGTTTGTTCAACTACCTGAAGGCAACCCTTAAGGCCTCAGATTTTTATGCGGAGATGGCATCTTTGAGGGTTACACAAAGATGAAAACCACTTCTGCGCTGATATCTTGGAATGAATCAGATTAGCACCAGCTGAATGTCTCCAGAAAGTCTAGAGAATTTGTGAGAACTAAAAATCTAAATATTCCATCTGTCTGTTAAAGGCAAATGGTATGTCATATGTGTTAACAATGTAATTATGTAATGATTACATTTTTAATGGGTGGAACCATTTTTTGAGGAAAAAAACATCACTCTGGGCTATTGCATGGCCGAGATTCTTCACTGGCCATGAGAGTGAGCATGGCCTCACCCTTAACTGACTGTGGTTTACTATCTAATAAGATAGAAGTATTACACAGTCATAATACACACAATACAGTAATTAATTGTGTAATTAATTGTAACATATTATTATATGGTAATTGAATTCTGAATATATGTACACTCACCAGTGTATACGTAAAGCATGCAGGAATACAGACAGTCCCTCCATAATTATTAGGACTGACGCACTTAACAACGCAAAGCAGCAGAAGATCAGCGTGAGCATCAGCGACGAACCAGAATGCAGAGCGACACGCATCAGCATCTGCCATAACACCTCAGATAGCTCTATACACATATACAGAAAATGAATGCTCTTTAGATCTTAACAAATCTGATTTCTTCTGAAGTGTGTATGTGTGAGTGAGTGTGTACCTGAGTGGGCGAGGCTGAGAGCCCACAGCCGCAGATAAGACGCGGTATTGGAAACACAGCCGAGGCAGTGTTCTATGGTGTGGATTGCTTCACACACAAACACATCACTCAGACTGACCTACAAAAAAATGTACAACAGTTTTAGTGAAAGACTATAACTTATCATTTGTGTGGTGTCATTTGAGGGGGAACATAGGAAATGCATAAAAATGTCCACTATAGCATATTCAAATAGATTTTTTTCCAACATGCCATGCCACTTTTCTGTGCCTTGCTCATTATGGATATAAATGTGCATGGATGATGATGATGCTGTGACAGGGCAAGAACAAGAACAAAGAACAGGGTGTAAACTAAGGTAGTGCACTGCAATGTATTTATTGTACGCAGCTATGAAACCAGAATGGAACATTTATGCCAAGATACTAAAAGCCTTACATTCCAGGTTTGATCGTCAGTAATATAAATGCTGGGTGTTTCTCTCAGGTAACGCCAAACATAACACCTGATCAGATTAACATCACTGAGGGAACAGAATAATATCCTATTACAAATGTTAAGCAGGATGGCAAACATTTTGCTAAAGAGTTTTATTTAAACATCCTTAAAACTTTATTTAAAAAAAAAAAAAAAAAACAGAAAAAGAAATCTGATAAAGCACTGCTTAAACACACAGTATACATGTGCACACCCAATTATACATGAAATTGAGTGTATGGTGGTGCTTGAATTTCTAGAATTTTCTATATTTCTGCATAAATATGACCTGAAACGCCATCAGAAGTCCTAAGAATAGATAAAGAGAACCCAATTAAACAAACGAGACAAAAAATATTATACTTGGTCATTTATTTATTGAGGAAAATGATCCAATATTACATATCTGTGAGTGGCAAAAGTATGTGAACCTTTGCTTTCAGTATCTGGTGTGACCCCCTTGTGTAGCAATAACTGCAACTAAATGTTTCCAGAAATTCAATTCAATTGAATTTTATTTGTATAGCCTTTAGTTGCTTAGAAGTTACCCTGGGTTCCTTTCTGACCTCGTGCAATATTACACATCTTGCTCTTGGAGTGATCTTTGTTGGTCGACCACTCCTGGAGAGGGTAACAGTGGTCTTGAATTCCCTCCATTTGTACATAATCTGTCTTACTGTGGATTGGTGGAGTCCAAACTCTTTAGAGATGGTTTTGTAACCTTTTCCAGCCTGATGAGCATCAACAACTCTTTTTCTGAGGTCCTCAGAAATCATCTTTGTTCGTGCCATGATACACTTCCACAAACATGTGTTGTGAATATCAGACTTTGACAGATCCCTGTTCTTTAAACAAAACAGGACACTCACTCACACCTGATTGTCGTCCCATTAACTGAAAACTCCTGACTCTAATTTCACATTCAAATTATAAAACTGCACAAATTGTACCAGAGACTACTATTTTTATTTATTTATTTTTTGTCACACCAAATATTGATTTTGTTTCATTTACGACTGTTTACTGCTCTTTATGGGCTTTTTTTATGTAGAAACATTTAATTTCATTATTTTGAAGACATCTTTGCTCTACGGCATTTCTCTACATGTGCCTAAAACATTTGCACAGTACTGTACATGTACAAGTCTTTCACCACACCTTGACTTCACCCAGAGATACACCTTATGGAAAAATTCAGATGAAATCTGATAGTCCCCATTTTCTCTTAAGTGAAATTTTCTTGCTTTGATGTGGTTTGAGGTCTGGCTTCAGCAGTAAACACTAAGTGATGCAGTGGCAGAGCGTGGCAGGGAAGAGGAAATTCAGATTATTATCGTTTGAAATATTCGTGCAAATATTTTGTCATACATTACTGTGCAAAAAAAAATAAGCTTCTATAAAGCTTAATCAAAAATAATCAAATTAAATATTTATAAAATTAACATTTTATTGTTTGCTTTATTAATCAATCATCAATCATTACTGTATCAAATTCTTCTGGTATGCTGATGTGTTGTCTTATAGGGAAATCAGCTGGTAGTTTGTTCTAAGCATCCTGAGGAATATGGTTCTTCAGAACTTCAGAACCACTTTGATTACAACATGGCCTTTGACTTACACATCCTTTTTCTCCACAAGCTTTGCTTGTGCTTGCCCAGTTTAAAGAGAGTTTTGCCTGAATCACTAGAGCAACCCTAATATCTGGCATTTTGCCAGTGGATGAAATGAAAGCACAAATTTAACAGAATATTTCACTATACAATCAGAAAGCAGCCTGTGCAGGATTATGCAATGTTCAATTATTTCTTTATTCACACAGGCAGTATATAGTACTGTATACAGTTTATAGTATATAGTATTACATGAAAGGCTCTGTTAATGCTTGCTATATATAATATAGCATCTTGCCAGTTAATGCTTGCTGCATATAGTTTTCTTTGTGACTGAGCAATCTTGCTATTTTCGTGGTGGCTAATTAAATTTCATTAAAATGAATGTGTTGCACTGGGTTTGTAGGTGTTCATTCTTTAGGTCAAACCTCTGCAACATACAGATCCCCCCCCCCCCCCCCTTTAAAATAATCACATTTTGTTGCTTGTCAGCCTGAAATGAAGACGGACACAGTTTTTGTTTTATCCAGCTGTATTTACTCAGTGCAACTTATAACATCCAAGTGAAAGATATAACACCAACATGTCAGATAAAATTTTTAAAAAATATAAAACCAGAATCACTGAGTTGGAAAATGGATCACCCCCTTGCTTTAATTTGCCTTAATTTTTTAATTACAGCCTTTAGTCTGTTGGGATATTTCTCTACTAACTTTGCACATCTAGACTTTGCAATATTTGCCCACTCTTCTTTGCAGAACTGCTCAAGTTCAGTTAAATTTGATGGTGACTGTTTGTGGACTACAGTCTTCAAGTCATTCCACAGATTTTCAATGGCCTTAAGTCTGGGCTCTGACTAGGCCATGCAAGGACATTCACCTTTTTCTCCTTCAACCACTGTGTGGTCAGTTGTGCTGTGTGCTTTGGGTCATTGTCATATTGGAAGGTAAACCTTCTTCCCATTGACAACTTTCTGGCAGAGGGCAGCAGATTTTCCTCAAGAATTTGATGGTATTTTGCCCCATACATTTTCCTTCTATCCTGACAAGTGCTCCAGTCCCTGCTGCAGAGAAACACCCCCATAACAGGATATTACTACCTCCATGCTTTACTGTAGGAATGGTGTTATTTGGATGGTGAGTTGTATTGGATTTCCGCCAGACATATCGTTTGGTGTTGAGGCCAAATAATTAAATTTTAGTCTCATCTGACCATAACACCTTTTTCCATGTGGCCTCAGAATCTTCAAGGTTAGTTTCGGCAAAGCTCAGTCGTGGGTGGCTTTTTTCTTGCAACCCTCCCATACAAGCCACATTTGTGGAGAATTTGTGATAATATTGTTACATGCACACAATGACCACTCTTTATCATAAATTCCTGCAACTGCTTCAGAGTTGCTGTAGGCCTCTTGGTAGCCTCTCTGACCAGTTTCCTCCTGGCTCTTTCATCCAGTTTGGAGCGGAGTCCTGATCCAGGGAGGGTTGGTGTTGTACCAAATACCTTCCACTTCTTAATAACAGACTTTATTATTATCACTTACAGAAGGTATGAGTGTAGCTAGCCGTCTGTCGCTCTTCATTTTTCTTTATATTCGGTTGTGTTTATATGCTTTTATACCTCTATACTACGTGGAGGCTGTCGCTTATGATCGACAGACTCTTCTGGACATTCAAAATCGAACTATGGCCGCTTTTGATGCGAAACTGGGAAATTTCGCTGATAACACATTTGGAAGTACTATACAAGATATTCCGGACTTTCTTCGGCGCTGGCCGCTGGATGTTACTGCAAGGAAACGACGACGCCAACGCGGCAAGCGCGGCGGCATGATTGTGAAACTAAAGCTCCATAGCAAGCCGGATCGTCCCTAAACCTCATACTAGGGCCTGAGATGGACTTGAGCCACTTCATGGTCCGCTACCCTGAGGTCCTGTTACCACGCTGGCTTACTTACATTCAGCAAGTCCCCCCTGCTGCTCCTATCTCTCCGGCTCGATGACCATGGGACTTCGGATTACCATCCGGCATCGTCCCCGGGGAATAAATGTCTCGAATCATCGACAGCTAGGCAAAGCCGCTGCCTCTGCTCCGGCTTGTACGCTACGCTCCCCAAAGATGGCATTCATCAATGCCCATTCTCTGGTCAATAAGACTTTTATTTTAAATGATTTTATCTTATCTCACAACTTGGATTTTCTATTCATAACGGAGACTTGGGAAAAGGTAGGAGACCTAAGCCCTTATTCAGAACTCGTTCCTGCGAATTACTGTTTTTATAACTCCCCCCGCCTCTCTGGTAGAGGTGGTGGATTAGCTATCATCGCTAAGGCCACTTTCAGACATCAGTGTCGGATGTTACCATCTACCTTATTCTCGAGCTTTGAAGCTCAGCTACTACAACCTGTCTGGCCTGAACCTATTGTATTGTCCTTGATTTATCGGCCGCCTCATTTAACTAAAGGTTTTGTGGAGGAATTTTCAGAGTTTGTAGGGGATCTCATTACTAAATATGATCGTATTCTTTTATTAGGAGATTTCAATGTTCATCTATGCTGTCCCTCAAAGCTACTTACATCTGATTTTCAGAATACAATAAACTCATTTAATTTGATGCAGTGGGTCAATCACCCCATGCACATTTTGGGACACACCTTGGACTTAATTCTGTCTTTTGGCCTCTCTATAACAGGAATGGAGGTAATTCAAACCCTTATTTCTGATCATTTTCCCATTATTTTTAACGTGTCTCTGCCCGCTATCCCCTTAAATACTGTTGATGATATTCGCCTATCTCGTGCCTGTTAGGTCGCGCGAAAAGCGCGACTTCAATTACCAGAACCCTCACTCACACACTCCACACTACATTTCCCAGCAAGCTCGGCGGCCTACAAACATGGCCGCCAGGGACTACAACACCCAAAAACACCCACACACTACCACGGTCACAATCACTTTCCTTTTAATCCCGCACACCTGTCCTCAATCTGACGAGCACTGTATTTAAGGACTTTTGTGTTACTGGTTGGGCGCGAAGTATTGTTTGTTTTTCCCAAATCTTACCTTACTGAGCAACTGAATTCTGGACTGATTCTCATGGCATTGACCTTTAAGCTAAGTACCTTGGATTCCGACTTCCTCTCAAGCCCTCTTTCTATTTACACATCTCGGTGATAAGTTTACGTGCACTTGTGTCCGATTTTCTGTTAGCGCTGGTTAGTTAGCACACTTTATGTAGTGACCACTATTTTGTTAAAGGTGTTTATTTCTGGATGCTGTTTTTCCGTTTTTCCTTTCTGTTGTTAAGTGTGTGTTTTTCTTACTGCTAGCGCTAACGATTTTGAGAGTGTGTATAAACTTTACCACGATATCCCGCGAAGACTCGAAGCCTTCTAAAAAGCCTTTGTGTTACCCTGTGTCCTTTCCACATGTGTGCTGAATAAAGTGACGAAGCTTTTTACCGCAACTGTGTCCAGCCTTCTCCTGGTGACATAACAGTGCCTACATAGTGTATGGTCGGACATCCTAAACCATATCGCACCTGTCAAGCCTTTCAGGCCTAAACTCAAAACTGAGCCCTGGGTTGACCAGAATGTTCGCTCTTTGAGACAAGCCTGTAGGCAGGCTGAAATAAAATGGAAAAAAGACAAACTACAAATTTTCTTTGACATTCTTAAGGACTGCTTATCCTCTTACCAGAGAGCAGTAAAGACTGCTAAATCCTCCTATTTCTCTGATCTAATTGATAAGCATCATCAGACTCCTAAAGTTCTTTTCAATGTTATAAACTCTGTGTTGAATCCACCAGTTACCGTTATCCAACATCCCACTAATACACTCTGTGATGACTTTCTGCGATACTTTGGTGAAAAAGTCTCTAATCTGAGGGCTCAGATTCAAGACACTGAAGATGGAATTCATATAAGCACGATTTCTGTGACTACCTGGACTACCTTCAATCTGGTTTCTCTACAATCAGTGAAGGACATAATTGCTAAACTGAAACCTTCCTCTTCTCCATATATTATAATACATCCTCGCTATCTGAGACAAATAATTGACACAGTGGGACCAGACCTTGTGTCATTGTTTAATAAATGTTTGTCATCTGGATTTATACCAGACAGTTTGAAAATGGCCACTGTCTCTCCTATCCTAAAAAAAACCTTCACCTGACACTACTGTTTTATCCAATTTTTGGCCAATATCTGTATTACCGTTTATTTCTAAGGTGATGGGAAAAATTGTGTGTTTACAGCTTCAGTCCTTTTTAACAAATAATCAGATTTATGAGATATTCCAGTCTGGCTTCAAATCCTTGCATAATACTGAAACAGCTCTTATAAAGGTTCTTAATGATGTTTTAAAGGTTACAGATTCTGGAGATTCCATCATTTTAGTAATGCTGGATCTATCTTCAGCCTTTGATACTGTTGATCACGAGATTCTTATCTCTTGATTAGAATCTTTTGTAGGCCTGGGAGGTGCTGTTCTAAGTTGGTTTAAATCTTTCTTAACAAATAGAAGATTTAGGGTTAAAATAGGAACTTGTACTTCATCTCTGGGTCTTTCAACATGTGGGCTTGATCTTGGCTCCTATTCTTTTTTCTCTGTATTTACTTCCTCTGGGTTCTGTCTTTAGAAAGCATGGTGTTTCTTTTCATTGTTCTGCCGATGACATGCAAATATATTTACCAGTAACTAGGAAAAAAGAAAATGCTATAAATACTTTATCTGCTTGTTTTGAGGATATTAAATCCTGGCTTTCAAAAAATTTTCTCTTCTTAAACACAGATATAACGGAGGTCATAGTTTTTAACTCCTCAGACCTCAAGCATCCAAAGCGCATTGATTTTAAGCACCTTAATTCATTTGTTTCCCCTTCAGTGAGAAACTTGGGTGTAGAGTTTGATAATTCTTTGAAATTCAATAAACAGATCAGTTCGGTCGTAGGTTCCAGCTTTTTCTACCTTCGATCCCTTTCTAAAATTAAACCATTTCTTTCTGTAGCTTCTCTAGAGATTGCCATCCATGCCTTCATCACGTCAAGGCTGGATTACTGTAACTCGCTGTACTATGGCATTTCGAAAACCCAAATCTCTCGTTTACAGGTAGTACAAAATGCAGCAGCTCGATTTCTGAAGGGGTGTAAAAAATTTGATCATGTTACACCTATTCTGAGATCCCTGCATTGGCTGCCTGTTCAGTACAGAATTGAGTTTAAAATTCTTCTATTTGTCTTTAAATCATTGAACAATTTAGCTCCGCCTTATCTTACAAACCTACTTCATCCTTACATCCCTACAAGACGATTACGATCCGAGGAAAAACTTTTCCTCCAGATCCCTCGCACTCGTCTAAAGACGAGAGGAAATAGAGCGTTCGAAGTGGCTGGTCCTACTCTCTGGAACAATTTACCATCTCATATTAGAATGGCCTCCACTCTACCTGTGTTTAAATCTAGTCTAAAAACTCATCTTTTTTCTTTTGCGTTTAAAAATTGATTTCATTATAGTTTTGTTATGTGCATTTTGACATTACGCTATTAATATTTTACTTACTGTATTTGTGCTATTGACAGTGTACAGCACTTTGGTCAGCTTTTAGCTGTTTTTAAATGTGCTTTAGAAATAAACTTGAACTTGAACTTGAAGACTTCACTGTGCTTCTAGGCATTGATAAAGCCTTTGAAATTTTTTTTGTGTGAAATTTTTTTCTGTGCCACCCATAGTTGATTGTTTGCTTCAGTTGCAATACAAAATGCTCCAGGAAAGCTCTTTTCATGCTGAGCTAATCAAAATGACCACAGCTGATCGCAGTTGAAAGTCAAATGGTTTTGTGTGCCACTGAGAAGGTGATTAGCTACCTTATTGAGTTTACAAGTCATTTTTTAGGAGGAGGGTGATCCATGTTGGTGTTGTATCTTTCACTTGGATGTTATAAGTTGCACTGAGTAAATACAGCTGGATAAAACAAAAACTGTGTCCGTCTTCATTTCAGGCTGAAAAGGAACAAAATGTGATTATTTTAAAGGGGGGGGTGATTCTTTTCTATACCCACTGTAAATAGGCAATGCCACCAAAATACTAACTAAATACAACAGATTTAATTGTATTTGTTACTGATTTAATTTTATCCATAACAAATAAGAACAAACAACTCAGTCACATCCGAACTTCTATATATATATATATTAAATGAACATCACTTCACAGAAATATATAAAAAAAAATACCAAACAAACAATTTATTTACATAATAGTGGTATCAGAGCTGTTAGAATATCAAATCACAGGCATTCTCAGTCACTTTTGCACTTTACAAAAACTCAATGAAAGATCTGATATCGCTACATACTGTACTACTAAGTGTTCAATTATTTTTCTGTTGGAGTTGGTGTAAAAGTGATTATTAGCCTATAGATAAAGCTTTCGATGTGGCAAAGAGTTCATTTGGCAGAGAAACCCATCTTTCAAGTCTTTAAAGAAGTGTTTAACTATGTAAATTATAGTAGTTATGTAATGTGATAATTACATTTACGTGTGTGCAGTGACTCATGAACAATTAGGTCTACTGGGTTTGGTTATAGCCATATTGTCTTCTAAACTTGTTTCTCAAGTTTAAGAGTAATCATATTATTTCCATTAGCTATACAGTGGGGGAAAAAGTATTTGATCCCCTGCTGATTTTGTACGTTTGCCCACTGACAAAGAAATGATCAGTCTATAATTTTAATGGTAGGTGTATTTTAACAGTGAGAGACAGAATAACACCAAAAAAATCCAGAAAAACTGATTTCAAAAAAGTTATAAAATGATTTGCATTTTAATGAGGGAAATAAGTATTTGACCCCTTCGACTTAGTACTTGGTGGCAAAACCCTTGTTGGCAATCACAGAGGTCAGACGGTTCTTGTAGTTGGCCACCAGGTTTGCACACATCTCAGGAGGGATTTTGTCCCACTCCTCTTTGCAGATCCTCTCCAAGTCATTAAGGTCTCAAGGCTGACGTTTGGCAACTCGAACCTTCAGCTCCCGCCACAGATTTTCTATGGGATTAAGGTCTGGAGACTGGCTATGCCACTCCAGGACCTTAATGTGCTTCTTCTTGAGCCACTCCTTTGTTGCCTTGGCTGTGTGTTTTGGGTCATTGTCATGCTGGAATACCCATCCACGACCCATTTTCAATGCCCTGGCTTAGGGAAGGAGATTCTCACCCAAGATTTGACGGTACATGGCCCCGTCCATCGTCCCTTTGATGCGATGCAGTTGTCCTGTCCTCTTAGCAGAAAAACACCCCCAAAGCATAATGTTCCCACCTCCATGTTTGACGGTGGGGATGATGTTCTTGGGGTCATAGGCAGCATTCCTCCTCCTCCAAACACGACGAGTTGAGTTGATGCCAAAGAGCTCGATTTTGTTCTCATCTGACCACAACACTTTCACCCAGTTCTCCTCTGAATCATTCAGACGGGCCTGTACATGTGCTTTCTTGAGCAGGGGGACTTTGAGGGCGCTGCAGTGTGTTACGAATTGTTTTCTTGGTGACTATGGTCCCAGCTGCCTTGAGATCATTAACAAGATCCTCCCGTGTAGTTCTGGGCTGATTCCTCACCGTTCTCATGATCATTGAAACTCCATGAGGTGAGATCTTGCATGGAGCCCCAGACCGAGGGAGACTGACAGTTATTTTGCATTTCTTCCATTTGCGAATAATCGCACCATCTGTTGTCACCTTTTCACCAAGCTGCTTGGTGATGGTCTTGTAGCCCATTCCAGCCTTGTGTAGGTCTACAATCTTGTCCCTGACATCCTTGGACAGCTCTTTGGTCTTGGCCATGGTGGAGAGTTTGGAATCTGATTGATTGATTGCTTCTGTGGACAGGTGTCTTTTATACAGGTAACAAGCTGAGATTAGGAGCACTCCCTTTAAGAGAGTGCTCCTAATCTCAGCTCCTTACCTGTGTAAAAGACACCTGGGAGCCAGAAATTTTGCTGAGTGATAGGGGATCAAATACTTATTTCCCTCATTAAAATGCAAATCATTTTATAACTTTTTTGAAATGTGTTTTTCTGGATTTTTTTGTTGTTATTGTGTCTCTCACTGTTAAAATACACCTACCATTAAAATTATAGACTGATCATTTCTTTGTCAGTGGGCAAACGTACAAAATCAGCAGGGGATCAAATACTTTTTTCCCTCACTGTAAGTGTTTTCTCTCACCTGGTCTGTGATCTTCTCTTGCCTTCTGTAAGTGAGCAGTGGTTTTATTAGCAGCATTATAGGGACCATGAGCAGAGCCTGGACCACCAGGAATATTTGGACAGCTTTCTGGGGAAAAATAAAGCCCAGATTGGTGTTTATAGTGTGTAAGAATGTTATATCAGTGTGTGTGTGTGTGTGTGTGTGAAAGAGAAAGAGACAGAAAGAGAGAAACATAGCATGCCCTCATTCTAATGGTCATTCTAGTGGAGTTTTAAAATGGCATGCCTAGACTTGTTTAAAGAAAATGTTTAAAGAACATTAACATATATCATGTTAATCAGTATACTATTTTAGGGCATTATGCTATATCACTATATATTATTATACATATTACATGAACGACATGAATTCAAACCTGTCCACTGTAGATGAATTTCTCGTCGGCCTGATAGTTGAAAAAAATCATGTTGATGAAGATGAGAAGGATGCTGCTGTCACACTGCATGCCCACGCACCACTTGAACAGGATGAGGAAGACAAGATAACCGAACAGAGACAGCAAGAAGATGAGCTCCGGCACAAAGCGCAGCAACACGTTTCGGATATTTCTGAAATGTCTGCATAATAGACAAAAATATCTGTGTTATAGGATTACAGCAGTGCTGATCAACAGAACTACTCCAATTTAATTACATGAATACACACATGTAGTTGACTACACTGAGGGTCAGACCAAAGGTCATGTGACAAACTCCAATTATGACTGCCATCTTCATCTTATAGGAGTTTAGGAAGAAGAGTTTATTCGATGCAATATTCCACACCTATAAGTAAAAATGCAATATGTAAAAAAAAATACAGTGAGAGTAAAAGCCACACACATCTGCTGCTTGAATAAAAGTTATTATTTTTACATCTTGTTGCCTTCCATCACACCAGGCCTGACAATTAATTAAATTAATAACTGGGCTGTTACACTATGTCAACTGAAATATCATGTTCAATTTGATTCAACATAAATAGAATTATAAATACACTATATGACCAAATGTTTGTAGACACCTGACCATCACTCCCATATGTGGATCTTCCCCAAACTGTTGCCACAATGTTGGAAGCGCAAAACTCTATAGAATGTCTTTGTATGCTGTAGCATTACAATTTCTCTTCAGTGGAAATAAGAGGCCCAAAACTGTTCCAGCATGACAATGCCCTTGTGTACAAAGCGAGCTCCATGAAGACATGGTTTGAAAAGGTTAGTGTGGAGGAACTCAAGTGGCCTGCATCTGGAATGGAATGTTCAACAAGCACATATTAGTGTGATGGTCAGGTGTCCACAAACATTTGGTGATATAGTGTATCACAGACATAAATATTCTGAGTGTTAATATGAACAGATGTGACAGCACAAAAATATACAGAAGTACCATGCTTTGCATTAGTATTCACTCGCTTGAATTGTTCCACATTTTGTAGTTTTACTACCTGGAACTAAAATTCATATGGGATTTTACATAAAATAGCACTTTTCTATATCCTGTTTTGATAGCTCCTTCATCTTCATGATGCTTTTTGTTTAAGTAGCGGGGGACAGGGACAGGTATTGAGCTCACATGACACTTTAATTGCACAAAATAGGACTCCACTCAACTTATTATGCAACTTCTGATGGCAATTGGTAACATAAGAACTAATTTAGGGCTTTCACAGAAACAGAACTGGATATGTATGCAATCACTTCTTTTATAGTGGTGCTTGAAAGTTTGTGTATATAGAGTTTTCTATATATGTTCATAAATATGACCTAAAACATCATCAGATTTTCACACAAGTCCTAAAAGTAGACAAAGAGAACTCAAAAACAAAACAAAACAACAAAAAAAAAAAAAAAAAAAAACACAACTGAGACAAAAATATTATACTTGTTCATTTATTTACTGAGGAAAATGATCAAATATTACATATCTGTGAGTGGCAAAAGTATGTGATCCTCTAGGATTAGCAGTTAATTTGAAGGTGAAATTAAAGTCAGGTGTTTCAATTAATGGGATGACAATCAGGTGTGAGTGAGAACCCTGTTTTATTTAAAGAACAGGGATCTGTCAAAGTCTGATCTTCACACCATGTTTGTGGAAGTGTATCATGGCATTGAATCTCAAGAGAATGTGGGTCATGCAGCAAGACAATGACCCTAAGCACACAAGTTGTTCTATCAAAGAATGGTTAAAATGAATGTTTTGGAATGGTCAAGTCAAAGTCTTCACCTTAATCCAATAGAAATGTTGTGGAAGGACCTGAAGCAAGCAGTTCATGTGAGGAAACCCACCAACATCCCAGGGTTAAAGCTGTTCTGTACTGAGGAATGGGCTAAAATTCCTCCAAGCTGATGTGCAGGACTGATCAACCGAAAACGTTTAGTTGCAGTTATTGCTGCACAAGGGGGTCACACCAGATACTGAAAGCAAAGGTTCACATACTTTTGCCAGTCACAAATATTAAATATTGGCTCATTTTGCTCAATAAATTAATGACCAAGTATAATATTTTTGTTTCATTTGTTTAACTGGGTTCTCTTTATCTACTCTTAGGGCTTGTGTGAAAATCTGCTGATTTTTTAAATCCATCTAGTGGACTAAATCAGGTACTAGACCTAAACTTCAGTCATACTATCAGGAGTGAAAAATAAGAGAATATAAAGTCATCAAAAATGGATTTAGAAAACTGAGCCAAACAATGATTCCACATTGCATAACCAAAATGACAGTATAGCAGTGTAATGATATATCAAGATGACATGACATCCTGTATAATGGGTTTGACTGTTGTGTGCACTGACTGGGTCGATGCCAAGCATGTATGGAGTTCCAGAGTAAACTCCTGGCACTGCAGGGTCCAAATGGAGATGATCAGAACTGTGCAGGGTTTGATTACTGAAGAACAGAAAGGAAAAATACAAAATAGATTGTGATCATGACAATACAGTATGTATCGGTGATGTGGCTTTGTGTAATTCACAAAGAGTTGCTTCTGCTATTTGACATATACACATATTAATTATTTAATGCTTAGATAAATATATATGGTTATACATTTTTATCTTTCATTATTTAGTCAAGATATATAGAAAACTAGTTAGTTAGTGAGGAAACTGTTTAAATCTCTTAAGCTATACCATTCTTGTTGCTGAGAAAAACAAGTGTTTTTCAAAAACAAGTGCTAGTGTGCACTCGTGTGATGTAGTTCATGAAGAGAATTGGGAAACGGGGTGTTAAAAGCGGCACTGAAACTGGCCCAACTCTTTCAGCCTCTCAGTGTCTCACCTCCAGGGTCCACTGGGCCAGAACATGGCTCTGACACTCCATGATGAGCCAAGGATGTTGAAGGATTTGGAGAAGCAGTCATTATAAATGAGACCAGTGTAGATGGAGAAAAGGCCCATCAGCAGGACGATGTAGCGCCCGCCAACCAGCGTGGACACGATCTGGAGGGAAACAGTTACTAAAACTCTGGAAAGGGGAGAAGAGGAGAAAAAAAACGTTGTCCGCAAAAAACTGTATGCTGTATCAGGTCAGTGTTTGTGATGTTAAATAACATTAGTGCACACTGATCGTAGTTGGCAGCGTTAGCCAGCTAACCTACTCTTCACAGATCACAAATTTGCAATGCTAACTGCATTGTAAGCTGCACATGTTTTAACTAAGTTACCAATCCTTTACTGTTGAATGAACGAGGACTGTTTTGTGCATCGAGGGGCACAGCGGAGCAGTTGAGTATAATTCTAGGCTGGAAAAAAAATGTAAACAGACGCCTAGAACAGAAAGAAAACTAGTGAGAAGCATTACATTGTATTTCATGGCAATACTGCAAATCACAGTCTTCTACAGAATTATGATAAGGTTATCTGACTATTACACGACTAGAACACTTTTAATATTTATACACTGCACCTTGGTCTCATCCTTGTCTCATCTCTGGTTTATGTTGGTATGAGCCATGATTTCACTATTGAGACTCATGGAGTTCACGGTGTCTATTAGTGTCACCCAGAGGACATGGGCTATTTTTACGATGGTTTGTATGGTAATTTTCAACAATTAATTACACACATTTCACATGAACACTCATACCTCGTTCTTCTGCTGGTTTAATTTCTGCTCATTCATGATGATCCAGGCAGCGATCAACGTCATGACGAGTCCGTGACCACAGTCACCGAACATCACAGCGAACAGAAATGGGAACGTTACTATGGTATATGGAGCTAAGACAGAATGAAAAAGAAAGCATTTTTTTTTTTATTTCATTGCTCCAACTGTCTCTTTCGATTTCACAGCAATACCACTGTTAAAACCTTGATACGATAATCCTAACTCTATATTATATTTGTGTAAACATAACGGCTGAATATTTGGGTTAGCAAGAGACACAAATCTTCGATCTAAGCCAGACCAGACCCCTACTGCCTCAAGTGGTCATGCAGGACCTTTAGCCATTCCTGTCTCCCATCATCTAATACACAGCAAACTATAAGCCTAATAGGGACTCGAGATTTCATACCACAATTATTTAACACACATGTAAATGCATAAAACACTGGCATTACATAATCTAGTCACTAATTCATGTTACAAAATCTTTCAGCAAAGATTCTGGACCTGTTTGTCTTTTTGGCAGCATTCTTCTGTGTAGTATAACAATCACTTTGCCAGGTTTCTTCGTCTTCTTCCAAAGCCACCTCAGATATATTTTGTGCTGACTCTGGGGGCATTTGAATACAGTGCTGTGAAAAAGTATTTGCCTGATTTCAGACTGGTTTTGTGTATATCTCATACTAAATTGTTTCAGAAATTCCAATACCAACTGGGCCCGTGTGAAAATGTATTTGCCCCCATAGTTACTAATTCTCCAAATCTATGAAACTGCATTCATAAAGGGGGTTCAAAACTGTATTGTGTGTTTTGTTTTATGTTGTATTTCGTTTGAAGATCTAAAACTATTATGTATGAGATATACACAAAAACAGAAGAAATACTTTTTCACAGCACTGTATCTACCATTTAATCTCACATCCCCACATCAAAGTGTGGAGTGCTGGCTAGCTCAATCACCATCCCAGGTATTCCTTGTGTTCATTTTCGACCTACATACTTGCTGTTTTGATGGCCCATAAAACCTGTGCTCAGTGACAAGCACTTCAGGCATTCCATGTGCTGCAATCATGGCAAGAAAAAATTCATGTGTTTTGGCATACAGAGATGCCAAAGTGACCCTCATGAAGTACAACTGATCATGATCGTTAAGAGAAAAAAAAAAACCCAACCTATTAAGCTTCGTGTTGGAAAAATAATCAATTCGTTTTTCAATACCATTTTAGTTTTAGTAAATATTACAAGATGGATCTGTGTGGTTTATGAATTAATTGTAACTGAAAACAACTGATATCACCTGGATTAATCTCCTGATAACTGTTCACACCATACATATCGACGATATCCTGAAAGCCTGCAGTGAAACAGTTCGTCCTGTTAAATGTAGGCGGAGTTTCAGGGCTCGGGATGCGATTTAGGACGGGTCTGACACTGGAACCAGCATGCTCCTGCATGCACACATAAACATACACATGATGACACATTGAACAGTTTTGTGTTAATGTATGACGTATGTCGCAATGATCTTTGCTCACAGCAGCTTCATTGAGCGCACGCTGGACATGACCGAGATCTGACACCGGACACCATATTTCTGCAATGGTGAGTCTGCACGTGATATCGATGTTGCACATGTTGAGTGTGTGGTAAATGGACTTCATCTTGTGCACTTGGACGGACCAGTCTGTAACTCTGTGTGCTGCTTTATTCAAAACTGCAGCGCAGAATACATCACACTGGTGTAAAATCTATAGACAGGTGACATGACAGCATTGGAAGTTAATCTAATTGCATAATTATTTTATATAGTAGAATAAACATTCTCTACTTGAATTTCTGTAAACAATGTCTGCTGGACATTGTGTACACCGAATGAAATCATAATCACATGAGCATATGATTGAGGTGTGGCACATACACACACACACACACACACACACACACACACTACTAAATGCAACTCATGTCTCTTTATAAAAATCATTGCATTGCTAATGTATTATGAAATGTTTTACCATTTGCAGTTCCTCGATGCGTGTCCGTATGTTACACTTCATCTCATCTTGGGCGTGTAAAGTGTTCGGGCACGGGTACAAACTGACACTAAAACTTCAACACAAATATTATACATATAACAGAACTCCATCCTTCTATATCTGAACCAGGTGTGCAGTAGGAGTCGGTAAACAGCAGCCCACAGGCCAAACCTGAACAAGGTTATCCTTTTCTTTTCTCATGTGACATTGCAAATATTTCAGTACAACCATCATAATATTAGGCATGTTGAAATTCACTTTTAAGTTCTCCTTCAGAAAGTGCACATGCAATTTCTCTCACCCTTCGCATATTTTTCTGATTTTTCCCTGCACCTGCTCGCCCTGCACACAGATGATGAAGGCGTCTTTCTTCACCATGCCATCCTGTAAAAAGCGAAAATACGGTAAATATAGATAATACAGTTGATACATGATCAAATAACAGTAATAGACAGTAGCTGCAAGGATTATGTAGCTTACAAGTATTGCCTTGTAATTCTTACAAGTATTGTCTCAGAAGATTGACTATAAAACACCAGAAAATATGCATAGGAAGGGAACCTGTTAGGGTATAACACAGTTGTAAATTTGCTTTAATTTCTGACCTCTGGGTGCTGTTGAATCTCTGCATGCCGCAGCAGGAAATTTTCATGAAAAAGACGCCACAGGACTTTCTCAAACGCGGGAAACCGATCGTGTTTAATCACACCGGCAATGAACCTGAAATGGATTCAGATAAAATACAAAAATGGAGAAGAGAAAAAGAGCAGCTTCTTGTAATATGCATGTTTGTGTTATTTTTAACATGACAATGTGATAGTAACTAACTCAAGGGACGAGTTTATATGTGCATGTGGGCAAGTATGTGTGTCTGTATTCATATGTTTATTGGGACCTACATACACCTGCCTCCCGGGGAAAACAATCTGGGTTTCTATAAGGAAAATTTGTAGAGGACACAGTACAAAGGAGATAAGAATTGGTACTACCATTAATAGAGATCAATTTATGTCTCAATAGATTATTATTAAAGGCTGGTAATAAGGCATTAAGACATAATTTCTCCTAGTAATATTCAAGGTAACTATATGATCACATCAAATATTTTAAGCTTCTGGGCCCCTAAAATAGTAAATGGTGTCTGTTTCAATTTAATGATATTGAACTACAGCAAATCAAAATATATCAAATTAAAGGAGATATAAGACATTATATGAGATCAATGTCAATTTAATAACTAGCTGTTAGTTATTATTAATTTAGGATTAGGATATAATTAGGGTTTCATAACATCATATAGGTAGCTGCATACAAATGTCACTGTAGTTAATGAATAATATGCTTTAAGATGTATAATAAGCTGATAATAATTTATACTAATTTTAAGTGATTTTGTATCTATTCCAGCCCAGTCTCACAGACAAAATGTCCATGTGCAATTTAGACATTAATATTGGTAGCAGGGTTTTAAATGTGTAAACATTTACAGAGTAAATGTTGGATAAAACAACTCAATATTGGATTTTCATATTTAAAAAAAAAAAGGCTCTTTCATTCAAAATAGCACAAGCTCTCATTTTAGTTGATTATGAACAGTTCAGTCTGGGTGTGTGTGTGTGTGTGTGTGTGTGTGTGTGTGTGTGTGTTACCCCAGTTTGGCAGCTGTGATAGTGCTAATACTGTTTCGGCGGTGAGTGGCATGCAGTTCGTCGGACTGAAGATCAGTACAGGATAGCTGCGTCTCAGCCTGAGGGTTTAATCACAGAAATGAAATTTAAAATGATTGATGGTATGACAATTAATGTTGTAATTTTTACTTTTTACCTCCTGCAAGAAGTCGTGGATGATGCTGAGCAGTGCACTGATCTCTTGCAGCTCTGTCAGGTTCCTCTTCAGTGTTGCATGGTTGCAGTTGATCTCCTTCAGTTCCTGTTCCAGGTCTTTTACCTCACACTGTACACACAACATGACAAAAAATCAGTAAACATGACAAGCTGATGATTCGTTACAAACATTACAATTTTCGATTAAGGTTCTTTAATATTTCCACTGCAACTGAAAAAACAGTTACAAATTTAGTACTGTGATTATTTCATATGAATCACTGAATAATAATAACTGATACGCTTGAGTTAAGCAGCATTTGATTTTTTGTAATTGTGATCTCACCTCAAGCGCCAGTGTGTCTCTGCTACACTGAGTTTCCTCACTGTGTGATCCAGTAGCGATAGGAATATTACATCGCAATATTTCACCTTCCAAAAACTCTGGAAATTTGAAATATAACAATATTAGAGCAATAACTCATTTAAAATCTTGCATAAAGGATTCTTAACTTTCCAAAATGAATGACTTACTGATGATTCTCTCAATTTCCTCACACTTCTTCACCTCGTTTACAAATCTCCTCTGAGACAAACTCATCTCTGGGTTTAGCTGTAATAATAATAATAATAATAATAATAATAATAATAATAATAATAATAACAATAATAATGTCTGTCCAATCAAAAACAGCAGTAATTTTTTAAAGAGTGACAAAAAGGATACATCCAGGCCACAGAGGATACACACACACAGTTTTACTCACATCTCTGAACTCGGCAAGTCCCAGAAGGCCAAGCTCATTAACGCAGCTGAGTGCTGATTCGGTTTGAAAGAAGAGCTGCAGTAAACACATCTCCTCACTGCGGAATAGCAAACTCATATTGCTGCTGCTTTAAATTTAAACTTTATTAAAATTCCCAATAAAATTGTACCATCTGCCTTCAGACACTCAGTTCCTACTTCTCTCAGTCTGTGTTTTAAATATGTGTGTGATGAGAGAGTAGTGTGTTTCAATCGATACAAACATGAATCAATTAAAACCCTCATCAATACAAACACTGATCAATACAGACACTCATTAATAGTGACACAACCATAGTTGAGGTTCTGTATCTAATACACCATGAGAACAAGGCGATCAAATCTATTCTCGAATCATTTATTACATGATTCAGTCGGTAAAGGTAATGATTCAGTATTTGATGTATCTAATGATTCAGCTGTGTGTGAGTCAAATGATTCACTTGTTCTGTTTATAATTTAAAAGATGATGAGCTTTACTAGTACACGCATGCATCTCTTTGCTTAAATTTGCACTAAATGTTTCAGTTGTTGGTGAATCAAATGATTCAGTTTCCAGTGACTGAAAACTAGTTTTGATCAATTTGATCATTTTTAGATCATATTAAAATAATTTAGAACATATAATAAATAATTGCATAATATATTTATATAATAAATGTATCATTTTTATTTCAACAAAGAGTTGTTATACACAAACTCTTCCAACCACATGACTCATGAACACTCAAACATGTTCCCATGTGATTCTGACACATTGACATCTCCACCGTGTGGGTGAGACGCTGTTGCTAATTATGGACACAGTCGATCAATACTGTTCAGCTGAAACACACCCGCACACACACACACACACACACACACACACACACACACACACACACACTGGTTCATTTGAGAAAGGTATATACTGTTCTAGAAATCTTTCAACACTAGTTGCCAGGCAGACAAACAAATGACATTTTGTCAGGTATACATACTATTTAGCTAGCTACCAGTTTCTCCTTGTTTAAACTTCATGCTCCAATCAACACACTTGCCTTGAAAGACATTATTTGTCTCAGTAAAACTGGAACTAAAAGTTGGAACTAAGCATACAATTCTACATTAAAGAAAATGATTCCAGCTTCAAGATCTCTACATCTGATTTTTTAAAATTACTGTCAGAAGTTACAGTGTCCAAAAGCACCTTAAAAAGGTTACGATACTGAACAACTAGAAAAAGCAGCCTGAACTGAGTGTGTGATGTTTCATTTCCATGATGCCTTAATGGGGCTCTAAGCTTCCCTCATTTATTAGCTACACTAGATTTGTAGCTATAGTGCAAAACTAAAGAAGTAACTCCAGACACACAGTACAAACATATCTTGGCTGACTGTGTGTCATTTCTGGCCAAGAATTGCTTTCTTATTAACCAGCAGACTGTACGATTAGGGTTCGTGCCTCCCGTTCTTCTTGAGTTGAATGATCTTCTCTTGGCGAACTGTTTTCTCCTGCAGGGTGGACATTTCCAAAAGTCTCTGGATGAATGAGGCTGAAGCTCCCAACACCGGATCTGCATACGACTGATCTAAACACAAAGTAACACACCTGGTTAAACAACAAAGTTCTGTATTCAACTCCAAATGTCTGAGTGCACAACAGAGCAACTATTACTCAGAATCTATTACAGTGGGTATAGAAAAGAATCACCCCCGTTTAAAATGATCACATTTTGTTGCTTTACAGCCTGAAATGAAGACGGACACAGTTTTTGTTTTATCCAGTTGTATTTACTCAGTGCAACTTATAACATCGAAGTGAAAGATATAACACCAACATGTCAGAAAAAAATGTTTAAAAATAAAAAAAAAACAGAATAACTGAGTTGGAAAAAGGATCACCCCCCTCCTAAAAATGACTTGTAAACTCAATAAGGTGTAGCTAATCACCTTCTCAATGGCACACAAAGCCATTTGACTTTCAACTGTGATCAGTTGTGGTCATTTTGATTAGCTCAGCATGAAAAGAGCTTTCCTGGAGCATTTTTCAGTCCTTGGTAGTGCAACTGAAGCAAACAATCAACTATAAAAAGGTGAATGTCGTTGCATGGCCTAGTCAGAGCCCAGACTTAAACCCCACTGAAAATCTGTGGAATGACTTGAAGACTGCAGTCCACAAACAGTCACCATCAAATTTAACTGAACTTGAGCAGTTCTGCAAAGAAGAGTGGGCAAATATTGCAAAGTCTAGATGTCCAAAGTTAGTAGAGACATATCCCAACAGACTAAAGGCTGTAATTAAATCAAAAGGTGGTTCAACAAAATACTGACACAAGGGGGTGATCCCTTTTCCATCTAAGTGATTCTGTTTTTTAATTTTTAAAAAAATTTTCTGACATGTTGGTGTTATATCTTTCACTTGGATGTTACAAGTCGCACTGAGTAAATACAGTTGGATAAAACAAAACCTGTGTCCGTCTTCATTTCAGGCTGAAAAGCAACAAAATGTGATTATTTTAAAGGGGGGTGACTCTTTTCTATACCCACTGTAGTTACAACGGACACACAATCCCTAGACCATCATCAAACAAAAAAACGCTATGAACAAGGAAACAAGGAAAATAGGGACCTGTAAAACAGGCACACTCAAAACTAAGGACGACGGTGAATAAATAAAGTATAGACCTGTAAGCTAGGGACACTAGAATCTACAGAAGAGGGAAATTAGAGAACACCTGTACAACAGAAACACAGAAACAAGGGAATAAGAAAATAAATGACACAGGGTTACTGAAATCCACACTAGAAATAAGGGGCTGAGAAAACTAGCCATGAATTAGGGAGCTTGGAAACTATGGAAGAAGGAAATTAAGGAGCATCTGTAAATTAGAAACACTAAAAAAAAACAAGTGAAGAAGGAAATGAGACCTGTAAATTAGAGACAATGCAAACTGAGGAACAGCTGCAGACTAAAAACATTGGGAAAACAAACAAAGGGAACAATTAATCTAAGGAAAAGTAAACTACTCTGAAATTTTTTTTATATATGGTCAGACAGATTTAAGAGAACATATAATGTATAGTTTACATAAAGAAATATTCGATTTCTCATCAAAACGTGAGTCCATTTAAACAAGGCTCTAATTACTCATTTGAATTATGTAGAATGACTGTGATCAATTCACGTAGTAATAATGTGCTGCAATTATGTTCCTGAAGATGTTGGTGCTGACGGGAAGAAATAAATATAGTATTAAATTAACCAAGTTGTGTCATGTGTGGCACAATAGCAAAGTGGTAAAGTTGCTGCCTCACAATGCCAGTGACCTGGGTTCTATCGGGAGCTCTGTTGAAAGAGCAGGGCTTGATTTTTTCAGGGCTTTGAAAATACATGATCAAATCATCTTGGATCCACAAAAACAAACTGTATTAATGTAACTCAATTCATTTACTTGGAACTGATGTACACATATGAATTAAACACATTCAGTGAGCAGAGTGTGACACATAGTATATAATGTCCTGGAAACAAAGGAAGAGGGAAACACCCATAACTGTTGAAAAACTGTTGTGATAAAATCTTATATGATTATTGTGATATGAGAAAAAGAAATGCCGGCACATGTCTGGCATCATTTCAGTTTCAAATAGTTTTGAAATTAACACTATGTGGAAAAATTATGCACTTACCAGTGGTGGTTAATTTAAGAGTGGAGCGATTACACACTCTGCTCTTTATCCTCCTGCACAAACACACACCCACAGGCTGACACCTGAAATACCAGACCAGTTATCTAAGGGGTTTGATAATACCCCTTATGTTTTTGATGGGTGTTACTCACCTGTTTTTGGAGATGCTGCATGCTGGTGCTGTTGTAAACAGTGCTGGAACTGTCGATACAGCATTAAGTCTGCATCTGTCTTCTGAGCTGAGATCAAAACACAGAGCATTAATGGGACGCACCGATACTGGTATCAGGTACCGGTCTGGTACTCCTCTAATCATGCTCGTAAAGAATGCTCCGATCCCAACATCCGATACGACATGATACTATGTGACTTAAACTTAGTGTACGCCGATGTGCTAATAACCAGACGACACAAAATGACAGTGATCTGGATGTATTTCACGGTTAATGATAAAAGCAAAGCAGCTCTGCAAATAAATCAGGTGAAGGAACTACAGCATCTTCTTACAATACAAGTATTCCTGATTTAAAGTTCCTGGGGCATTTAAACATTAATATTTAATAGGGAGTGCAAGGGCAGCCAATCTGAGTGTGCAGCGAGTATGGTCTTTAAAAATGAGTGCAAGGTGCTATGAATTGCACACACACACACACACACACACACACACACACACAACTGTATTTGTGAGCCTGCACCAGTGAAGCGAGCACGCAGAGAAACTGTTGCATGTGAGAGTACTCAGGTGCTTGCTTTCTCCTAGCTCACCAGGGTCTACACTTTGCTCGCGAGTCAGTGTGGAGTTGTGCTCATTTTTAAAGTCCACCCTTGCCGATGCTGCTCTGCGTACTCCAGTCGGCTGCCTTTGCTCTCTCTATTAAAGATACCATTTGTAAGGGTTGGTGACTCTGGATGGGAATCAAAACCCTGCTTATGGTGGTGATGACCCAACAACTTAACCACTGCCCAACAGGCTAGGCTGGACTCAATTGCAGAGAAACACCCGGAGACAGAGATGGGGGAATAAAACAGGGAAAAAAAAGATTTACTTCAGAAAGATTCACCAAAAAGGCAAACAGAGATGCAAAAAAACAATTAGGCATAATTCACAAAGATCCAAAGAGGCCAAAAATAATAGAAGGTTCCAAAATGACAACAATAACAACATATTCCAAAAAGCAAAGAGCACAAAAGATCCCAAAAGTATATTTTTAAAAAAGGCAGGCAGCAAAAGATAAAGCATTTAGTAACAAAGGCAAAGGCAGTGTCTAAGTATTCACATGAGAAACATGAGGACTCAGCAATGAACAAAGAAAAGGGGGGTGTAAATAGTCTAGCAAATCAGGGGCAGGTGAAAACAAAAACAAAGGTTAACAGGCATGGGGGCGGAAAAAGGAAAACACAAAAGCTCCATCTAGTGACCAAAATCTGCATAGTCATAAAATTCAGCCCAAGGAGCTCATTGCTAGCAGCAACCAGCATAAACAGAGCTAAATAAAATGTTCCATGATGCCCCTGATTCATTAATGCTGAGTAGGTTATCAGTATTGATGAGCAACAAAAAACATCTACTTGTTATCGATGCTATTTGCCATAATTGTGACAATTATTATAATACTCACACTAAAGTACAGGACTTTGTAACTGTGACATGTGATTCCTTCCTGTTTATACTGCATGTTGGATTGGGAATTGGAGGTAAAAGTGTTGTGCGTTTGAAGGACAGATCTTCATCTGTTTGGGGAGATAATCAGGTCATAACAGGTCATAATCAATCACAATTATTCCCATCACAACAGATATCTAAGTCATCATTGAACCTATCCATCTATCCATCCATCCATCTACAGGCATGTGACACATTAAAGGAAAAACTGGGGTCATTAAAGGAAGAACTGACCCTGGATGTGAGATGAAGAAATAAACACACCTTTTGAATGCTGATGAGTGTTGGAGTAGATCCCATTTTCCCATCTTGGATCAAACAGAAAATGTCGCCCAAAACCATCACCCTGAGTGTTTTCTGAGCTCAGACTTAGCATGGGTGCATGGATGTCTCCTGAGAAATAAGAATGTACACAAGGGCATGACTTAGTCCAGTAAGTAATCACCTCCCTAAACTATTTTAACATTCTTATTTGAAACAGGAACTCAGAGTGGTGAACCAGAGCAAGACACACCCCCAGGGGCGAACATATACATTCTAGACAGTATTGGACAAACACAACACTAGTACACGATGAGCCATAACAAAAAATATTTCTAATTTTCACAGAAGTGGCAAACTATAAAATTAAAATCTCCAAAACAAATCTTTGTGCTTTTTTCCCCACCTCTGTATCTTTCTAGATATATTCTAGCTCTAGATGCCCGTAACACTAAAGGACAGGTACAGAAAGCAGTGGAACACCTATTTTGATTTCCAGAGCACTTTAAGCTCTTCCTAAAGTATTTAATCTCTAAATCTGTGGTGAATGATGCAGTAAGAGTTCCTAATTAGTAAATTAGACACAATGTGTGTAACTTGTGTGAGGTGAACTTATAGTCTGAGTTTCCTCATATGTCAGACTAATTTAACCAAGGTTCAGAATAAAGATTCGTTGAAATATCCATGTCTATTGACGCTGAAGCGTTTAGTCTGATAATAGCCCGTGTTTAGGCTTAACAGTTAACGATGTAAATAATTGTCTCGTAATAACGCTGTAATAAACATAAGGTTACATCAGGAGTAGTGTTAGCGTTAGCATGTCCAACCCTGAAGCTCTGTCCCCTCCTCTGGTTAACTGTACTCACTTCTGAGGCTGTTCGGCTGCTGTTTGTTCGACGATATAACATTAAATCTTACTCCTTCAAAACAACAAAGTTTGCTGTCTGTAATGTTTTTCCGAAGGTTATGAACGCCGTTTGGGTTTTTATTACATTCCCTCTCGGGGATATATGACACTGTACTGACTGCTTCTCTCAGTTTAGGAGAAAAAAATTGTCGCATTTCAGTCGCTGGTGTTTTCGTAGCCTGATATTTTGACATTAAAACATCTAAATCTGTATTTCCAATCGCTTGGAAAGCCATTTTTGACGTTAATTTGACCATTGTTTAACTTAGCTAAATAGTATCGTTATATAAATTATCCTCACGGGAAAGCGCTTCCTGTCACCTCATTTTGAGTATACGCTACTATAGTTACCGCATCCCATAATAAGTACGCTACGCGTTACTATGGTACCAATGGCCGGATGCCCGCAAATTCTTCACCTGATTACGCATGCGTAGTTTTACTAGAGCAACGTATTAGTGAAAGAAAGAAAGAAAGAAAGAAAGAAAGAAAGAAAGAAAGAAAGAAAGAAAGAAAGAAAGAAAGAAAGAAAGAAAGAAAGAAAGAAAGAAAGAAAGAAAGAAACGTGTCTATACAGCATAGCAATTCTTTTCTTCGCATACAGGTTATTTTTGGCATAGTGGAGTAAAAGAATAAAATGTATCAGATGTAAATTTGTCAGAGAGCAGTATCACCGCCGACCACAAGATGGCGCTCTTATACAGTCAGAATTTTAACTCGAGCACAAGGGGACTACATTCAGTGTGAAGTATTCCTCCGGATCCCATATAACCAGTATAATACAAATATTTATATATCAGCCAAATTTATTAGAGTATTTGAGTTAGAGTATTTCCAGCTACAGAACCCAGTTCTTACTGTAGGATTCTAAACCTTTGGATCATATAAACAGACCTTTTCTCAGATTTATGAACTTGAATTTTGATTCAAATTTACATTAAGCCTGTTTATGGTAGTCTTAAAAGTGATTGAGCTCTAAATTAGGAAATTGCTTCTTAGAAGAAACACTTTAGTGTGACTTAGTGTGAACTTTAAACCCATTAAAGTGACCAGTCATTTGGGTTTGTAATTATAATAACTAAATAATAACTGTAATAATGTAATAAGTAATAAGTGATCACCACTGTAATCACGCATAAAAAAATATTAAATGCATGTATATGTTAGTTTACTTAGTTTCATCTCAGATTGCTTTGTAAATAAATGTCTTTAAGATCACTCTGTTTGGAATGCAGTTCTACATGCTGAATATAATTAAAGTCGTGTATTTATGAAGTATTTGACAGACGCTGACCCCAATCAGCCTTGTATCTGACCAGAAGAGCTTAATGTGCTTTTGAAGCGGATAAACCAAACCCTCATGTGCGAGCTGAATAAGATAAGCCATCACAAATCACAATATTACGAGACTCTTTCCAGTCAGGCACTGACGCGGCCAGCCCGCAGATGGTCCTCGTCGCAGAGCTGGGCGGGTTTAAATGGGGCTCGCGCGCATGATGTACCGAACAGCAGCTGGAACTGGCGCTCAGTCGCTCACGCGCGCACACACATATACGCACACACACGCACGCGCACACAGCCGCGAGACAGGCAGCTATCACACCTAACACACCGGACCGTTCAGCTCGAGACTCCGCAGGTTCAGGAGTTTATTCGATTCAAAAGCGATTTAACTCGACTTTTTATCTGTTTCTGACAAGAAAACGTTTTATTTTATTATTTTTATTTTCCGGTAGTTGAAGCTAGTTTTCTCGTCAGTCAGTCTTAAGTTCTGGAGAGACCGGAATGTTTAAACCGAACTAACTGATCCGTCTCATTAGCTATCGGTGCTAATTCGTTTTTTTGTTTTTGTTTTTTTTTTAATAATATTTACTTTGATTTGTTTTCCGTTTAATTTATGTTAGAATTTAATACCAGATTACTATTTTAATTAGGTTCCATTCACATATATATATATATATATATATTTAGTTGTATTATTATTATTATTATTATTATTATTATTATTATTTTATTTTTGTGAAAGAACAGTTTAGGATAATTTGTATATTTTGAGTATTTTATATAGTCGTTAAATTCGGTTTATTTATAGACTTGAAACGTTTTAACATTTAGAACAGGTTTTATTTTTACTGTATATTATTATTATTATTATTATTATTATTATTATTATTATTATTAGTGAGGGTTTGAGTGTACAGTGATGATGCTCGGCTTGGTGCTGGAGTTCATGCTAGTGCTGATGAAGGTCATGTGGGCGATCTCACTCGCGGCGCTCCGATGGGTCGCGCGGCCCCGCGAGAAGAGCGTGGCGGGCCAGGTGTGCGTGATCACGGGCGCGGGCGGTCAGCTGGGCCGCCTGTTCGCGCTGGAGTTCGCGCGCCGCCGCGCTGTGCTCGTGCTGTGGGACATTAACAGCCAGAGCAACGAGGAGACCGCAGAGCTCGTGAGACAGATCTACCGGGAACAGGAGACGCACGCGGACAGAGAGGGTAAAAAAAAAAAAAAAAAAAAACCCACACAGACCGTGTGTGTGTGTGTGTGTGTGTTATGATTACGTTCTGTAACCAGCTTGTAACCTGATGCACATTAACACTTTAGTAATAACACACACAAAAGAGAGGACGAGAATGTTACAGTGAATGTTATATAATAACTAAATGCTTCCTGTGTCAGTAGTTACTGTAGGGGTGTAACGGTTTAAAATTTACACAGTATGATAACCTAGTCTTAAAATATCACGGTGTAACGGTGGTATTATCATTGAATTAATTAACTATTTAAAAACACAAACCAGGGGTGAAGTCCCCGAATTGTTTATATATTTTATGAAGATATTTCTGAGAACGACTTCTCTATAAAATCTCTTACATTGTCAGTATTTATCGCATCGCCCTTATAAGCTATAAAAGAGAGTCGCTGCAATGCAGTGTGTAGCACTGCTTAGTCAAAACCAGATTGTTGTTTTGTTTAGCAATACCGTGATGGTCGATAAAGATACGTGCATGCTAGGATGCAGCAGAGGTATGGTTTTCAGTGCACTGAGACTTGACAGAGACTTGACCGGTAGCTGTCCGATCACACACTGTGACCTACTGTGAACCTATAACATGGTAACAACCTTACTACACTGTGATATTCAACACACACATTAATGTCATCGTGGATGCCTTCAAATATCGTCATTCACGAAGATCATCATCATTGATACAACATTGCAATAATATTATTATATTAATAGTAATAATATATTGAGATAAAGTAACTATATACATAATGTATCGTTTGTTGACTGGTGTGTGTTTGTGTGTCGAGCAGGCGGTGTGGAGGAGGTGCAGCCGTTCAAGCCACAGGTGTACACATACGTGTGTGACGTGGGGAAGCGCGAGAGTGTATACTCAACGGCGGAGCGTGTGAGACGCGAGGTGGGCGACGTGGACTTGCTGATCAACAATGCGGGTGTGGTCTCTGGACAGCACCTGCTGGAGTGTCCAGACGAGCTCATCGAGAGGACCATGGTTGTCAACTGCCACGCGCACTTCTGGGTGAGTCATACATGTACAGCATTTGGCAGACATCATCTGCATGATCAGTTACATCCTGAGCCACATCACATTTTAGACTATAGCGTCACACAAGTAGGCTGTAGATCTATGATTGTGTGTGTTTAGAGCAAAGTGTGACGCAGAGAGTCACACATAACCAGTCCCACTTCTTTTAACACTTCGGCTTTAGGTTTTCGTGGAAATGCAGCTGCCATTTCAATGTCACTGTTTATTACGTAGTCTCTGGCCCATTGTGAGTCACATCTCGTTCCTTTTATCTGCGGTATTTGCGCTTTCCTCTTGAAAGGATGCTTGCCTTTTGTTGCACAGAGACCAAACGGCTGAACCTAATTCCCTTTGTACATTAGCAAAAGAGCAAAGACGATCCCTCTCGCGGCCACATCACAGACAGAACGAAATGTCGATGGACAACTGAGACTATGTTCTTTGGAGCATTTCTCAGCGCACACAGCCTTTCTCCATCACCTTTTGCTCCTATTAAGCAATTTTAACGCATCCCATAATTCATGTATAAAAGTGCATGTAGGGCTTCCTCAGTGTTGGGGATAATAATATTAAGCAAAGTAGTCATTATAAACATTTTAGTAATCATCACGCAGCCCTATATATGCATGAATACACTTTTTTTCTTATCGCTATCTATCACACCCGCTGTTCACTACTGGCTCCTCAAGAGTTCTTTGGCTTATCTGCATCTTAAATAAGAGGATGAGTAGGTTTATTTGCAGTGAGATGCACCTTAACTGATTTAGGTCAAGAGTTTTTGGTTTTACACGTATGATTAATGCTATCAAGATTATGTCAGCTAGCCTTTTCCCACCAGCAAGGTTCTGGTACTCATGTAAAAAACCTACACAATAATGTTTAGTTTTAAAACGCCCAAATCTGATAACGTAATGGTTTCATTCTTTACGGCTTTCCTGCACAAGCACTATGTAGAAGAGATTATTCCATTATTTTGCATTAATCAAATACCATTAAGCCTTTTGTTTGGAGCCAAAAGCATTTTTATAACAAGGCTGGGTGTGCAGGGTGTGTGATGGGTGTTTATTTGTGCATTTTTTTTTTTTTGTCTCAGACGTCCTCTGTGTCCTGTTCAGGAGGAGGCTGCCCAGGGCTCTCTTTGTTGTAGATGTTAGGTGGTGCACTGTTTATCTATTATGGTATTGTTCTGTTTGGGACATGGCCATGACTTTATGCGTAAACGTTGTAGTGTGGATTAAGGCCAGGATGGAAACAGCATTTGGAATAAATGATGACATTAAAGAGTATGCCATTTATGTAATTAGCATAGTACCATGTTAAACAGTACGCGTGACATCTGTGTGATCGTTTATTCATAGTACTGTATGATTGGCTACGTCCCAAACTGCAAACGATATGTCAAAATAGTGCACTGTGTGTGTGATCAGCCAAGCCCCAAACCTAATAAAAACTCCCAGATCGCATAGCGTGTTAGGTGATTGTGTTGATTTTAATGTTTTTATATCACCATATGCCTGTGAGGATGAAGTTCAGTAATCAGTGGAGAGTGAACAGCAGCTCTGAGGGAACTCCGTTCCCACTCTGCAGAGACACAAAAGGCCGGCCGGTCGGCGTCTCACAGGAACTTTCCCTGCTTTGTTAATTAAAAGCCCACTGATGGGGCCATTTGGAGGTGGCTGTTTTTTCTCCCTAATTGAGCTGGTGTTGGTAAACGAGTGTGCTTTCTCCCCCGCAGCACCCTGTGGAGGGGGCAGTTTGTGCAGCATCATGCTGGGCTGAGCTCACACGTTCACAGGGAGGATCTGTTTGTTTATCGGCCTGACAGAGTTATTGATGGGACGGAGGACAGAAGTCTGAAGGTTCACAGAGTGGCAGACACACACACACACACACACACACACACAAACAAACAAAAGTCTTAACACCTCCACAAAGTGATCAGAATTAATTGAGTGATGTTGATTGCTTGTTACACTAACTGCTGTGGTTGTGCTTCCTGTATTATTTAATGAGCCGTCTCAAATCGCATAACGTGTTATATTTCTAGTTTACGGGGAGAAACTCAAAGAAATGCAGTAGATTTATGTACTGTATAGCAGTACAACTGTTGCACTAATCTCTCCCTTTAGACACCTTGTATTCTGCTTGGCAACGTGGCTACCAAAGTCGATGATGGCAGTAGAAAAAGTTCCTGCGCAGAGCCGCATCAATACAGTTAATGCTAACAAACTGTAAAATTTAAATAGCCTCATAAATAGTGGGTCAATCCTTTTAGATTTCAAATGCAGTATTTGAGCATGGATGTTTTCTTAAGCACTGAAGTGCTGCATTTTTATATTATTATTACTTTACCAAGACTTTTTTGTAGGCATTTTACGCACTAAATTAGGTGTCCATTGTCATTTTTCTTGGGAGCACAGACCCTGAGAGGATATTTTGCAATGAAGGAAAATGACAGATGAAATGATATTTTGAAAGGAATTAAAATGAAGAAATCACAGAGAGGAAGAAGGGCACTATGCTGCAGATACAAATTAGGAACAAAATGTTTATTGCAGACATTTTGGGTTTAACCTGTAAAGGCCAAAATCTGGTCAAATTATATAAACTACGGAACAGTAATTTGTCATTTCTGGTTAATTTGAGTCATTGTCTCCAATGACTACAAATGTGATCTCTCATTATATTTTGTAATGACCACAAAGACGAACATAACTGTAATATGACTGTATAGCTGTCATTTCTATTCACAATTTCAAAGATTCACAGACTGAGCTTGTTTTTTGTTGGAGGGTCGATGGTTGTAAATGGAGCTAAAACATTTTCAGATTATACATGCAGCATGTGTGTGTAGTTTGGACTCTCATTAAGGATCTGCTTGTGTTTTCTTAAGCACTTTGTGTTGTGGTTGTGAGATGAAAGCATTGTGTGATGAATGGAGACGTGAACGGGCCACAGAGTTGAGGATGTGGTTCGTTAATACCACAAAACCAGCAGCGCTTTCTCTCTAACCCCACACACACACACACACACACACACACACACACACATACACACACTTGTAGTAGTAATTAGTCACTACAAGTCTATAGGATGTTTTTTTTAGTTAGATGTCTTTTGGGGGTGGGATGGGGGGGTGCTTTAGTGGAACTTGCCTTGTTTCAGTAACCATGTAAGCACTACATTTGCTCAAAAATTACTAATGGCTCTTGAATTGACTACAGATGGCTGACGGGATTTAGGATTTTTACATTTATGCGGAGAACATCGTATACAATTAAAAACCAGTTGATAAATAGATACTTGATTTGATCGATCCTGTAAGATAAATTGCTCTGTTACAGCAGCTACACAGAAGACTGTGCACTAAAGAATATGAATATTAATCATAGAAAGAAATAAAGTTGAACTAGGCGTAGAGGTACAATTTAAATAAATGCATCAGGTGTACAGGTCAATAAATACAGGGACCAAATGCACAGTACCTGAAGATACATTGTAATTCCCATTGCACTTGTTTAAGTCCAGAGTTTTAAAACTACTTGTACAGTCTGATCGCAGTCAGCAGCGCTCCCTACTACACCGTGGTTGGATCAGTCTGGTCCTGAAGGAAATCCTTGAATTGAGAAGTACTCCATGAACAGGATGGGAGACATTAACAAGCATAATTAATGTGTGTTAATTAACTTTGGATCAGAGAACTGAGAATGATTAACAAAACATTGTATTTGAAACTTGTAAAATTATCTTGTTATAACATGGGCAATACATGTACAAACCAACACCAGTGATTCTTACACCTTATGTACCGTATGTCCATAAACAGCTATGTAGAGGAACAATATGGCGACCTTACATCGCTGCGTGTAGAATGATATCATTAGATATCTAGATTTCTAATATGGAGAGTAATCTGAGACCGATGTAGCATTTCAGGCTGATACCAAAACTCAGTGTCAGATCTGCACATTCCTAGTTTCAGGAATTTCTATCAGGAGTTTCAGTTTCTATCATCCTCAGTGTAAATAACTAGCCGCCGGGCTCCGCAGCTCACAGCCGCCGTGTTTAAAAAAGCGAAGGCGAGACAAGCCCGTTTCCAGATGGAGCTCGTCTTTACTACCTTATGGGAATGGAGCAAGAGCCAAAAGGAAGTGATGTCATCATGTGAGCGCCCTGAGGAGGCCTCCACACTCTTCACAGAGTCTAAACGCAGCTGCACAGGAGAATCACAGCCAGCACACACACACACACACACACACCAGAAAGAAAAGTGGTAAGGAAAGATTTGTGTGTGTGTGTGTGTGTGTTTGTGTTTTCAATCCATCTGGTTTTACACGAATGTTCAATTTGTGCAGATGAAAACCAGAACAAAAACAATGTATATGAAAGGCTATGCTGTGTCCCAAACCGCATGCTACGCTTCTACATAGTACATCAAAATTTACATTTACGGCATTTGGCGGACGCTCTTATCCAGAGCGACTTACATTTATCTCATTTATACAGCTGAGCAGGTCAGGGTTAAGGGCCTTGCTCAAGGGCCCAACAGAGGCAGCTTGGTGGTGCTGGGGTTTGAACTCATGATCTTTTGAGCAGTAGACCAACACCTTAACCACTGAGCTTCCACTGCCCTGTGGTACCTTAATAGCACCTTAGCTGTGTTATTGGCTGTGTTCTAAACTGCATACCTCCCTACTACATAGTACATCAAAATAGCACCTTAGCTGTGTTATTGGTGGTGTCCCAAACAACTATATGAACTAACTTATGGTGCTGTAGATTTTTGGCATAGTGTTCATACAGTAATATATTGCTCCACAAACACATACATTTGTGCAGTTGAAGTTACTTGTATGAGCCTTGAATTGTGGGTAATGCATCCTGGAGTGTAACAACGAGTCAGGTTTGTATACCTTGAAGAATTTTTATGATGAATTTAGCCCGAGAAAGGCATCATCATGGGAAATTGGGTGCTGTGTTAAGCTGGGCTGTAATGGCGAGCTGCTGTCTGACCCACTTCCATCACAATCGCTTATTGTTCAGATTAGTTTGACGAGATGCCAAGCGACAGGAGCCAAATTCTCCAAGCGGCATTCTCACTGAAAAAAGATCCGGCCAGGCAGAAGAGTCGCGCTCAGCTCTGTTCAACTCCCGCACCTGTGTGTGTGTGTGTGTGCTCTCAGTGAAGTTTATTTGAGTGTGACTGTCAGGGTTGCCTGTTGTGGTTACCAGTACTTATTACTTCATTTTGTAGATAATTAGTCCAGGCTCGCTGTGGATTTTTTTAAATACCACAGCGCTGTTGAATTTGAATTTGATGCTCAAAAGCAGCTCTGAGCGTAGATCCGGCTATAATTCAAATGATAGATTTGAATGCGCTCATTCTAATACGTTATCGTTTCTATAGTAGCAGCTCATTCAGGGGGACTTGTATACCAGACTCTCTAAATAATTAGACTAATAATAAACATGTTGTTATTTAACAGAGTAACGTACAATTGTGAAGGTGAGGAAGGGTTTAACATTCCTGGAAGGAGTGTCTTGTGTTGGCGTTTTTTGTAATCGGGTCAAGTCTTCAGGACAGAGGGGTTTTTGAGTTGCAGTTTCTCTGTAACATGACAAGTTGTGTGTTTTTGTCTTATGAATTTTAAGTGAAAGAAAAATATAGAGGCTGGTGAGGAAACGACTGTTTATAGCTAATTTAATGTAAGTGATAACATGAACTTAGGTGTCTTGCTGATGTTCCACAACATTTAATGTACCTATAAACGATTAAAAAGCATGAAGTGTCAATCATCAGTCAGTTACAATATTTTGCTGTGGTATAAGAGGAATAAAACACTTGTGGATGTGCTGTTATAGGAAAATTATCCAATTCGGGTTGGTAACACACCACTCCCATCACGCCAATCACACACTTTGAAACTTTTTACATTTCTTTTTGCAATATTTTTCCAGCACAGTTTTAATATCTAAGGACAGAACAAGCGCCTGTCTTTTTTCCTTTTTCCAAAAAATGGCACACATACTGTACACATGTTCAGCACACACACCATTGTTAGCCAGAATGCTTAAGATTATCATCCCTGCTCTTCTAGTTATTCATTAATTCGTCTTGTAACAGTTTTATCTTGGTCAGGGTTTCGCCGGATCCGGAGCCTATATCCCAGGAATTGCTTCATTTGGCTTTATTAGACTTCTCTTTGTCTCTTTTTCTACAGCAAAATTTTTCTAACCTCTACATATAGAGAGCAGCTGATAGATGACTAATAGATATTTGAGGGAGGGAAAGTGTGTGTGTGTGTGTGTGTGTGTTAAACTAAAGAAATTCCAGTAAGATGTGAGATTGATATTGTTAAAGGCTGTGTGAGCTCGTACCATCCCAAACACGTTTATAAACGCTGACATCACTGAAGCGCTTGCTCTGCACTTCTTCACTCCACTGCTCTCTGCCTCCATAAATCCACTGACTGCACGGCTCCAGCCAACACACTGATTTTTTTTTAATGCTTTCTCTCAGTGCTGTGCAGGCCCGTCTTGTCTATTCACACTAACTAAGCATGCACCTCTTGAAAGTTTTTTAGCTCTGTGATATTTGATTGCGATTTATTTTGAAATCATTTTGTATGCGATCATTTAGTCATGATGAAAACGGAGTGTTGTTTTATTACTGTGGAAGTCCACATGAACTATGAATTCCTTACAATTATAAAGTGATTTATTTCAAAAAAAATATACTGAATGGGAAAAAAATATTTATTTAAAGATATTTCAGTCTACTATTACTGCTACAGTATAACTTAACTTTTGACCTCTTAACTTCAGGTCAAAAACTACAATGCAATATTACTGACCTTCACTATCACAATCTATCATGGCATGAGAATATTATAAAATGTTGACAACTTTTTCAAATCAAACACACAAGCTAACAAAGTCACAGTATTTTACATTGTATATTTTAAATTATTCACTAGCTCGACACTTTTTCAGTGTCTGGAACTGACTACAAACCTTTGAGGTTTTCAGTTTCTGGAATCAGGGAACAGACTCATTTTGCGATCAACCCCCAGCACCTTCGATGTGAACCAACTTAAGACTTATTGACTTGACAGAAATATATTATTGTAATGCCCATGAAGAAAATTAAACAACGTTAAAATATAAATAGAAAAGTTTGTCAATAGAAAAAAGTCTTTGAAATACTTACAAGCTAATTCATTCAAATAGCTTTGCTTGAAGTGATGTAGTGCACACCACACCATGCTTCTTTTTCCATCTTCTTTTTTTTCATGCTTACATACAGACCAACTAATTGATTGAGTTTGTAAATTGGCTCTTGCAGCAATATGCTGAATTACCATTCATTTTCATTGATTTTAAATTTCGGGCAGTTTTTCCATGGAGGAAAACTTGATAAGGACGCCCTCGCATACAGTGACGCAGAGTGACCTTTTCACTTCGCTACACAACTACACACATGCAAATCATGCACAGAGTACACAAAGTATGAATGACAATGTTTAAAATTTGTAGGTATTAGCAACAGAAAGGTACAATAAATCTTAGCCAAACATATAATGTAAATCCAAGTTATTTTAAGGAAATAGCATGAGCCTATGCAGATAGGGAACATACACATGGGAGAACAAATGTAAATGAAATATGGTTGTCATTATTATCATTAAAATATAATGCCACTTTTTTTAATTTAGTTTACATCAGAGATGTCCCTTTGTCTGTTTTTATAGATGATAGGGTCATACTGAACCCCAAAACAACGTTTATAGAAAGCATGTGATTGATATGCACGTAGTCGACGATAAAAAGTACATTTTCATTTTTGACTGAACTGTCACTTTAAGTGTTCATAAAGAGGAATGTCCTTCTAAAGACTTAGCTTGGATGTTTGCCTGCATGTGTGTGTGTGTGTGTGTGTTTGTGTGTGTGTGTGTGTGTGTGTGAGAGAGAGAGAGAGAGAGAGAGAGAGACTGAGCTATGCTGTGTGAGGGCGGTGAATGAGAGTTGCTCTCTTGGCTGAAACGTTATCCTGCAAACCGGATTGGTGTGTGTTTGTGTGTGTGTGGAAAGAGGAAACGCTGGACAAACCAGAATGTTTCTTTCACTCATGTTTCATTTCCAAGTTAAACCCCTCTAATATGTGTCGAGGTTGTTTTCCACATACGTGTAAACGAATCTCTCGGGTGCGTGCGAGAGCAGAGCGGTCACTAACGGCCGACGCTCCCTCACTCCCTCCGTAGGGCGAGTATTGTTTAGACTCAGTGAATTATTATAAGAGGGAGGGCTGAAAAACATGCGGGGATCAAAGCACTTTGGCAGAGATGAAGAATGCAAGGAGAATAACCCCGTCTAATAATCCCCCCCCAATCTCTCCCCCCCCCTCCAATCTTTCTGCCCCCACAACCACCCCCTCTTGTCCTCTTTCAGACCACCAAGGCTTTTCTTCCCAGGATGTTGGAGATGAATCATGGCCACATCGTGACGGTCGCCAGCTCGCTGGGCCTCTTCAGCACGGCAGGGGTCGAGGTCAGCACACACACACACACACACACACACACACACACAGAGAATACAACATAGCAGCTAATAATAATAATGAAGGACTTTACACAGGATCAGCAGGTTCATCTGCAGTCAAACATTTTTTTATACTTATAACCCGAGAGGGCTTCATACAGAGCTGTTTTTCCATTTCACCACTGCAGCTGTCTCACTTTCCGTCTTACTCTCTCTCACTTTCTACGTGCACTGAAAGTGAGAAATCTACTGATTAATTTTATCTGTCTATAGGTGTTCTGTCTGTTTGTTTATCTCTGACTTTCTCTCTTTGTCTCCCTTGTGTCTATCCTTCACCGTCTCATCTTTTTCTGTCTCGCTCATATTATCACTTTCTATCTTTGGTTTAATGTCCCTCTCTGTCTTTCTCTCTTTTTGTTTCCTTATATCTACCATTCACTCTGTTTCAGTGTCCTGCTCTGTCTCCCTCCCTCTCTCTTATTCTTTCTCACTGCCTCTTTCTGTCTGTCTGTCTTTTTTTCTGTATGTCATATTGTCTCTTTCTCTGTTTCAGTGCCCCTCTGTCTCCCTCTCTTCCTCTTTCTCCCTGTCTTTCCATCTGTCTTCTTTTCATATTCTCTCCTTGTCTGCGTTTCAGTGCCCCTCTCTGTCTTCCTCTCTTTTTCTTTCTGTATTTCTGCTTCTTTCTCTCTTCCTCTTTCTCACTCTCTTTCCACCTCTGTCTGTCACTTTTTCTGTCTCGCTCAAGCTTTTCAATCTCCCTTTTTTCTATTTCTGTCTTCCTCTGTCTCCCTGTATCTTCTTTTTTCCTGTTTCTCTAATATTCTCTCTCTTTGTGTTTCACTGTTCTCACTGTCTCTCTTTGCCTCAGGGGTATTTGGGCCTCACTGTATAGAACCAAGACAGACAGACAGACAGACACACACACACACACACACACACAGTAAGCTGTTTGTCTACACTATGAAAGCTTCCAATTACATTCATGATCTGTCCTTTCATTCATTCATTCATGCTCTGATCCTCCTCTCCACTTTCCCTGCGCCGTCACTGATTCATGCCGAGCGGGTTACGCTGCGTTAATGAAAAGGCCCGGCTGTGTTAATGTGTGGTGGTGTGTTCAGCTCGTCAGCACTGCAGCTTGGTGTTGGTTTTCCTCTCCTTCAGGGAAGCTCTGCTCCTTTGTTGCGTTTTTACGCTCAGCTTCTTTTTTCCTACTTCAAAGGCAGTGTTTTATCGTTTTTTATGGCCTGGCATTAATGCAGTGACTCAGAGCTGCCGTCGATCTGTCTGTGTGTGTGTGTGTGTGTGTGTGTGTGTGTGTGTGTGTGTGTGTGTGTGTGTGTGTGTGTGTGTGTGTGTGTGTGGACACACTCCAGGCTCTTTATCCCCCCCGTGTTTATCTACACGCATCTGTGTTTGGCCGAGCCGCTTTCTGAAGAGCGAACCACATCAAAACCATCCCTGCGGCCGTGCACAGCGAAGAATGCTAATGAAACTGTACACGTCTCGCTGTGTCATAACACACACACATACACACACAGCCCGAAGGCGTACGGTGCTGTACACTTTTTGGGGGGAGCACAGCCCATTATTGTGTAAAGAGATGTGATATAGGGGGATGGAAATAAAGTGGAATTTGGAATTACTGATAACTTGGCCCAAATCCCAAATCACATGCTATCTGTGTGATCAGCTACATCACAAATTGCAAACCAGTGCACCTTTAATGGCAAAATGTAGGAAGCATGGTGGAGTACAGTAGTGTGAGGTTTGTGACACAACCAAGCATCTCTTCCAAAACCTGCACTAAAATAGAAACCCATGGCATTACCGCGTTGACATGCTGAATAGGACACTAGTGCATGGTTTTTTTGTTGTTGGGTTATTTTAAGGTTTTAATTTTTGTTTAATTCACAATGGCAGGATTACTGCGCGAGCAAGTTTGGAGCCATCGGCTTCCATGAGTCACTCAGCCACGAGATCAAGGCTTCAGAGAAAGACGGCATCAAGATGACGCTGGTGTGTCCATATCTGGTGGACACAGGCATGTTCAGAGGCTGCAGGATACGGTAAATATCCAAACTGTTCCTTCACAACTTTGCAAGCTGATGTTTTGCAGTAATCAGCATCGAATTAACTGAACCCAAGCCTCAACCCATGATTAATTAGATGATAGGTCTAGCATTTTCAATCAGTTTTTCAAGTGCAAGCCAAAAGCAAGGCATGTTAATGTACTGTACTGCTCTATGTGTAAAAGTGGGAACCTCCATCTGCTGTCTCCATCTGCAGTGGTAAACACTACTCATAGCCGAACTCTCTGCATAACTCTCGAAGTTTGAGGGCGTAGTAATGCCATTAACATTATCATAACATTATCAGCAGAGCTTACAGTCATATGGAATTTGCTGGAAACGAGACGTCGTAAAGATTCGCATGTATTCTGTGAAAGGAACTGTCACATAAATTGTCAAACAGTTTTAGTGGTTAAAGGCAGTTTTCCAGATTTTCTTAGACTGGGGCTCTCGCATCACCTCCTCTGTCCTCTCTTGTCTCTTGTCTAGTAAGGAGATCGAGCCATTCCTGCCCCCGCTAAAGCCCGAGTTCTGTGTGAAGCAGGCAATGAAGGCCATCCTGACCGACCAGCCCATGATCTGTACGCCTCGCATCGTCTACATGGTCAATTTCATGAAGAGGTGAGCATGTGACCACACAGACGCTTATGCTAACATTGTCCTCAGGCCAAAAAGGCAGAAATTAGCTGCATGTATACTGTATAATCGGTTATACTATATAGATGTTGTCATTAGCAAGGCTATCAGTGAGGTAATTAGTATTGTGGTTAATGAGACTCATTTATCAATCTTTCAGTAAAGTTGTGTAAATGTTTTTGTAGGACAAACTGAGCTAAAAATTCTAGCCAGATTTACAAAAAGTTTGGGTAACATTAAATTTCTTCATACTCACATGTGCACATTGATAAATGTCAATCACCTATAAAGTACCAAGCATCTAAACCTTCTAGTAACGCAGCTCAGTCACTGCAATGTGTCAGCTACCACAGACACACACTAACGCTTCCTCCTTTTGTAGGGTGCCATTACTTTTCTCCTAATCGAATGGCTAGTTTTATTTCTCTTAATTCCTCGATTTGTTTTGGATTGATTTCTTTCAAGTCATTAATATTAAACAACTGAGTGACAGCGATTATATAAAATTACATATAAAACAAATTTGCAGTAGCTCATGCAACTTAGAATATTTGAAGTTGATCAGTTGAGGTTCACATTATAGATCAGTTTACACAAACTTGTGAACTCTTATAGAATAAAAATTCAGAAATTTCATGACTAACACTTTCGTTGTGTAAATACAAAAAACAACATTCTCTCTTGTGTGTTTTAGCATCTTGCCGTTCGAGGCCATCGTGTGTATGTACCGGTTCCTGGGCGCAGACAAGTGCATGTATCCATTCCTGGCTCAGCGGAAAGAGGCCATGAACAACAACGAGGCGAAAAACGGGATCTAAACAACTCACTTTATGAAACAATGAGAGGATACGACCACTGAGAGAGAGAGAGAGAGAGCGTGAGAGACTGAGTTTAGACTGGTGCACTTGCATTGAGCAGATGCAAACGTTTACCATATTGTTCCTCTGGAACTAAGAGCGCTGTGGACTACGCTGAGGATTTCCTCTTTGTGTTTGTCTTTCGTTTAGTTCGTTTGAAAGCAAAGCGAGCTTCTATATACCGCGTCATTAGGTCTGAAATCATACGTGAGGTATTCAGTAATTATTTACATCATGTAGTCACCAGCATTATCTAGCGTCTTTGCGAAATATACAGTATGTTACTGTACGGGCAGTAAGAAACCCCCTTTGTCACTTTGTGTTTTGTAGACATGCACTGTAATTACGTAATTTCTCTACACTGCCATTATTGTCGTGATTAGCCAAAACCGCTGCACCACCTCAATTCCCGGAGCAACGCTTCATCTCTTGGATGCATGGATTAAACTCACGCACACAGCTGAGGCCTGAGGGGCAGTCTGAGCGTATTTGGCCCTTTAGCGTCCATCACAATAGCACAGACTGTAATTTTGTCACTTTCTGGCTGCTGATGCAAATATTCCTGTATGTAAATATATATATATATATATATATATATATATATATATATATATATATATATATACAGACACATATATATATATATATATATATATATATATATATATATATATATATATATATATATATATACACATATATATATATATATATACATATATATATATATATATATATATATATATATATATATATATATGTGTATATATATATATATATGTGTGTGTGTGTATGTGTGTGTGTGTGTGTGTTATTTTATTTTTCTCCTCACAAAATATTCAAACAGCAGACTGATCTTCCAAATTCAGTTCATCCTGGCAATGTAGAGGTTGTGAAATTACAATACAGTCATTGAAATGTTTCTAAAGCTGGGTGTTAATGTTATTATAGCAAGAATTAATGCTAACAGTGAGGGCATTAATGTTATCACCAGCAATGCTAATCAGTAATCAATAATGTTAACGTCACTGATGTCATCTGTGTTATGATCATTGCTGGAAATTTGTTCTGAAGAGAGACTTAAATGTGTCATGCAATTAACTGTAGGTCAACTGTAATTTATTCAGCAAGCTCCATCTCGGTTATCGAAAACAAACAAAGAATGCAGCTGCGTTTTTCCTGATTTGTTAATCTTTTGAAAAAATTTTTTAGGCAGGTTGAGGTGCGTCTACATTTTATTTAAATTAAAAGTATATACTGATTTTTTTTTTTTTTTAATTCACTGAGAATGCAAAAGAAGCAGAACATGGACTGAAACGTGTGTCTACGTTATCGTTTCATCTGTACTGAATTAAATATGTCGAAACATTGGTTTGTAAATGTATTCCGCATCTCTGTCATGTCCGTCATATATTTCCACTTCTAACCGGATGTGACTCATAATTTGATGATCAGGATTCGGATACTCTGTATGTCTACGAAAAGATTCATCGATGGATTTGATGTACATTCTAGTAGGTGCCGTTTGTTCACAGTGACGAGCCTGAAGTCGCTACCTCTTCATGTTTGCCGTATGTTGACAGTATGCCGTTTATTTGATGCCTCTTTTTGTAACTTTCATAAGGAGCTGCACACCGTGCGGATCCGATGTTTAGTGTCTCTGCCTAACTTAAATTAATAAACTGATTTTAGATTGTGCTTCACTGTCAATTCATGATCATTCAGAATGGCGCAAAAGCTTCCTTCAAAAGACTATGCGCTGTGGAAATACCGTTTATTACACTAAACCCTGACTGAGGAACCAGGGACATTAAACATATATTACCTCCAGCTCTGTATTACAAATAATGTTGCTACAGTTACACTTTATTTAATTGCACACTCATTTGTTGCAAACATTTCTGTGTGAAGCCTGGTGTACACGTGCATTATAGGTAATAGACATGGCCGCCACAAAGAACACTGTATAAACCCTCAAAATAGCCACTAACAAGATGTCTCATTAAAATAGATTTTATTTGTTCTAGCGTTTGGTCCAGACCCTTAAAATGGCCTAATTAGAACACCAAGTAGAGAGGTTTCACTAAAGAAGCAGCACACAGAGAGATTAGAAATGCCAGTGCCTTTAACGAGGATTTTAGGTTTCTGACGCGTGACTAATTGGATGGACAGAAGGTCTGAGGGGAGATTAAGACTTAATACTCAGAAAAGAAGAGGAAAAAAAGATCAGGAAAGCTGAACTGACAGCCAAATCCCCCCCCCCCCCCCCCCCCAAAAAAAAAAAAAAAAAACAGGAGACAGCCTGCTGAGGACACGGAACGTTCCAGAATTCAGCACTGAAATAAGTAAAATTATTAAATGGTGGCATTAAATTATTAAATAAACACAGAGGTGGCATCAGATACAAAAAAATATATAGTTAATTGTGCTGTTTTGTTTTCTTTATAATTTGGCGACCAACAGGGCTGTTAGTCTCTGTAAGTGTGGTGAGAATAGTACTTTTCTAAGATGAGCCCAGCCCATAATAATAATCCTTAACGTTGGGCTATAATCCATATTAATGCACATGGTTTTGGAATGGGATGTCCAACAAGCTCATGATGCCATTTAGAATTTTAGCACACACTAAATAGAATTCTAACGCTCAAAAGAATTCTAACATCCACTGAATAGAATTCCCACACATTAGAATTCTAACACATTGAATAGACTTTTAACACATTAGAATCCCAACACACTCACTAGAATTCTAACACACAAGAATTCTAACAATAGAATTCTAACACACTCAATAGAATTCTAACACAGAATTCTAATAAAAGTTATTTGTAATTCTAACACAATAAGAAAATTCAAAAGAATCCTAACACACAATAGAACTCTCACACTCAACAGAATTCTAATACACACAGCCCTGACCTCGAGCCACACATTAGAATTCTAACACACAACAGAACTCTAATACACAGAATTCTAACACTAAATAGAATTCTAACACGCACTCAATAGAATTCTAACATACACTGAATAGAATTCTAACACACACTCAATAGAATCCTAACACATTAGAATCCTAACACAATCACTAGAATTCCAACACGCACTGAATAGAATTCTAACACACACAAAAGAATTCTAACACATACAGTAGAATTCTAACACAGAATTCTACTGAATGTGTTAGAATTCTATTCAGTGTGTTAGAATTATATTGTGTGTGTTAGTATTATATTGAGTGTGTTAGGATTCTAATGTGTGTCAGAATTCTAACACTCAGTGGAAGTCTAACACTCATTGGAATTTTAACACATGCCGAATTCTAACACACTCAATAGAATTCTAACACACACATTAGAATCCTAACACACACACAGACTCACACACACACAATAGAATTCTAACATACTCATTAGAATCCTAAGACACACTCATTAGGATCCTAACATACACACTAAAATTCTAAAACACACATTAGAATCCTAACACAAGTATTAGGATCTTAACACACACTCATTTAACAAATTCTAACCCCCTCATCTACCTGAAGCCTTTCCTGATCCACAAAACTGATCAGTACATCTTGTGGTAGTTTAACTCATGGCTCCACCTACATTTTTCAAAAGTGACAGTAACCAGGTGTGGGAGGAGCTTGGAATCCGTTCCCATTAGGAATTGAAATTTAAAATAAGCATTAAAGACGACACTGACACTGATCATCAACATGGGGTTAACTTACTGTCTTTGAACTTCACCCAGCAGGTGTTCACATTTCTGATCAATCACGGAGGATCAGGTGTATGTTGAAGTGTGAAGTGTGTTAGGGTGGAGACTGTTAGCGCAGCACCATCTGCTCCAGCAAAAGGCTCGCTCCCTTTAGTTAACACCATGTGTTGGTAGAAAAACACAAACACTTGGGCTAATACAAGTTGCTATTGGTATTCCTGGCTAAATAAAACAAAACATTTACATTCTTACATTTGATGCCTCATTTCACTTAATCAATGGAGTTACGTATACAATTTTATAAAGAAATAACTTAAAATGATATATAAAATAGCTAAAAATTATTCTATAGTTAGAATATTATATTGTTAAAGTATTTTAACTTCTTCTTAACTTATTTTTAGCTTAAATTGAGCCAATTCTCTGCTCTATGCCTGATAATGAAATAAGATTTTTTTTGGAAATGTTGTGCCTCTGTTCCAAAAACTAATAATGTATTTAAATATTTTCTTAAAACCTCAAATTTTTTCACCTCCTAGCCATTTTACACTTTTAACTACATTTTAAGTGACCCATCCAGAGCCGAGCAGCTGAGGATTTAGGGCCTACCGTAAATAATAAAAAATATGAGGGATAAAAGTAACAATAATAAGTTGATTAAAAAAATTAGATTTGGTACAAGTGCATGTGAAAACCTCCCAGCTCTTGTAAAAAGCTCGTCAGTCGCTCCAGGAGTTTACGATCGTAAAAATAAACGTAAAATCAAGCAAACTCCACAGTATTCAGAGGAGCTTGCAATTTTTCAAAATTACCGCAGATTTTATCATCTCAACGAGCATTCAGCCGAAGCCCTCTTCGATTCACGTGCGTCGAACATGAGTACAGCTAAAAGGTCTCGTTTACCAACAAACATCACTGCGAAAGACAATTTCAACTTCACCAATTCAAGTAGATTTCTGCAAACAAGCACCAAATTGAATCACAAATTTTGGGGAAAAAACTGAACTGCTTAGGAGTAAAAACGATGTATAAATAGAAAAATAAGAAACAAGATATGGAAACTACCTTCTTGCTAATAGGATCTTATTTTACCATCTTATTTTTTGACAAATACACTCACCGTCCATGTGTACACCTGCACATTCATGCAATTACACAACCAACCAAATGTTTGACACCAGTACGATGCAAAAATCATGCAGATAGAGGACAAGAGCTTCAATTCATGTTCACATCAAACATCAGAATGTGATCTCAGTGACAAGGTGGAAACACCTTGTTGATGTGAGAGGTCAGAGGAGAACAGCCAGACTGGTTTGAGTTTACTGGAAGGCTACGGTCAAATCATATAAGCACTCTTTACAACCGTGGTGAGCAGAACAGCATCTCACAACATGTCAAACCTTGAGGTGGATGAGCTACAACAGCAGAAGACCACATCAGCTTCCACTCCTGTCAGTGGGCACAGACTCACCAAAACTGGACAGATGAAGATTGGAGAAAGATCAGGTGACGTTTTGTCAATCTTCAGTTGAGGTCAGCTGAGGGGAAAACTCATTAAAATCTTAAAAAACTTTATACAGTGGGTACAGAAAGGAATCACCCCCCTTTAAAATAATCACATTTTGTTGCTTTTCAGCCTGAAACGAAGACGGACACAGTTTTTGATTTATACAGCTGTATTTACTCAGTGCAATTTCCAAATGAAAGATATAACACCAACATGTAAGAAAAAAATTAAAAAACAGAATCACTGAGTTGGAAAAAGGATCACCTCCCTCCTAAAAATGACTTGTAAACTCAATCAGGTGTAGCTAATCACCTTCTCAATGGCACACAAAGCCATTTGACTTTCAACTGTGATCAGGTGTGGTCATTTTGATTAGTTCAGCATGAAAAGAGCTTTCCTGGAGTAATTTGTAGTGCAACTGAAGCAAACAATCAACTATGGGTGGCAAGGCACTGTCAAAAGATCTCCGGGATAAAGTTGTGGACAGGCACAAGTCAGGAGGCTTTATCAATGCCTAGAAGCACAGTGAAGTCTATTATTAAGAAGGGGAAGGTATTTGGTACAGCACAGACCCTCCCTGGATCAGGACTCTGCTCCAAACTGGATGAAAGAGCCAGGAGGAAACTGGTCAGAGAGGCTACCAAGAGGCCTACAGCAACTCTGAAGCAGTTGCAGGAATTTATGACAAAGAGTGGTCATTGTGTGCATGTGACAACAATATCCACAAATTCTCCACAAATGTGCCTTGTATGGGAGGCTTGCAAGAAAAAAGCCACCCACGACTGAGCTTTGCCAAAATGCACCAAAATGCACCCAAACGATATGTCTGGTGGAAATCCAATACAACTCACCATCCAAATAACACCATTCCTACAGTAAAGCATGGAGGTGGTAATATCCTGTTATGGGGGTGTTTCTGCTGCCCTCTACCAGAAAGTTGTCAATGGGAAGAAGGTTTACCTTCCAACATGACAATGACCCAAAGCACACAGCACAACTGACCACACAGTGGTTGAAGGAGAAAAAGGTGAATGTCCTTGCATGGCCTAGTCAGAGCCCAGACTTAAACCCCACTGAAAATCTGTGGAATGACTTGAAGACTGTAGTCCACAAACGGTCGCCATCAAATTTAACTGAACTTGAGCAGTTCTGCAAAGAAGAGTGGGCAAATATTGCAAAGTCTAGATGTGCAAAGTTAGTAGAGACATATCCCAAAAATTAAGGCAAATTAAAGCAAGGGGGTGATCCTTTTTCCAACTCAGTGATTCTGTTTTTTTTTTTTTTTTTTCTGACATGTTGGTGTTATATCTTTCACTTGGATGTTATCAGTTGCACTGAGTAGCTGGATAAAACAAAAACTGTGTCCGTCTTCATTTCAGGCTGAAAAGCAACAAAATGTGATTATTTTAAAGGGGGGGGGATTCTTTTCTATACCCACTGTACTTTTCCATGACATCACTTAAATTCCCGGGGCATTTAATCAGTTTTCTAATTTTCGAGGAATTTCCTATGACTGGAAAACTAATTTAGTATAGGTTTTCATGAAATCGACAGTGTTTAAAATTTAAGTGAGTGATTTCCCAGAAGAGTATCGCCACTTATTCAGCTGTAATTACTGGGTACTTTATAAAACATTTGTATATAGCAATAATTAAACCACTCTTAAATGTATTAAAATGTGTTTTTTTTTTATGGTTAAAAGCTTTTGGAAGATTTTTTTTGATTGCACAGCCTGACTGAGAAATTGATGCTGAAAATCTTGACTTGAACACGTGACCAGTGACTCCAGCACTCCTTAGCTATAAACTAATGCAGCTAAGCCACACTAATTCTATTTTTAGGATTATTGTTTGGTAGAGAGGAGAATGGCAGGCTGGACTTTTATTGTTTTATTGTTCACAGTTGGCAAGAAAACACACGTAAAACAACATGGGAACTATTGTCATCATTAATAATAGCAATAATTAAACGGTATACATTACATTTTACCAGATTATTTTATGAAACTGGGAAGCTGGACTTCCTGAAATTAAATTAGTGTTGTACTCATTAAAAGCAAGAATTGTTGCATCATAAATGATAAAAGCCAATCATGTGCCAAATATGCAAATGAAGGTCATGATATTACAACGGTGTAGAAAGAGGAGGGCCGGGTGTGTCCACACAATCTTGATTCCTTGATGACGTCTATGACTTTTTCTGTTCTCTAATTCTTGTGTGTGCAACTTTTAATACATATAATATCAGACATTTTTTCATTTGACATTTTATGAATGATTTCCTAGAAATCTATCTTTATTTCTCCTCATGTACAATTACTGGCTACTTTAATAATAGTAGTAATTAAAGGTTTTGCTCACGGGACCAAGAGTGACGATCTGACAAACACAGAGTGGCTCCAACTTCAATTGTTTACTTCCTGTACTAGCAGGAAATGAGGAAGTGGGCAGTGGAGCTCAGCAATTAAGGTTGTGACCTAGCAGAATGCAAGTTCGAGTTCATTAATATTATTATTAGGGTACGTAATCCTTGACTGCTCAGCTCTGTGCTCAGACTGGATTGGGCATAAAAGGACGGTAAAAAGCAAATAAAACACACACTCAAACACACATTTTCGACACAAACTGATGTGATTTTACTGCATTTCTTTAAACACAGAGAAAAATGCTGTTGTGAAACGTAAAGATTCAAGTAATCGAGCTGTTTGGAAGGAGAAGCAATGCGGGTTCTCTTTGCTAAACTCCTCCAGAATGCAGTTATTAAAAGCACTCAGTTGATGCATTAGGTCGATACAACACACAGCGTTTAGGGTGTAGATGTGCTGGGAGAAAACACAGAAACAGAATTAGCACAAGACGATAACCGTTACACATCCCTGTCCAACTCGCAAATCCACATTTACGATTAGGGCGCGGGGCAAGCTATATAGTTAAAGAGGAAGTGGTGTTAGACTGAAGTATCAAAGTTTGAGCAGGAAGAAGAAGACAGTGTTAGGGTGAATATTTAGGTGAAGGGGCTACGTAGGATTAAGTGAGGGGCGGGGTTAAAGCAAAAGATGGAACAAAGTTAGCATTAGTGTTGGAGGTAAAGCAAGGGATCATGTTAAAGTGTAGTTAAGGTAAAAAATGAGGTTTAAGCTGGACACAGAGGTTAGGATGGGGGCATGTCTAACGCAATAGACGAGGTTAAAGTGAGGGGGCGGAGTTAGGAGTTAGCGAAAAGGCGAGGTTTAAAATGCGAAGGCGGAGTTAAGAAATGTTGTGTGAAATCGCAGTCGCTCATAAGACACTGAGTTGAGGTGAATCTAGTGGACTTGCTTTATTTACAATACAGACCACATCCTCATGAACTTCTCAGCTAATTCTGTCTCTGTCGTCAGATTTTTTCGCTTTTTTTTTTTCTTCTCCTTCCTGTGATACTTGTACACATCCGTACAGATACATGAACATCAGCATAAACGCTAAGCTGGGTGATTATATATGAAGACAACAACTACAACTTTTACAGCACTGCCATCGTCTGTTAATCTTCACGCACTCAAGCACTGCTATTAATAAAGGAAATAATGTAGGTAAACCCCCCTCCCCCTCCCCCTTTACAGAACTTTGCTTATAATGTTTTACTTAATTCCATGGCATGATACACACCTGCTTAATCCAATAGAGACTAAAATTAAAAAAACAAACAAAAAACATCTATCGATCAGGGAAATGCATAATACTTAGATTTCCCTTAAAGTCAACACAGTACCATGCATTAACTCATTATCACATTAGTTCTTCTTTTTTTTTTCTTTTCCTTTTTTCTATATTTGTTAGCAAGTTAAATTTTCCATAGTAACTAAAGGTTAAGATAGTGTTGTCTTCACATAGACTGAGAGCGAGCGTTTGTTGTTCTACGTCATGTTGTTGAGACACATCCACCCTATTGCGTGTCGATGTTCCGAGGGATCCGGCGGCGTTCGTGAAGACTCGTTTTCTACACGACAGCGTTCGGATCTGCGCAGTCCTGAGAGCCTGAGTTAGTCTGTTTCCCATCTGGATGCTTCACCGATCTGCAAAACACACACCCACACACACACAAACAGCGCTCTTCACTAATGACTCCTCCCACATGAGGTAACTATCGGAGGCGGAGTCACTGAATTATGCGACCTCAAAAGGTGACGGATCGATTCATCTTTCCAGTGAGGTCTTCGGTACTCAGTAGAAGGAAACTAACACCATGGCGCTGTTGAATTCTCAACTCTGACTGGTCAGAGAGATTGATTGATTTCATACAGTCCCCTTCAAAATTAGTGGAACAGCATTTGTTTTTTGCTGTAGACTGAAGACATTTGGTTTTGAGATCAAAAAATGAATGAGACGAGAGAATAGAATTTCAGAACTTCAGCTTTCATTTCCTGGTAATTGTATTATATGTAGATGTTTTAAAAGACAGAATATAGCACATTTTGTATCAGACCACCAAATTTGTAGGCAAGCAAAAATATTGGAACATGTGACTGACAGGTGTTTCTTGTTACCCTGTTAGATTGATTGTTTAAACAATAAATAGCTCTGAACATCTACTCTTGGTTTTAGACTTCGGTTTCACCTGTGAAGACTGCATTTATTGTTAAAAAGGATGAGCCAACGTGAAGATCAGAGAGCTGTCTAGGGGAGAAAAACAAACCAGTCTGAAACTGAGAAAAGAGGCCTGCACAAATATTGTGCATAGCTAATACAACAATTTGGAATGTCCTGAAAAAGAAATAAACCACTGGTGTACTGAGCAACAGACACCTAATGGCTCAGCCATGGAAAACAACAGCAGCTGATGACAAACAGTGTGAGAGCTGTGAAGAAAAACCCAAATACAACAGTCAGTGACATCACCAACAACCTCCACAGGGCAGGGGTGAAGGTATCACAATCCATCATTTGAAGAAGACTTCAAAAGCAGAAATATAGAGGCCAAACCACAAGATGCAAACAACTAATCAGAAGTAAGACTAGCAAAGAAATACAGAGATGAGCCACAAAAGTTCTGGAACCAAAATTAACCTCAACCAAATTGGTGGAAAGGCGAAAGTGTGGGGAAAGAAAGGATCTGCTCATGATCCAATACATACAAGCTTTCATCTGTGAAACATTGTGGAGGTAGTGTCATGGCTTGGGCTTGCATGGCTGCTTCTGGAACAGACTCACTAATCTTTATTGATGATGTAACTCAGGACGGTAGCAGCAGAATGAATGGCCAAGTGAATCACCAGACCTTAACCCAATTGAGCAGCATTTCACCTCCTGAAGAGGAGACTGAAGAGGAGAAACCCACCCCCCCACTCCCCCAAAACAAACATCAACTGAAAGAGGCTTGGTAAAAGCCTGGAAAAGCATCACAAAAGAAGATGTCAATGAGTCACAGGCTTGATGCAGTTATTGCAAGCAAGGGATATGTAACCAAAAAGCTGAAATCCTAAACCCTTGTCTTATATCCATCTTTTGTTCTCAAACCCAAATGTCTTTGGTGTATAGCACAAATGAATTGGCCGTGCTGTTCCAATAGTTTCAGAGGGGACGGTATAGCAGCAGTGCTGAGAGTAGTTCTGGCTCCAAATCATATAATCATATATAATCACTTTCTGTAAAGAGACATTTTTTGGAAGGAGTCTCCAGTGTCAGTGCTTTGTAACTAAAAATCTTCCACCACAGGAAAGTCTACAGGGCAGAATAAACATTGTTGACATTCATAATTGGTATTTTGCAGTTTCTTGGCAATGAGCCAAGCAGCATTTTTTTGTCTTATTAAAAAGAAAAAAGAGCCTGGTGAAGGAATGACTGTTTACAGCTGTTATAACAAGAACTAACTTGATTCATGGGTATGTAACCATAAATGGATAAAAGGTAAGCGTCATTCTTTAATAAGTAAAATTTGTAGATGTTAATTGCTGGAAAACTGTTTGGGACTTGCAGTTATGGTAAAATTGTCAACTTTAGGGTGGGACCGGATCACACCAACCCATCATTGATTATTTTCCTACAACAGCATGCCATGCTTTGTGGTTTGCTTACAGAAGACAGATTTCTGACTGAATGCTACTGTACCTCAAAACATTTCCTGCTCTCCATCCACGCCAGTCAGAAGTTGAAATATTATAAATGAAGCTTTGGAAATGAGTAAAAGATCATTTGACCATATTTAGAGCCACAAATGGAAAATATACCCAAAGGGAACACTGGTACACCTACTAAGTGTTGAACGAATGGCAGGTAGCAACAGTCGCTAGGCAGTCGCCAGAGGGTCAATTAAAATAAGGCAAGGCTTAGGATCAGTTGATTTTATTCCACGGTGTGTTTTATTGATAACTCTGATTGACAGCATCTAGGCTTAGGGGATAAAGTACTGATTGAAGACACACAATCTATGGGACACAGAGGGAGACAGAGAAGGAGAGAGAGACATAGCGGGAGGGAGACAGAGAGAGAGACGGAAAGGGGGAGAGAGACAGAAAAGGAGAGAGAGACAGAGAAGGAGGGAGACAGAAAAAGAGAGAGAGAGACAGAGAGGGAGGGAGACAGAGTGAGAGAGACAGAAAGGGGGAGAGAGACAGAGAAAGAGACAGAAAGGGAGAGAGACAGAGAGGGAGGGAAACAGAGAGAGAGACAGAGAGGGAGGGAGACAGAGATGGAGGAGACAAAAAGAGAAAGAAAGACAGAACGGGAGAGAGTAAGAGAGGGAGAGAAAGACAGAGAGGGAGAGAAAGGCAGAGAAAGAGACAGAGAGGGAGGGAGACAGAGTGAGAAAGACAGA